>LQNS02276924.1:21116511-21149370 GCA_001587735.2 Parhyale hawaiensis | reverse complement strand
AGCATGAGAGTGCCAACGGAAGCTTCAGTGCTACGATTTCAACTTCGGCAATGCAAGAAGTGCATTCAGACATAAGGTCGCCCTATACTTTGCCGTAGATTCGATGTATGGAGAAACTGATACTCGTATAAATCAGACTAAGCCTGCGATGTCTTCATTGTTGGAATTTGAACTGTCCCTGCTTAAGATACGTTTACCATCTTCTGCAACCCGGCCCATTTTCTGCCTATCACTTCCAATGGAGCTTGAGAGGACAACCAGGCCTCCGATCTGGGCCAAATTCCGCCTATCTATTTCGTTAAGAGCGTGACACCCACATCAACCCACATCAAGTCATCTTTATAAACTTTGTTTTAACTAATAAATATATTGTTGCAACGAGATACCTACTTGGGAAATAAGTAGTATGCAGAGCTGGCTAAGGTTGTATTTGAGAGCAATTTCTTCTTTCCAGTTAACGTCCCATGTGGCTTTTTTCATAGATTTGCGGCCAGATGTTTTTTGGCCGAATTTCGACCCGAAGATAGGAACCTTCACCTCATTAAGTAAAAAAAGTTTATAGTAACTGAAACGAGTGATAACAACTTTTTTTTTTTGAGCGGGTGTTTGAGGAAATTAGATCATTGTTGCCGTAGATGATAGGACCATGAAATCCCAGGCGTGTTGTTATCACAACCCACATGGACTCTTGCAGCTTGGAAAATAGTAACTGTAACCCGAAGCGCGGTGACGAGAGCATCATCGTCAACGAGCGCTTTCAGCTCAAGAGTAACTTATTATTATTATTATTCAAAGCGAGCGAAAAGCCGCGAGAGTAAAAGGCGAGGGCCAAAAAACACAAGGTCCCCACGCCACCTAACGCTCGAAACAGGAAACGACAGCACGTGACACCGAAAAGAGCAAGAAATGGCACGTGAGAATCAATCACGGGAGATGGAACGATTAAGATGCGGCGTATTTGGTTAAGGTGCGGCGCATCACCATCATGGGCATTAGCCCCCAATGAGTAACTTGGCAGTAACTTTGTCTGCGGATTTGAGAGCAAGAAAAGTTATTTCGTTACTTTGAGCTAAAGATTTCACACGTAGTGTCCCCTTTAGTTTAACTTGACGTTTCTTAGTTCCTGTATCGTAGTTGACATAATGGCTTTCTGGAGTGTGTCCACCACTCAATTTATGAGTTGCGAGGTAACCCTGCAATAGGCGAGTTAGTATGCCTAGTGCGGTAGCGCCATAGTTTTAATCAAAAACGTTACTGCACTAGTCATATTAACTCTCCAACTACGGCTACAACACTCCTCTACAATAAATGGATTGGGATCGCTGGTTGTATAGCCTCTATAACGGGCTGACTAGCTGGGGCAGCTAGAAAGTATGGAATTACCGTCATGTGCCCCCCTTCAACACTGGTAATGTGTATAACGCAATCCCCACCTGTAAATATACATGGTAGAAAGAGCCCCGCACAGTCACAACTCTCCAGTCGCTGATGATGGCTTCTTTAAGGCTTCCGAAAGGCTTGACGGTCTTCACATCTGACAGAAATGACGTCAGGCGGCCGTTGTAATAGGCGTACATCACAAGCATCAAAAAGAACACATTGATGAACACAATGCGAGAACTCTTCGCCCTGGGAACACTTGGACTGCCTGAAAGAGTTGTGAAAAATAACCCCATATTCACTGATCAATGACCTTTCAGATTACTTATAGCATACTGTAGACCACACTATACACTGACTGGACACTGAAATCGGGCCTATCGCAATTGGGACTGGAAGCCGATTTACGTAAGTGTTAATAAAATGCGTATCACAGAGACCTCAAGCAAAGATTAATTTCTGCGTTGTACCATAAAGAATGCGTTGCAGAGCAGGGAATCTAAATTCACAATCATATATCTTCAGTAGGCGATATACATTATACCTTTGAACACCAAGAAAAATTGTAAATTCATCATCATTTCTAGGAATAATAAAATTTCACAGAAAAAATTGACTCATAGATACTACACGTAATGTAGTTTAATATAACATTCAATTGAGTGTTTTGCCAATGAGGGATTAGAAGCAATAACCTCAGAAATTGATCTATGTAAAGCTTTCGGTAGACTATATCCCAATAGCCGCAACAAATAGGTGGTTAAGAAAACCCTGCAATGTTAAAAAAATGAATTAAAACCACAGTAATACTGCATTGGTACCTACCTATGAACTAAAAATACGTATTTAACTATGAAATAAAGATACAAGAGAGAATGTAAATGATACATAAAACATAACAATTTATGCCTGATACACCCCATCATTAATGGAAACACCTAAAGCTGCACATCGTGATTGTCAATATCATTCCACAAAACTGCCTAGGTATATTACACCACTTTGTGGTTGCCTACGTTATATCACTTCAGTTTCCTATGTTGCATCACTTTTTGGTTGCCGAAGTTGAAATACATTATGGTTGCCAAAGTTATATCACTTCACAGAGGCCTATATTACGTCACTTCAGTGCGGCCAACGATATATCACTTAACCGCTGTCAAAGCTAACATCACGTCACGGTTGACAATGCAATATCACTTCGTGGCTGTCAATGCTGAATCACTTCACTACTGACAGTACTACATCACTTCATGGCGATCAGTGCTTCATCCTTCACATCATTTCACGGCCGTCAATGCCATATCACTCCACAGCTGCCATGGCTATATCACTTCATTGCTTGTAATGCTAGATTACTTCACTGTTTCCAATAATACATCACTTCACTGCTTCCAATGCTAGATCACTTCCTGTTTCCAATGCTAAATCACTTCATTGCTTCCAATGCTAATTCACTTCACTGCTTCCAATGCTAGATCACTTCACTGCTTCCAATGCTAGATCATTTCACTGCTTCCAATGCTAGATCACTTCGTGGCAGCCAGTGCTACATCACTTTACTGCTGGCCGGGCTCCATCACTTTATGGCTGCAAGCTACTCCAATTGACTCACCTTTCAGCTCTGCAGTGTGTTCTAATTTCTCGCTTAGCCCATATAGCTACCTAATAAATTTCATTAATATTTTCATCAGCTGTTTACTTGGCATATCATTGCAAATTGAGCACACCACAAATTTGAGAAGATTCTGTCCTACAAAATGACACTGTTTATTTCACTAACGATTGCGAAATAAGTTAATTGCAAAGATCAAATGATGTCGTAAACAGTTGCTCTACGTAATTACACATCAAGACTACCGTAATGTTTTTTGTGAATTTGTTGCATATAGAAGTATGTACAGATTTGCCAATCATTACTGAATGTAAGAGAATTAAGTCAAATAGCCTAAACAAAGTATGAAACAGTAATAGGAGAACAAATAAGGATGCGTCTGCGGCACCGTGCAGTCAGGCCCAATTACGAAACCGAAATCTGCCTTAGAGGTCAGTGTCCAGCCAATGTATGGTGTGGTCTAGGCTTACAGGTTTCGAAAAATATGTCTACCAAGAAAATATTTTGTGCAATGCAGTTATTAGGTATTGGCAGGTCGTGGTACTCGCATATCCGATTGCTTAAATTGCCAGCAGAAAGCCTCAATGGACTACAAAGCGTTGCTTCAAATTTGGACACCGCGGGAGCCACAGTGGTCTGCACAGTCCGTCCTCTTCAGTGCAGTCATAGTAAGTACTTCAATAAATTGATGGCTCTGACTTGGGGTACTTGGCAGCGCCTCTACTGTTGATATTACGAGTTAGCCACAGTGTCTGCTTGACTATCTTCTTGACTTACTGAAATTATATAGATTTATTCCACAAGATTGCTTTCAGCTCCTGATTTTGAGGAACATGGGTGAAGAACTGTAAGCAGTCAAATTTGCTAATTGATGGCAATGACAACGGCGATTAAGCGCTATAAGCAATATAGCAATAATATACTAGCTCGAAGTAAGTTAATTATATCGATTGACACGGGGAAGGTGAGTTAATTTAAGCTTATAAGGTTTGACTTGTTTGGACTTCCGACAGGTGCGATTGTTTTGCGTATTCGGATCAACTTTCAGGCATAAATCGATTACCTTTGAAGCGGCCGAAGGCGCAATCCTTTTCCGTAACTTAGTTTACAGTCATTTCAAGCGCAATCGGAGTGATTTGTTCTAAAGCCTGTAACGCGATCCGAAGTGATATAACCAACACTCCTCTCGGCAGTTGTGAACAAGTGAAGTCTTCTGGGCACAGCTGAACTCAAACTTAACGCGTCAATCAATTGCTTCGTGAGCCCTCTGCCATTGCACGTAATGTTCCTATTTAAATTATGAGGCCAACTTGTGTTTTTTATTTCACATATTATGTATCAGTATTGATATCTATGTATTTTCAAAATTTTCCTACCACTAAGCTAATTTTGCCTTCCAATCGGGAAATTTCTACAACAAATGTTGCAGCAGCAGAATGCATTGCCTTACTCTGGTTAAGTACAGCAGCGACATGCATCATTGCTTCTTCGCACAGGGAAACACATTCTTGGTCGGGGAGGTACTTCTTGATAACTCTGCTAACGAAGAGCGACACGGCGATGGAGAGAACAATCACTGCCAGGAAGCACCACCAGACTCGTTCTGTGAAGCCATCCAGGTATGTTGTCCAACTGTACGGACCAAATTGTGATTCTCAGTCCAGTGATTTTTCATCTTGGCAAACAGAGATCCTTCAAGCTATTGTCTTTATAATAAATTCTGAAATGATGAACCTCATCAAACGTTAAGGAAATGTCAAATATGGTAAATGCAAGGTAGATGAAAATGCCACGGACGTTTTGAAAATATCTACATGTAAGATTTGTGAGCGCCGAAACATAAAAAATCCAATGCAATACTTTATACATATAATAAAACGGTCAATCTTCTCTCGAACAAAATTAGTCACTCAGTTGCTTTAATCATGAAGTTATTAAAAATTTAAATGCGGTGAAAATGGTTAAAAGTGATGTCACAATGAGACTTTGAAATTGATATATTCAGAATGCGGCTGAAGACCCTCCTGTAATAGCTACCAATTCTGGAGCTCAAACAGAATAATCATTAGAACAATGTTGCCATTGTTTGGAGTATATTAAAACGGCATCCCGAAAACGTAAGCTCCGGAAGGAAAAAACGCCCCGTTTTTTCTTGAAGCAATGTTTGAGAGCTCTATTCATTTGTCTAAAAGGAGCATATTTAAGTAAGCTAAACGATTTTGTGCTCAAATAAACTTGAATTAGCATCTGCATGTGAGTACGTGGGCTGCAAGAACCCCTGAAATAATGTATACGAGGTTAAGTTCAATTAAATTAAAATTAGGTTAGCTGAGGTTAGGTTAGGTCAGGTTGGGCTAGGAAAGGTTAGGTTAGGTGAGTTCAGTATAGGTAAGGTGAGACCAGGTTCGTTGAGGTTTGTAAGGTTAGACTATATGCATAGGAGCCCGATTTTTCCATTTGGACTCTTTGTAAGTCCAAAAACTCGGGTATTTCGGGTTAGGCCTATTTAGGAAGCAAAGATTATAACGGGAGGACTCACGATAACCTAGCATAAAAAAGTAACGTCATCAACGACGTCAACATCGACGAATACTCCGACTGAGCAGCTTAAGAGAATATTTTAATTAATTTTGCCCGAAAAATCGTACTAATTGAATAATAAACAGTTATATATCAATAAAATTTCAGTGGAGGCTGGTGGAAACTTTCACACAACACCAGAGCCAAAATATGGGCCGGTATAGCCCCTGATTTATCTTCTTCTAAGTGAAACCCTCTTTACGCTTCATACTCGGTTCAAAGTGCTCATCACAAAACTTACTTGAACATATCACCGAATTTCTTCGACTTATTTCATCCAATCTCCCCTCCTGACTGGCCAGCGACTGCAGTTGCACCCGTATACAAAACATAGTAAAATGATTACCAAGTATACAGAAAGTTTAAGCAATAACTATTCTTATGGTTTCTCTCGCGTCAAGAATAGAACATCGCCAACATTTCTGGTAAAGATTAAGAACCCAACTTAAGGAGGCCTGACGCTCGACCCCAAGTACTTCAACTCGTCAGTGTGACGTCATTAGGCTACATACTGTCACGGCTAAGTTATATTTTAGTCCCATTGAGTCATCCCACTACACTCCTTGCTTCATAAGGATTCAAGCCATTAGACAATGTTATATGTGCGAGGCCTGGTTTTCTCTAAATCGTAGTTATAAAACAAGTTAAAGTCAACTTAGCTGACGTTAAGTTAAATTAGAAGAAGCTAGGTAATATTATGCCAGTTAATTGGTTGGGTTTAGTTAGATGTGGGTAGATTAGGCAACGCTCTAATAGAAAGAGCTAGACTAGGTTAGGCTTGGTTTCATTAGGTTATGGTAGGTGAATGCAGTACTGTGTCTTATTTTAATGTAACTTGGTTCAAAACAGTTGAGTACTTGCAATAAATGCACATAAGAGATGAGCGGGGCTTTTTTCCTACCGGTTTTTTTTTCGGGGCTTTTTCCCTTCTTGGATTTTTCCTAGCGGGTTTTTTTCCTTCGGGGCTTTTTTCCTTCATGGCTTTTTTCTTTCGGGGCTTTCTCATTCGGGGTTCTTTCCGTCGGGGCTTTTTTCCTTCGGGGCATTTTCCCTTCTTGGATTTTTCCTACCGGAGTTTTTTCCTATCTGGGCTTTTTCCCTATACCCTAATAAAACACCTTAGTCATCCACTCGCTAACTTTGAGGCTTTGGACAGGTATGCTAGGCCATATTGCTCATCTATTCACTAACTTTAAAGGTTTGGACAGGTATGCTAAAACACCTTAGTCATCCATAAATTAACTTTACGGGGATAAGGCAGGTACGCTAAAAACACCTTACTCATCCATTCAGTAACGTTTCGGGGTTTGGACAGGCATGCTAAAATCACCATACATTTATAATACATCAATAATTTTGGCAACTCCCAGAAATCTCAGGCGAACCCCAAACAGCTTGACTCGCAAATTAATAACTTTCCTCCGAAATTATTTCACAAGTTTGGTGATAAGGCATATTCAATATTGTTCATGAAATTTCCTAGAGGAGTGGGGGCCAAATAATCAAATGACGTCATCGAATGCTAAACAGTACTTGACTGCCCGTGACCCACTGGTTCACCATTACCATCTTCTTTGCTTCTCAATGGCGTATTCAACACTGTGCCTGTAAGCAGGAATAAAAATGGAGGTATATGACGCAGCACAGTATTCTTTCCGGTATCACCTTTGCATTTAACATACACGTTTATGTAGCCGAGCTCAGTTACACACCCTATTGACAACCCCATTTATATAATTTCATTCAATCTTCAACGTTCGATTTTTCTCTATCTTATAGAGCAGAATCTGTGCACGCTTCAGAGGTGGGTAGCTGTAATTGTTTCGTTCAAGCGGTATCGGTAAAGCGGTAGCGGCTTCTCAAAGTTCCGGTATCGATATAGCGGTAATTTAAAATAAAATTGCCAGCGGTATCGGTAAAGCGGTAACGGTAATCCACTAGTAGGGCGTCACTGCTCTTTTGAAACGACAAAACTAAAAATCAGCTTAAAAACCATCAAATCAGCCTAAGTTTTCTTAAAAATTACGTAATTACTTTATGTAAGTTTGAAAAATTCACTGATATGCTTAAATTGGAGAAAATGTTTACTTGCAGTGCAAAATCTTGTATTTTCAACCAAAATAACAGCAATATTTTATTGATTTTACACAAATAGTCCACCATGTAAATGGACACAGAATATTTTTAAGTAAATTGTACAGTGCGAATTTCAGACTATTCAGTTAATATAACGATAAGATGTGAATGTAGTTTACTAGTTTAGTTGAAGTGCTTGTAAATGTTTCACAAATCAAAAGTATGGATGGCTTATGTGGATTCAGTTATCTAGCGGGACTCGAAAATTCCACTGTTAATTGTCTTCACTTACCTTAGATTGACCTGATGTAGCGCTTCTAACTTAACTCACCCTGTTTAAACTAGAGTAATGTCCGCTGTTTAACCCTGTCTACAGTTACGTAGTCTGTCAACCTTACACCTCATCTAGCCTCTCTTAGTAGTCTGATGTCACCTTTGAATCGCTCATTTCTTCTGTCAGCAAAGAGTTCGCACATGTATCTTGATGAAGACATATAGGCACGGCAGTACTTCTTGTATGTTTGTCCTGTGCATTTGCATGACTTTATTAAACGCTTTGTCCTGTGTACTTGCACGCCTTTTCTAAGCGCTGTTTCCCACAGTTTACAGGTAATTTAGCCCATCATATTCTACCTTGCACTATTACCAGACCCGTGGACATTGATCAATGGCCCATAATTTCTCTGCTCTGTTTGATGTGCTAGCTATACAACATCCAACAGACTCGGCCAGTTTCTTCAGTAACAAAATCGTAAATCTCTTTTCTCAGAAAAAAATCTATTTTAGCTCTTTACACGATGTACATTCATTTCAAAAAATAATTTTAAAATGAAGATGCCCAATACTACCCGCGCTGAGCTCTCACAGCGTATCTGGCCCTTTTAAGGTCATCCGGCACCACCAAAGCGAATAATTCTTTTAACGTGAGAAAACTGTAGATATAATGCGGGTGAAATAAACCTCAGAGCTTTCCATCCACACTTTTTTTAAGAAGCAAAGGGAAGATAGTTATCGTTGATTACCCTTAGAAGAAAATTATAGTTCTGATTAGGACTTCACGCCCCACCACCACCACGGAGGAGTAGTACAGCCCAAATGAGGCATTTTGCAACACTGGCAAGCTCGAAACGTTGCCAAAGAAAATTCAACAAAAAGCAATTAAAAACTGACTTGAACGCCTACAGGCCAACACGAGCGAAAGCCGATGCCAGCAATGAATTATTCCAACCTCCAACAGACCAGGGCAAGAAGCATCGACTGAACTGACGAGGTAGGCTCCTAACACTCTCCAAAGATGATGAGTGTGCGTCATGCACAGCACGTGTGATCCTCTTAAAGATCTTGAAGGTAAGGGCAGAAGAATACAACCTATATCTCTTATTGTTGTACACCACTCCTCTCTTATGGGACAGATACACCAGATTATTTTCGGTACACAGCTGCAGGCTGAACTAACAAATAGGTCCAGCTGACGCAAGTGACTATCTGCAGCTGAAGCACCGACCGGTTAGCAATTCTTCTACACAGACAACAATAAAGCATAAAAGTAACTGCGGGCCACCTCACTGTCGCCAAACACAGAATTCACCTTATGCAGAAGCCCAGTCTACTGGAAGCACATGACACGAGTCGCCTAATATACGATTCAAAGTAAGCTTCGCATCAAAGACCACCGAGAATCTCCAAGGAGCTAGACTACTGAAGCAAAGTGTCATCTATCTTCAGCTGCTGATGCAGCGGCACAAGTTTCCGAGACCGACTGAAAATAATAGGTTTGGTTTTACTGGCTTTCAGCTTCATACTCCAGGCCGAGCATCATGCACTAATGCGCGACAGATCGTTTTTCAGAGGCTGGGCGATATCATTACGCATGCTGGGGCAGGTATCACTGCCATCAAAGTGGAATCGTCGGCATAGTTGATCATCACTAGTACACAGAATGAACAGCAGCGGGCCAAGTACGCCATCTAGTGTAACGCCAGACTCTACCGCTATGAGGCAATCAAAACCGTCAACAGACACCCTCTGCGCCTGTTCAGAAACAAAATCACGTATGATTGATATAACCCCACTACCTACACCAAACTCCAACTTGTCAATAGACCCATGTGGCTGACCCTGTTAAACGCAAAGCTAATGTTCAGCGGTAAAAAGTGTGCCTCAGACTCACAATCCAGCGTAGACTCTAAATGTTCTGACTTGTGACACCGATAACAATGCGTCACAACCGAGACTAGTTCTGTACGCAAACTCACCAGCAACCAGCAAACCCGTAGCCAGCCTCAGCAAAACGGCCAAGCTTACAAGCGACCAATTTTCTTAAGACATTTGACGAAATATGCATCAGCGTAACAGGTCGGTAATTGGCGACATCGGGCGACATGAGATCTTTGAGAATGTGAGTAATATTCCCAGTATGCCAAAAACGGGAAAAATTTCTTAACCGTATCAGGTGCCGAAAGTTACAGCAAGCTTGGGGCAGAAAACACCAGCACGTAGCTTATAAAACAGAAGAAACATGCCCACCGGGTCCCCACCTCCATCAGGATCAAGACCCTCAAACTGCATCCTGATAGTACCAGATCTGATCCAAAGGAGGTTAAACAAAGTTCAGGGTGACATCCATGAGGCATTAACAATACATCTATGCTCTTTTAGAGGCCAAAGTGAGTCGACAGGAATTCCGCCCTAGCCAAGAGATCAGTAATGATATCACCACCAACTACCAAGACCAATGAGGGACGGCAACGGAGGTTCAGCACCGAAAACTAAACAAATTTTCTCATGCCACTATCGATGTGTATGGTCAGTACTCAGCAGATTCCCTGGAAGGCTGCCTCTGACGCTGCTGTGCCCTCTCATACAGACGCTTAGCCTCAGCATTACGATCCACATAGGTCCGCCATAAAGTGCGGTCATGCGAATGTTGCCAAGCCCGATAAGCCACTTGCTTAACTTCAAAGGCTAACCGATACTGGTCGTCAAACCACGGTTTGTCCCGAGACTTCATACGAATAGTGCTCTTCGGAACAAACCTTTCCAAACAGACACAGACAAGTCTTTAAGCTCAGAGAAAGAATCCTTGCTGCAAATAATCTGGCGCCAAGGTAACGCCCTTACTACTCCAGTAATATCATCACTGTTAGCCCTGCTCATAATTAACGCAAACCACTCTCCTAGTGACTACCACAGGAACAACCTGGGGTTCAGGTACAAGGACACAATAAGATGTGAGTGGTCTGAAGTGCAGTAGGGTAGCCAACTGCTACCATCATCAAGTCAGGGGCATCGATCATGACGAGTTCGAGACAATTACCAATAATATGTGTGAACCCACGGACTAGCAGCACACAACTAGATAAGATACAAAAGTCTAACAAAGCCTCACTATGGCATCAGTTCGTGACGCGGATCCCAACCAGTCCCTATGATGTGCAATAACACACCCCACAAAAAAAACCGCTGACTTAAGATCCGTACTCTGGATTGAGTCCATCACCGTCAGCAAACAGTCATACAAAGAGTTATCAGTGTAGTGCCCCCATATAAGGAGAATAAACAGAAATTATTCAGACGGCCACACACCGTCACAACCATAATCTCATGAACAGGTGCATCCGTACACTGACTGCCGGTAAGCGCGGAAACCACTCAGGACATAGACGGCCATGCCGCGAAATCCAGCCTCCGATCTTACAAACTTGCAAAAACGATACTGAAAACCCTCCAAGGCAAGCTCCACGTCGTGCCTTTCCCAACACCAGCGTATCGTAACAGCACACGACATCCACCCCACGGGACACAAAGTCAAGCTCTGCGAGGCTCGCATACAGTCATTAATATTGCAATAAATAAGAACAAACCCCAGCCCGATCCGGTCTTGGGTTATTCTCCACTTCGCCTCAAAGAAGTAAAAGAAAAGTGAAGATAAACCATATATATGTACGAAAATGCACAGAAATATAAAAAAATGGCAAAAAGAAATTATAAGCAGAGCCAGAAGTACGGTCCACTGTGCAGAGCAGCTTACAGAGCAATGCTTATATAACCCCTAGGTTCGCCAGGTTATGGGGGGGCGACATTCAAGATGGACAGATGAGTGCCTCCACCAACCACCCATGGCCCTGCCACTCACAACATGGGATTAGCACTAAAGAAAGAAAAAGTAGAGAAAATAAGAAAAAAAACTCTCGATTGTGCCACTGAGAGGTAGGGAGAAAAACTGACTGTACGTGGATTGCCGTGCACACGGCTATGGCAACAGTCAGGTGATCTCCTCTCTGGTTACCGTTGGCTCCATGGAGCTCATCAACCCTTCATATGCATTTCCTCGCGCGAGGGTTCCCACAACCCCATATTCTCCAGGCTCATACACCTGCCAAGCAGCAGTCAGTGGCCAGTGAGAAGGGATACAAGCTCAGTCGCTTGAAATCGACCCTACGTTGGCCGCCTCTTACGCCAAGAGCAGGACGGCAGTGGAATTCTAAAGCCCCCACCCCAGGGCTAAAAGTCAGAGCTCCTTGTAAGTTCGATTTCTCTATCTTTACTACTAAAAATCGTAAAGCGCAATGTGCAGCGCATGGACGGACGTACAGTCGGAACCGGTGTGATCAAATTATTGTAACGAGACCAATCAACTGGACTGTTTCGCCATCTATTAACAGGAACATTCACAGTTAAAATCACTTACAATAGGAAATCTTATACAGTCTTCTTTCATTTATTCTATTATTATCATTAATTATATATATATATAAATGACCACTCTTACTTTCATATATTTCCCCGAAACACTAGACGCTCCCCGTTACCGTTACCGCTTTAAAAATTGTCCAAGTTCCGGTATCGGTAAAGCGGTAATTTTCAGCCGATTACGGTAACGGTAAAGATTTCGGGTGAAGCGGTATTACCGGATTACCGTTTTATAAGTCCGGTAACCCACCTCTGGCACTCATACAAGCAACATTATCAGAGTCCTACGGGTAAATACATATTTCGGCAGTGAAATTGTATTTTCATTTGATTTGAATCAAATGGTACCGACACTTTTGAGAGATTGGGCCACTTCGCCAGTGTATTTATTATCCCAAGTGTAAATAAACATCTTATTATTATGCACTCCTGGCGAGAGAAAGACAGAGGAAACGGATCTCCAAGATGACGGCACTGGAAGAGTGTTGAGCAGATTTGTGTTTGATTTTGATTTGTAGTTTCATCCTTGAACTCTATAACTTAGCCAGTATTCCTATTGAAGCTTCTATGCCGTGATGCAGTGCTTAGCTGAACCATGGAACACTAAAGTGTGCACATTTTGGAAACAAAATTAGTTTCTAAAAAGTTTTAAGTATTTTTACTTATGCGACTTACTGGAAACTTTTGATTAGAATAGATTAGATATATGCCAGTCGACGGACCGATAGGCCCATTTCTGGAGAAGTGCCTGGACTCACGCTCCGACCCTCTATGAGCTATTGCCGTTAGGTAAGAATAAAAAGTCAGGTATTTAAGGCAAAATTTCAGCCAAGGAAGATTGTGCAAGAATAACTGTTGCTCACAAAAGTTTTAATTTTAACTTGCAACTACAGCACAGATAAGTAGTATTTGCTGTAATTCGTTCTTATTATTCTTATTACGACCTGTAGGTAGAAGTGTCTCTTGTGCTGTCGTAGGCAAGAGCAGAGTAGGTCTGCACGATAGGGAAAGTTTCGTCCAGGACCTCTATGCGGTGGCCGCTCCCTGTTGCTAAGAGAGTGAGAGAAGCATCCACCTCCTGTACGTCAACAAAGAGGTTGTAATTTTTACTCGAGGAAATGCAGTAGTTTTCAAGGGGGGGGGAGCACCCACCTTATCTCAACAAACAGATGAGATGAGCATTTCATCATAGAAATTGATAAGAGGATAGTAAGTTATTTAGTCTTTGGTAGGCAATAGGCAGTATAAAAAATGAAAGTATAGCATTAAAAAACACTTGCTGGGGATTAGGTACCTTCCATGTGTACCTTGTGGGGGGGTCTTTGAACGAACTCCAGGTGACGTTTTAACACATCACCTAACGTGCGTGAAGCCACAATGCTACGTGTCTTCTACCTAGTCGGAAATAATGGTTGTGATAATAGTAGAAGAACTATGATTATGGGCGAGATCATTGGTTGTTTATGATCGAAATATCCTCCGTATTCAACAATTTATGGGGTGTATTATGGTAGCGATATGTCACAACCTTCGACTACATTGCCAATTATAATTCCCAATCATACATACCCAATTACAGCAATTGAAGTTTTATCTGCACAACCATGTTCTACCACAGTGAACCGTAAGAAACACCATACACGACCAATATCGACTGTATTCAGGAATGATACAACTATATTCTACCAAGGTAAACTTTTGCAACTATAGACAGATTATGCACTGGATCCTGCTTTGTTTGCTGATGGTTAGTTGCTTACACAAAAAAAATTAATTTATACGTGCGTGTTAGGCCTGCAGCTCAGAATGGTCAAAGGCTCTATACTTCAGAACGATGCTAGAGCAGGAGCTTGAACCAGTCTATGCAGTTAACGCACGTTTATATGCAACTTCTTCAACTCTAAGCTTGTATAAAGCTATACTATACAATATCGACCTAAATATATTAAAATCAACGTTATGCTATGGTCGACATACTGTATCAACCATATAGTTTCATCATCCGTAATCGATCTTAATCTCTCATACACCACTATACTCTACTATAATCATAACCATTATTTCCGACTGGGTATGGGGTTGCGGTTAGCGACGAAAGAGACAGCCAGCAAAAAACTAGAGCACTCTGAGAGCTCATACCTCCGCCAAGTAAGGCAATGGTAACGAAAATTAAATTGGCTCTGAAACCATACTATTATTTCTATCAACTCCATAATGAGATCATTTTTAGCTTTAGATGTATTAACAGTTCTGTAATTTTTTTGAAGATTCATTCTTAACGTTTTGAGTTATGCTACTAACAGATATTATGACAAACCGATGTCAAACATGCACACAAACCAGCCGATCTGCAACCAAATTTCATTCGTTAATGTCTTTTAACATTATTAACAACTCATGTACGTTTCATGAGGATACAATCAAAACTTTTTAAGTTATTGCGCAAACATGTATAAAACCAAACATAGCGACAAACACACGAACAAATAAACTGATCATCAGCAAAATTTGGTCATTCACTCTTCATGACATCCCTAACAACTCATGTAGATTTAACAAAAATCCGTCAACAAGTTTTTGAGCTATTGCATTGAAAACCAGAGCACTCTGAAAGCGTATACCTCCGCCAAGCGAGGCAACGGTAGCAAAAAAATTCAAATTGGCTCTGACACCCTAATTTTCTTTGTATAAACTCCAAAATCTAATCATTTGTGCTTTTTGATTTTAATAACAGTTTGTGCAATTTTCTTGAAGATCTGTTATTAATTTTTTGAGTTATAGTGCTAACAAACGTTCTGGCAAACATGAGTCAAACGTACAAACGAACCAACCGACCTGCATTAAAAGTTAATCATTTATGTCTTTTAACATTACAAACAATCCCTATAAATTTCATAAAGATCCATTCAATAAGTTTTGAGTTATTGTGCTAACAAGCATAAAATTAATAACAGTGAAAACGAACGAATGATTTCAATACAAAATTTGTTCATCTACTCTTTATTATATACCTAACAACTCATGTTAATTTCATAAAAATCCATCCATAACTTTTTGAGTTATGGCTTTGAGAAAAATAAGGCAGACAAGCAAACAAACAAACAAACGGATGGATATATCTTCACCCAAAGTTAATCATCTGTTCTCTATAACATGCCTAAAAATCCCTGTAAATTTCGTCCAAATCGGTTTGAGTTATCGTGGTGACAGACTGACAGATAGATAGACAAACACGACGGAAGCACAACCTCCTAGGTGGAGGTAAAAATGAGGCAGACAAAGAAACAAACGGTTGGACGGATCTTCACCAAAAGTTAATCATCTGTTCCTCCCAACATACCTAACAATCATAGTAAATTTTGTCAAAATTTGTCCATAATTATTCGAGTTATCTTGGTGATAGACAGACAAGCGGACAGAAAAACAGACAGACAAACAAACAAACACGCAGACAAACCCGTTGAAACCATAACTTCTTTGGCGGAGGTAATTATCTCTACAATGCGCGTAACCGCAGACCGCTTGTCTAGTATTCTTCTTATATAAGTATCAAGCACATTTTGGACCTCGATAACTTTCAAGTCAGTGGCGTTTCGAATATGTCAAAGAATTTTGTAAACAATCTCGCTCCCGGTACACTGAAGCTATTAGAATATTTTGTTCGTTGTATATTGAGCACAATTGGAGACAGCTAAGACGTTTCTGGCAATCATACTCTTGCATAACTTTTATTTTGGTCGTGAACGATCTTTGGATGACTTCAAGTTGTTTTTAGCTTTTTCTTTAACTCGACATCCAAAGTGGAGAACAGTATTCTATTCTCGGCAGAATTAATTGTTTCCATAGTGTGAGCAATACATCTACTGCGCGTGACAAGAAAGTTTGCAAAACCCATCCACGCCACCTTTGTCCCACCGCGATAACTCTGGCAAATATTCTTCGAAGGTAGTATCGTCTTGCATTCTCACTCCAAGGTTTCATAAAACTGACTCACTTTCATTCCGTGCTCGTCGCTCGTAGTATATAGTGTGGATGCAAAGAGTATTCAAGCTCTTCTCTTTTTTATGGTCTTCTGTATAAGACATTTCTGTATTTTATCTCAAAACCGTAAGCTCGTCAGCACGATATCATCCTCTTGTAGTGAAGTGAATACGCTAGTTTCCGTTAGGAAAATTAAAGATTTTTCCGTTATATCAAAAAAGATTTAAGATTTATTCAAGCTGAAGATAGAGCTCCTTTAATTGGACTAGTAGACCTTACTTACTTACTTCAGTTTAGTACATTCGTCGGAAAACAATACAAGCAATTGATTTCAGACACAAACACATCTAAGAGTCTTTTTTGAAATGCACCTCCTTCAGCATAGCTTAACATCAGACGATAACACTGATGTGTACTGCGAGCCATAAGCTCGTATACAGCCCTCGGGATGCAAAATTCTGGCCTACACCGTACAGTTGCCTATACAGCCTTGCTTTGGCTTTGCTACAGCCGTCTGTAACAATCTATTAATTTTGAAATCGAGGCCTTTTTATACAGCTGATATGGTTCCACTTCTCTTGTTTTTAATGTTTCCTATTAACAAATCCCTTTTCCAACTGCTACAACTCTTAAGGCTTTCACAATTATGTAGCCATTACGCAATCATCTTACCCTCTTGCACAGCATTCCAATAAGACCGATGCAGTTGTCGTAATACCCATCCCCAAAAGCCAAAGCGTCAGTTTTATGGATCTGGTACCTGAAAATGAATGGAAAGATCGAAAACTTTGCGTTCACCCTGGCATGTCTGAGGTTTGCGCCTAGCAACCGTTAGAAAAAGGAAATTTTATAGTTACCCATACTAACATTTGGTTTCGAAATCAATTGATGTTGAAACGTCTAAGAATAAGCGATTGAATACATGAAGAAAATTTCAGACTAATGCAATGTATCAGTTGGTGAAAATGCTGCACATTGATATAGACTTCAATCTATTAGTTATGCTGATCAATTGATGGAAGCTGTTGAAGAAGTGAAGAAATGAGAGTAGATTAAGCTATTGACCATATCGATTGATTAATTAATTACGGAATTTCATGTAAAGTTGTTTCTAAAGATAACCTTCACACTATTGTGGCGTTCCTGCATTCGCAGATTGAAATAATAATAGTGAGTTTTTGTATGTAACTCTAGATCCCATTTTCTTCATCTCAACATGAAAACAAACATAATTATGATGACCAGAAATCTGGTTCTAATTCTCCGTAGATTTCTCAAACTTCTGCCTGCGCAGATTCGAGGATGTATTCATTGATGCGTGCAGTAAATGCTATACACAATATGTTGATGGCTATGATAAGACATCTGGTTTTTCCAAAAGGTTAGCTCAATAATAGAATACAAGTCATTAGATGTCTGTTTTACAAGGCTCTTCGTCCCCTAAAATTCTACTTCGTCCTAATTTGGACGCATACGCAAGTCATTTACGTTCTATTTCTTCTTTATAGAGCCGAATTGCGATAAGAATTTCTGATCTTGTCCTCCCTGCAGCCTTTTTTACACAGCCTGAGGTGTTTTGGCCATCCGCAGGCAGAAGCAGTTCATCCGTGGCCTTCGCATTTTTGCTTACGAGGCTTTATTACAAAAAAATTAGAGTCCTGAGAGAAATCCACATTCCGCAGCATGGCATAACATTACGCGTCAATAGTAAAAAAATATTGTAAGCCCAACCGATGTTACTCCCTGGAGCCGGCAATTTCTTGGGGTTGTGCACACACACACACAACTGTCGTCAATACAGCCCTCGCTTTCGCCCAGCTCCAACGGGCTAAAAGAACAGTGACTTGTAAAGTATTCAAAAAAAGGGCTAATTAAGGGGGGAAGCAGAAAACAGACATCGGGCGTCATACGGCTTCGGCCATCTCTGCGCCGAGGTAATGCATAAGCACTTACAGTACTTTTCTATTGCAAGGTTGCCTAACCTATTAGCTACCAATGTTTCATATCATTTGAGAACACACAATAATGTGCTACTTATTACGAAAACTGAAAGTCTCTTTGAGCGTAAACGGGTTAATGAAACTTACGTAAAATTTAGAGTTGTTGCCAGAATCTCGACGATATCCAAGCCAAGACCGCAGTAACGGTCGTCGGAAGAGTCTCGATGCCTGTGACAGGCGACAACAGTTTAAGTAATATAGGAAGTCAGGGTATGAATTTTTACACATTCTTAAAATGTATATTAGTTTTAAGTAAATACTTTTGTTACTACTTCACATATTAGCTCAAGTTCATTAAGAAACCAATCCTTGTACATGACTATAGTAAGAACTAGACGGACCGTGTCCCATTGGGCCAACATCACCATCTTCTTCGTTTTCGTAAAAATAATGGCTTTTATTCAGCTGGTTATAGACCTAACGTTATTACGGGCCACTCATGCGGCAATTACCTATGCGGGTCACAATCACCAGCTTCTTTGCTTCTACAATATATATATATATTCAACACTATGTCTGTAAGAACGGGGAAATATTTGTGGTACGTAGCCCAGCTGCATTTCCCGTATCACTTTCGAATTTAATGCTCACGTTCATGTGGCCGAGCTCAGGTTGAACTTCCCTATCACGGATACAATCGAATTAAATCATCAACCCTCGAATTTCTTCCTATCTTAAAGCGAAGAAATTACCTGTGTGCAAAGAAGTACGACACAAGTAAATAAACAAGTAAACAAATAAAGTTTGCAGACTTTTAGCAAAATGTAGATATGTATATTTTCTCACTGCTAACATCAGTAAACTAGGAAATGCCTTTCAAAAAATGAATTAGTTTGTCGCACTAGGTATATGGTAAATACCCACTTAGCGTAGAAGATCTTCGTCAACCTTGTAAACAACTGCCTGTGCAACAACTTATAGGTTTTAACTAAGCTGCAGAAAATATGAAAAGAAAAATAAAAAATAATCGGAATAGGTCAAAAGTGAATCGTGGTTATATATCCCGTAGTGGCTCGGCTCACAGCACAGAGGCCATAACTGATGGCGCTATTCGCAGTGTTGAAGCTCTGGTGGAGAGCGACTGCAAAACAAGATTTAAAGATATCTGACCATGAAGTCCCACTATTCTTCTATGGGAAAAAATAACTGGCGTTAAGCCCGCTGCAGAAGCTATCTAATGTTTTGTCTTACGTATTCCGTTCATAGCGGTCAAATGTTTCGCTGTGTCTATGCAAGCACAGCTGAGTGCTGTGTGTTACCAAAAAATGTTATTAATATGAGCTATATAGCTTTACTAGTGCCACTAGTAAATTTTCTAAGGTCTCTGTCAATTTTTAGTAAATTATAACTCAGAAAGCAGTGTACTTTGTTGTTGTTCAGACAGACCCAACAACACAACCGAGAGCTATGCAGTGAAATCACGGCGCGATAAACTATCTTCTACAGTGGGCTATAGGGACCACAAATAACATTTTGATTACTGTCAGCTGAGAATCCCTACCAAAAAGCTGGGCCGCTCCAGAAGCTAAAACAATAATTTAGCTTTTGCGCGACGGCCCTAAATTTTGTTATAGATTGCACTGTTGGTCCATCTACAGCCAGCTATGGAATCTAATTGCAGCTCCCATGCAGGGTGAGCATTACGCCTAGTTCATTACGCCTAGTTGAGCATAATACGAACTAAACTTGTAGCTCGATAGGCAACACCACTCAACTTCACATCACGTAGAAGGCATCGTTAGCAAGAAACTTTTACCGTATTTAGTTGTATCTGCAGTTCCAACTGATGTAAACTAGTGCCCTCGCGGAAACTCAATTTCTGCAACTGGCAGCATAGCACAATCTCACTTGACATGCAGACGGTGAGCCAAGAGCCCCTTGGTTACGCTCCAAACATTGAGGACACACAAACACACAGTACTGTTGCCGATACATCCTCGTTTTCACTCTAATTAGGAGCTGTCAAAGTTTAGTTTCTGCTTTTCATTTCTTCCTGCAGTGAGACGAACCGCGGACCGTCGATTCATCTGGCTCATGTTTGAAGTGAGACGCCTACAAACCAAGAATATATTCTACGTATATAAATGAACTTTGTATAGAAATAGAGTGAAAGTTCAATTACGTAAATTAAATATATTGGTTGTTACTCACGGGTAATCCTTATCACACGGCAGGTGCCTTCCATTTTCGAGAGAGTAGTATGGTTGCATCTGTGTAATAGAAAGCGTGTTAACTTTTCAAAAATTTTAAATCCGTTTGCAACTTGTAGACGTTCATAAGGTATCATACAGTCTTGTTAGCACGTGATGAAGCAATTTCTAGTAAAACTTATCCCGTTTTCTGCTAGAAATTTCTCTAAAAGGAGTACAAAAAAATACCAAAATGTTTCTAGCAGTGGAAATTAAATCAAAAAGTGAAGCAGCTTTTTTGGCATAGCAGTTTAGTTTGTTGAATACGGATAATAATAACATATGGGAAAACTACAGGGTATTTTTAAGAGATCTGCAAACATTTGCACTCTAGTACAAAACAAAAAGAAAATGAGCCACGATAATTTTAAACATTTTTTGCAGGAAACAGCTAACAGTACAATTAGTGAACTTACAAGGAATGCGGTAACACGGTAATTATTAATAAAATGATAATGCCTCAAGGATATTTTCAAATATTTTACTGCATTCTTTTGCATTGATAGAATTATTGCACAGAATTAATTTGCCATCACCCGCAGCACTGAAGCCATCCCACACCATTAGTCATTACGTCATCAAGCTTTACAGTTCTTTTCGTAGACTTTGGTGAAAACATTCACATTATTTTCTTATGCAACGCTTAGGAGTAGCGCTAGAAAGACCGAATCACTCGCGATTCATCAGAGCAGGCAGTATTCATAAAACATAACAGGCAGCAAATTTCTGCCTGTACCAGTATGTAAACCTTTTCTATCATAGGAGTAAGGGCTATCAATCACCTCTAGTGCTCCATAGTGCAGGACGTTGCCCTGAAAGTCCGAGGGTCCGTCATGGAAGTGTCTGTTGAGCGACAGCCCAGCAGCTGTCGACCAGCTGCCCACTGCCTGCAAAAGGTGGCCCTTCGAGTCGCGGAACTTGTAGATATTCGTGAGGTTTGCTGCGTTGGCGATCTGCATGAACAAATACAGTACTAGGTATCTTGTAAATTAGGATAAATTATGACCGAAGGATCAGATTAACACGCAAGTGAATCAATGCTAATGCGACTTCTTAGTTGGGGAACCTCAGCTTTAGAGGTACTAAATTCTTCTATGTAGCTATAGGACTGTCATTCACATTAACTGCAATGATAGAATCCCTGCAAAGAATGAGTAGACACGTTACTGTGCATACGAAATTAAAATCAACATTTACTGTCTTAGATTAATGTAGATTAAAATGTTTATAACCCCTAGTGGTGCTTTCGGCCACGAGCTACTCACCGTATCGTACTGAGCAAAGAGCACCACAGAAGGACTACCAGGAGCCTCCCTGCCAGTGGTGAGCAGCGTATCCCAGCCTTCAGTGTTGAGTCCGATGACCATTTGGTGCACTGCTCCCCAGTCCACTTGATATTGCACTTCCGCTTCCGCCAGGCTCCGAAGCAGCGATGCTCGGTCGCTTAGGTATACCTGCTCAGGGGTAACCGGAAAAAAGCCCGGTAGGAAAAAAAGCCCGGTCGAAAAAAGCCCCGGTTGGAAAAAAAGCCCCGGTTGGAAAAAAAGCTCCGGTTGAAAAAAAAAAAACTTTTCTCTTCATGCTATGTTTAAGAGCTCTATTCATTTATTCGAAGACGGCATATTCAAGTAAACTAAACTATATTCTGCCAGGCTAGACTTGACCCAATATTGGCATGTGCGAACGTGGGTTGCAAGAACCCCTGAAATAGGTGATGTGAGGTTAAGTTGGGTTAGGCAAGGTAAGATCAGGTTAGGTGAGATCAGATTAGGTTAGATGAGGTTAGTTTGGGTTAGCGAGGATGAGTTAGGCTAAGCCTGTATAAGAGACCAATTTTTACATTTTGCACTTGTTCTAAGTCGAAAAATTGGATATCTCGGGATATCCCTATCCAAGAAGCTAAGATCGTGATCACTCACGCGAAACTAGCGTCAAAAAGTGACGTCATTAATCACGTCAACATCGACGAACGCGCCTGCTGCGCAGTGAGCAGCCTATGAGTATTTTGATCAGTTTCGCCTGAAAAATCGTCAGCAAGTGTGAATTTCATCCCTTGAGCAAATAAATATAAGAAGAGAATAGATACAAATTGAACAAGAAACAGTTACCAATAAAGAATGCAGCAAAGGCTGGTGGAAAGTTTCACAGCACTAGAGGCAAAATCTAGTACGGTATGGCCCCCTGATTCATCTTCTTTGAAGTGAAGCCTCATTTACACTTTGTATTTAGTTACAGAGCTCTTCACAAAACATATTTAGGCTTAACATATCTCCGTATTTGTTGGACTTAATTCATTTAATCTCCCGCTCCAGACTGGCCAGCTACTTGTGTTGCACCCATGCACAACACACACAGTAAGATGATTGTGCTAGTTTTGATAAGTGCAGAAAGTTTGAGCAATAAATGCTAACATGTTTTTTTTTTTTTTTGCGTCAAGAATATAACACCTTGTTTCGTTTTTGGTTAGGATTACGAACCCAGCCAATGAAGACCTGAGGTCCGACCCCTCAAATATGTACTTCGACTCGTCGGCGGGACGTTATTTGGGTAAATGCGGGACGTTATTTGGCTAAATGCGGGACGTTATTTGGCTAAGGACGTTATTTGGCTAAATGCGGGACGTTATTTGGCTAAATGCGGGACGTTATTTGGCTAAATGCGGGACGTTATTTGGCTAAATGCGGGACGTTATTTGGCTAAATGCGGGACGTTATTTGGCTAAATGCAGGACGCTATTTGGCTAAATGCAGGACGCTATTTGGCTAAATGTCACTTCCAAATTTTATTTTAGTCCCATTGAGTCTTCCCGTTAAACTCTGCTTGCTGGGCCTATCAGGTAAAAAATTGCTTATGTACGAAAAGTTAGGTAGTTACACAAGGATTCCAACCATGCAGGAGTGTTAGGTGGGCAAGTCCTGTTTTTCTCTTACTTAATCGCTGTAATAAAAATAAAACAGTTAAGGTCTAGTTTGCTGAGGTTGAGAAAAGATTAGGTCACGTCAGGTGAAAAGAAGTTACGGACTCGTAAGTTAGGTTAGAAGAAGCTAGGTAATGAGAATAGGTTGGATTTAGTTAGATGTGGTTATATTAGGCTGCGTTCAATTAGAAAAAGCTAGACTAGATTAAGGGTTGGTTTCGTTAGGTTAGGGTAGGTAATGCAGTACAGTATAATTTAACTTATTTTAATACAACTTGCTTCAAAATAATTAAGTATGGGCAATAAATGTACACTAGGAGATAGGCGGTTTTTTTTTTTCCTCCCGGGGCTTTTTTCCTCCCGGGGTTTTTTTCCTCCCGAGGCTTTTTTCCTCCCGGGGCTTTTTTCCTCCCGGGGCTTTTTTCCTCCCGGGGCTTTTTTTCTATACGCGTGCTCAGGCCATACCAATAAACATTAAATACCTTCCATATTATTTTCCCACGTGTTTAAGATATTGAAGTCTATTTGTTCTTGCCTTTCAGCTGTGTTTCTCACATAGTAAAAGTTAGTGAACCGAAGTAGCTGGGTCTCATAGTCATAGCGAGTAGCGACCCACTTTTTACCATTGGTTGTAAACATATACATCGGATAAAAGAGATAAGAGCCACGGTATTGTTGTTGTTGCCGCTGCTAGGTAAGCAATACGGGATTCATGAATGTTCGGGTTAACTTCAGCATCTTCTTTATGTTACACATTTACGGTACTTTGCAAATTGGCTGTGCATTGGCATTTAGTGATATGAGGAGTGGGGTGGTGAAGTTTGATGCTACACGAGGCCAAGCTGACCTTCGATTGTGTGCCTCGATTTTACTATAGCACCGCGAGTCCTAATTAAAATTATTATGAAAAATGAGGATAGCGTGAGCACGTAGGTACAGATAATGGATAAAATCAAGGGATTGTTCTATTTAAAGACATGATAAGCAAACTTTTAACCTCTTTTCCAACATATTATGCTTCTGCACTTGAAGGGGTGACCTCCTCGGCCTCAACCCTCCATACTTCACTGTGCATGAAATTATTATAGCCTGCCTGTATGCACTGGTAACAGCCTTGTGTCGACGGTGTGTCTGAGTTTCTGCAATTGTTTGTAGGGGTAATGAGATATGTATCAACTCGTATGCCTAACTGGATGGGCTTTTTCACCCGCATATTACCTTTGACCTTAATGTAGATGGCTTTTGGCCCTAATTCGAGCAGGCAAGGCTATCAGACTGTGTTTCCGTTTCGTCTTCTGCTTTTGTATTGGTGCATGCCTCAGGGGAAGGGTATGTTCGGTCGGACTGCAGTTCACCGGGCATAAAATTACATCTGTGAAAAGATATCGATAGCATGGAAAGTGTCCAACGCAGAGCAACAAAATTGATACCTCAGCTGAGAAACAAGCCTTATGAATGTCGCCTAAAGAACTGGGTCTGATCTCTCTCGAGCAAAGACGACTCAGGGGGCAACTAATAGAAACATTCAAGAACTTGAATGGCTTCAACAACGTACCTATAACGGGACTCTTTAAAAGAGACATTAATGATCGCTTGAGAAACAACGGTCAAAAACTCAAGCACAAAGCTCGAAGAACAACCTTAAGTCAGCAGTTCTTTCCTTATTTTATACTCAGCATTTTGGAATAGACTCCTTTCCGACGTTGTTAGTGCGGAATCAGTCAACGCATTTAAGAATCGTCTTGACAAACATTGGGAGAGATATTCCCCACTGCTAAGAATTCCTCCTCCAGGAGTGGCACACTCTGAACGGCCAAAGTTTCCGAGGCTACCTTAATGCGTCTTCTCTCTTCGCTCCAACTACACAGTCTGATATCTTCAAGCTCCGCACATCAGCGGCTATTGATCGTGATTGCGTGTATATATGATCGTCTCTTTGGCTGAAATTCTTCTCCCTCCTCTTTTTTTCTTCTCTTTTCCCCAGTCCTATATATCCTTCTAACAGAATGACAATAGCTCATGGACTCGAGCAGGCAAGGCGTAAGGCAAGGGGCGTAAGTTCCGGTGTCTCTTTGGAATGGGCCTGTTGGCTCGTCTACTGCCGCCTATCTAATCTAATATACCTGAAGGGCCCAGCGCTGGGAGCTGCAGCCGTCACTCCGCAGGGTGGGGGCCATCGGCAGGCTGTGGTGGCAGCGATTCTTGCTCAGCTGCCATCGCTGGGCTCTGTAGCGGACAAACTCGGCGCTCCAGGAGGGGGATCTCGAGTGGAATGGAACTTTTAGTATCTTTGGCGTGGAGCTTGAGACTGCGGAGTAATAACTATTGCTCCCCGGGATATGCTCCCTCAGTTTGGAACTAACCCATTCTGAGAAGTGCACGGCTTTGAAAGGCTTTGACTTCGTTTCATTGGTTTTTCTCACATGACGAACAGTCACATCTTTGTTCAATTTTTGGGCTGCGGAAGGTGTTGGGCCGAGGCGCACATGACCTGGAGAGAAGCAGGGCAGGACTGTAGCGCCGCTGCCGCCTTTGCGCATCAGTAGTTGCACTTGGCGTAATAGTTTACTTCTTTGTTTATCTGGAGACACAAAGATACTTTAGACAGAATGAATAATAGGCTTACACCGCAGATACTCTTACACTCCACACACTCCACACGATCGTAAACACTTTTTGAAAGGATCTTCATGGTGAAATGCTATAATCTTTGCGGCGATTGGAACTCAAGATAGTAAGGTGCTTCGAGTTAGAACTGTTTAACTCACTGTGCCTATCTATGTAGCTCATCTAGTGATTAACTAGAGCACTCTGAAAGCGCATACCTCCGCCAAGCAAGGCAACGGTTACGAAAATGAAAGTCGGTTCTGTGACCATGATTTTCTTAGTATCAACACCAAAATCTAATCATTTGTGCCCTTGAATAGTGTTAACAGCTTCAATAATTTTTTTAACATCTGTTCATAATTTTTTGAGTTATGCTGCTAACAAGCATTATGACAAACATGAGTCAAACATAAAAATGAAAAAACCGCTCTGCACTCAAATTTAATTATTTATGCCTTTTAACATTACTAACAAATCCTATAAATTTCATAAAGATCCATGCATTATTTTTAGAGTCATTGTGCTAAGGATCATAAAATGAAAAACAGTGACAAACGAACGAACCAACGGATCACTGCAAAAATTTCGTCATTTACTCTTCGTAATATGCCTAACAACTCGTGCAAATTTCATAACAATACGTTCATAACCTTTTGAGTTATAGCATTGAGAAAAATGAGGCAAAGCAACAAACGGATGGACGGATCTTTACCAAACGTTAATCATCTGTTCACAGTTCCTCTGAATATACCTAACAATCCCTGTAAATTTCATCCAAATCTGTCCATAACATTTTGAGTTAATTTGATGAGAGACAGACTGGAAGACAGACAAATAGACAGACAGACAAACCCGATGAAAACATAACCTCCTTGGCGGAGGTGCAAAGCCTACTTGACCGCATACCCTGAATAGGACACTCACATACACTGGTTCGCATTGCAGATAAATCCCCTCCCTAGAATATATTATAATACCTATAATTCAGCGAGACAATGTTATTTTTCTAGATTTTGCTCTGTTAGTTTTCTTTTTAGAATAATGTCAAAAAATCAAGTAAACCTACAGCACTCTGAGAGCGCATGCTTCCGTCAAGCAAGGAAACGATAACACAAAATTCAAATTAGTCCTGAAACAAGAATTCCTTTCTTGTCATCACCCAAATTTGGTCATTTGTACCGCATAACATTAACAACAGTTCCTGTAACCTTCTTTTAGATGTGTCTCTAACTTTACAATTGTGCTTTGACAAATCCTCTAGGACAAACATATACTCAAACATGCATAAAAAGAAGAACCGATCATCACCAAAATATGGTTATTTGTTGTATACAGTAATTATAATATTGCGGGAAATTTCAGGACGTCCCGTGCATTAATTTATTGAGATGTTCTGACGAACATAGTAACAAACATATTAAGCTCAACGGACAAACGGACTGAAAGATTATTACGGAAATTTCTAAGTCGCTCTCGGCAACATTTCCAGCAGTTTCTGCATGAAGATGCGTTCATAGCTGTTTCAGTTACGGTGCCGAGCAAAAATAGGAAGCAAACATATATGTTCCAACTAACATTCTTAAGATTCTCTGTAAATTTCACAAACTTCTATCAACAACTTTTTGATCTATCTTGGTGACAGACGGACTGACAAAGAGACGGCCAGACAAACTCCAATTGAAACGTAATCTTATAATCTCCTTAACAAAGGTGCCTAATTATGAAATCAATTGGTTGTGAGAATTATCCTACATTTTCCGAACAGGCCGAAGCAAATATTTAATCCTCAAAGTATCAACGGAAATTACAGGCACGCTTCAAGTTTTTCTTTATTGCAATGTCATTACTATCCACAATGGAAAATTCCATGACTTGTTGCTTGTTAGTGCGGTTACCCAGCCATATAAAAGTGCTATATAAAAAGCTTGTTCCAGCTTTTTTTAACTTTACTGAGGAAATTTTACTCTGGCATTAAGAACCAGTTATTCTCTGAGTTACTGTTAGTTTCCATGCTCAGTTGTTTTTCGGTGTTTCATGGAGAGAGCAATTATTGAAAGTAACGCAAAACTTACCCGATCCAATTTTCACGCAGAGGCTGATATCCTTCTTGTCCAGACTTAGAGCCACTGAACTAAGGAACGCTGTTATTTCTTGCAAAGAAATAACAGGGTAGTCATCGGAGCTGTTCTGTGTTACATCAGCAGAGACACCAATAACCCGAGACGATATTAATGCAAGAGAAACTAAGCATAAAGTTGCCGAAATATAACCCGGATGATTCATGCTTGCAACAACATAAACCTCCGCGTCCAAACACTACAGCAGTTAGTATTCAGAATATCCAATTGTCAGGCTAAAAAAGTGAGCATTTATTCGTGATAGAACATTGAAACTGGGCTCTTCGTAGGACTGTTCCATATTTTTATTCATAATAGCTGAAAATTAAATATGTCACTACAGTCTTTGAAATCATTTGAAGCCCTTGAGTATCGCTGCTGATTAGATAAGCGTTTACCAGAATTACTGCCATCGGCTGAAGCTTACATAATGTTACAGTAGTAGCAGCAGATCTTACTTAATGATTTGAAACTTGACACGAGAAGCTCTGCGCATCACCAGCCCAACTGAACGAATGTCTGAGCAATCATATTTTAGAATGTAGGCTTACACTCAGCACTACACACAGATCAGTATCGCCACTTTCCAATGTTGCATCTGTACGTACACTAAGTCTCTGGAACAATACCGCTGCGACTTAAGTATGCGTTTTGTAGAAATACAGAGTCAACAGGACTCCCTCATAGCGCTGCAAAGAACAACGAGTGTCTATGTGTGTATAAGTGCGATCGAATTTCTTACAAACGTCCTCATTCAACAGAGAAGAACTCATGGTGTTTGTTAAGGGAAGCTGATTATATGGGCCGTATTTGCGTTACAAGGTTAGTTTTCTAATTGGCCGATTTTCTAATTATCAAAGGGTAAAGAAGGTGTTGATAAGAGGAGAGAGCGTCATCTGGTACACTCAGTTGAGAATAGTTTGTCTCAGACAAAGCGCAGTTAGCGACTGTACTCCGCTCCCTGTAACACATGACTACGTCTGAAATTATAGCACTTGAAAAAGCATGGTAGTGACACTTCTTATGTACCTTATAGATCATCATTTGAGTGTATCAAAGTGTACAGAAGTGCTGATAATTAGTGAGATACTGAGACAAGGAAAATTTGGCGGAGTTGTTCTCCTTAACGATTATCCGTGTGTGACAGGACATTCCATGATTTACTTCGTTATTTTTCTGCATTCGATACGTCTGCTATACATATATGCATTACTTGCAGCATATTTGATCATCCATTTGAATTGTAAATCGGATCGAGATGATCTGAGTGGGTATATACGGTCCGCTTGAGGGTTCCTCGAAGAGCAAATTAAGCCAAGATTTGTACTGTGAAACTTTTATCGGCTTAGAGATCAAAATTAACCAGTAAACCTTTTTTAATCACTGTTGTGCAATGAAGTGATTCTTGTACATGCTATTTCTCCAATTGAGACCAAGCCTCGACTAAGATTTCAATAACAAATTTTAGCAGCAACCAAGCAGATATTGAATAATCTGATATTTAAACCGCTTTCAGGACCTTACAACATACTTTCAGATTTGCAAGTATTGCCGTATTGAATTACTGGATCTATAACTGATCCATGTGTTCTCACAGTTGATCTACCAAAGCTTTTAGTTAGGGGCGAACTGAACCAAGCACAACAATATACATGACTTCTCCGGAACGCTAAAGCAGATACTTGGTCTTGCTACTTTGGTTCGTGTTTCAGGTGTTTGAAGCAACCCGATTACGCTTGAAACGGCTGAAATTTTACGGAGAAGGAGTTCGTTTCAGACGCTTCGAGTCAGTGGATTCCTTGATTAACGCCTAAAACGCGTTCCAACTCACCAGTTTAATGTTTCGAAAAAGTCAAGCCTATAAATACAATAAACAAGAGTGGACAGCATGGCAATACTTTTGTGGTGTAGTGTACAGTGGTGCGCAAAAGTTAAGAAACAGTGGAAGGAGTTCAAGAAAATCGTTTAGTATGAAAAATAGAACAGGCACACAGCTGTGCGTTACGACATAATTCCTCCAATTATTCAGCATTTTTATTTCAAAATTTGACAGCATTTCACTCACTGAAGAATAATTAAACATTAAAATTGATAAGGGAATTTCGTCCTTGCGCAAAAGTTAACGAATGCCTTAAAAATGTCCAAACAGTCAGAAGAACTTTACCTTAAATTTCAACAACTGCTGGGCACCCTCGACTACAAGATCTAATCAATTTATTGCGATAACAGGGAGTTAACGCCCTCACTCCTCTTGAAGTATCTTCCACATTATTCTTCTGTATTTTGAGTTCTTCTGTATTTTGAGGGTTCCTACTGAGAGCTCTGTCCCCATTTTTCTTACAAATGCTCTCAGTTTGATATTGACATCCTGGCTTTGGGGTGGCCAGTCCATTATTGAGAGGTTTTGCTCTTCAAAGGAAGCTTTCACCTTTTTAGCGGTGTCGTAGAGAGCGTTATCTTATATCAAAGTGGGGGTGGGGAAAGAGCTTGAGAACTTTTGCATTGACTTTATCATGTAAGGGAACTAGTTGTCCAGACCCATCAGCAGAAAACACTCCCAAAAGCATCACACGTCCTCCACCGGATATCACTGTTTTCTTGACACACTTCACGGATATATAGTATTTCTCCTACTTCGCGCCTTACATACTGTTCTTCTCGTCAGATCTATTGACATTGAACTTTAATTCGTCACTTAAAAGTACCCTAGACCACTGTTCATCAGTCCAGACGACATGTTCCTTAGCAAACTGAAATATACGATTCTGTTTTCTTCTTTTTTAGAAGTCAGGATCATGGAGACAGGGACGTGTGCTTTCAAGCCAGCCTGTTGAAGTCTAAGCGAAACAGTGGACCGAGACACAGTTCCACCTGACATAACCTTAATCCCACGTGAAATTTCAGCAGTAAACTTGAAACGGGCCATCATAGTCATTCTGACAATCAGCCGGTCTTCTTTTCGAGTGGTCACGGGCGGCCGCCTGGTTTTCAGCTTCTACATGTCCAAATTTTTTATATTTAGCAATGATACGCTGCATCTTAGTGCAAAACCATCCCATCATGTCAGAATTTCCGACAGGGATTTTCCATCATTATGCAAAGACAGGGCACGATTTTTCTTCTTCAGACGACATCTTGCGTCGCAGCACGGGCGCCATAACTGTTTGGATACGGTCCGTCTGGACCGTTGTGGTTACTTTGTTATTTATCCAAATAATTTGACATTAAGTCTTTTAATGCGCAAAAAGATACTTAATTGGAGGCATTATTTGAGGTGTTCCTTAATTTTTGCTCAGGGCCAAAATTCTATTATTTGCTTTAATTTTGACATAATCTTCTGTAAGCGAGTGAAATGCTCTCAAATTTTGTATTGAAAATGCTGAATAATTGAACCAGTTAAGTTGTAATGCACAGCTGTGTGCGTGTTCTAGTTTTTTTTTTTAATGTTTGCTTGCCTCTGTATGTCAATTTAGGTTTTTATGTTTTTTTTATTTTCTCTCTTTCTCTTATTTTGGGGGGAACGTGGAAAGCAACCCGGGACCTGGTCGGGCTCGGGGGTGTCGTCTCCTCTATTGCAATATTAGAGGACTGCATGCAAACCTTGCCGAGCTCGACTTTGTGTCCCGTGGTGTGGATGTCGTGTGCTGCTCCGAGACATTGGTGTCTGGCGGGAGGCACGACGCTGAGCTTGCCTTGGCCGGTTTTCAGTCCGCTTTTCGAAGTCTGTATGGATCGGGACCTGGATTCCGTGGAATGGCCGTCTATGTTCGGAGCGGATTCTGTGCTTACCGGCAGTCAGTGCACGAATGCGCCTGTCATGAGATCATCGTTGTAAGGGTGTGTGGCCGACTGAATGATTTTTATTTATTCTCCTTATATCGAAGCCCTGCAACTGATGATTCTCTTTATGACTGTTTATTGACGGCGATGGCCTCGATCCAGAGCACGGATCCCAAGGCAGCGTTTGATTTTGTGGGTGATGTTAATGCCCACCACAGGGACTGGTTGGAATCTGCATCACCGACTGCGTTGGACTTTTGCACCTTGTCTAGTTGTGTGCAGCTTGTTCGCGGGTCCACGCATATTGCTGGTAACTGTCTCGACCTCGTTATGACAGTGTCAGTTGGCTCCCCTATTGGCTCTTCAGACCTCTCACATCTTGTTGTGTCCTTGGATCTCAATTAATTTGCTTCTGTGGTAGACACCAGGAGAGTGGTATTTGTTAAAGCAGGGCTAACTGGGTGGCTATTACTCGGGCAGTAAGAACGTTACCTTGGCGCCAGATTATTCACAGTGAGGCTCCTGTTTCTGAACTTGACGGTTTGACTGTGTCCATTTTGGAGAGGTTTTTCCCGAAGAGGACTATTCTTGTGAGGTCTCGCGATAAGCCATGGTTTGACGACCAGTGTCGGTTAGCTTTCGAAGCTAAACAAGCGGCTTATCGGCATGGCAACGTTCGCGGGATCGCTCGTTGTGGCAGACCTACGTTGATCGCATGACCTCGTTGGCTTTCAGATCTGGTGCTATTAGGGCGCTCTTTGAAGGCCTTGATCCGTATGGAGGTGTGGATCCGGTGGGCATGTTTCCTTTGTTTTATAAGCAGCTGGCTGATGTTCTTGCCCCCAAGCTTGCAATGATCTTCCGGCGCCTGATACGGTTAGGAAGTTTTCCTCGTTGTTGGCGAACTGGGAATATTACTCCTATT
>LQNS02276924.1:21103722-21116457 GCA_001587735.2 Parhyale hawaiensis | reverse complement strand
GGGCATGTTTCCTTTGTTTTATAAGCAGCTGGCTGATGTTCTTGCCCCCAAGCTTGCAATGATCTTCCGGCGCCTGATACGGTTAGGAAGTTTTCCTCGTTGTTGGCGAACTGGGAATATTACTCCTATTCTCAAGGGTGCGGTATCGCCCTATGTGGCCAACTATCGACCCATCACCCTGACGCCCATATTGTCGAAGGTGTTCGAAAGTTGATTGCTGGTAAGCTAGGTCGTTTCGCTGAAGTTACGGGGTTGCTGCCTGCTAGTCAGTTTGCGTACAGAATTGGCTTGGGCTATTGTGACGCTCTCTTGTCGGTGTCACACTTTTTACAATCTGCGCTGGATTGTGGGTCGCAGGCACGCCTTGCCCTCTTGGACTTAAGCGCGGCGTTTGACAGGGTTAACCACCACAGGGGTCTATTGTATAAGCTGGACTCCTTTGGTGTGGGTGGTAGGGTTTTGTCAATCATTCGCGATTTTGTTTCTGAGCGAACGCAGAGTGTGTTTGTCGACGGCGTTTTGAGCGCCTCAGTCGGGGTGGTGTCTGGCGTCCCTCAGGGCAGTGTGCTTGGCCAGCTGTTGTTTGTTCTCTATACTAGTGACATGTTCTCTTCACTCGAGAACACGAGAACACATTGATCAACTATGCCGACGATTCCACTTTGATGGCAGTGATACCTGCTCCTTGCCTGCGTAATGCTGTCGCTCAGTCTCTGGATAGGGATTTGTCACGGATTAGTGCATGGTGATCGGCCTGGAGTATGAAGCTGAATGCCAGTAAGACCAAGTCGATGATTATCAGTCAGTCTCGGACACTTGCACTGCAGCATCCCCAACTGGAGATTGATGACACTTTACTACAGGAGTCAAACTCCTCGGAGATTCTTGGTGTTGTCTTTGATGAGAAGCTCACTTATGAGCCGCATATTAAGAAGTTGGTGTGACGTGCTTTCACTAAGATTGGGCTCCTCGTACGGTGAATTCCGTGTTGGGTAATAGTCTGGTTGCCCGTAGATGTTTTTATGCATTTTTGCTGCCTGTGTTGGAGTATTGCTCATCGGTCTGGGCTTCAGCTGCTGAAACTCACTTGCGTATGTTGGACCGACTTGTTAGCTCAGCCATCAGGCTGTGCGCCGATAATGATGTAGTGAACCTGGCCCACAGGAGAAGAGTAGCAGAGCTATGCATGTTTTATAAGGTGTACAATAATGAGAGGCATTGGCTGTATTCTTCTCTCCCTGCCCAAGGTTTTTGGGAGAGCGACTCGTGCTGCGTGCAGAGCGCACTCTTTCACTTTTGAGGCTGTCAGATGTCAAACTAATCAGTTCTGTCGGTGCTTCGTGCCCTGGTCGGCTAAGGTTTGGAATTTGTTGCCGGCATCGGCCTTTGGTCGTATTGGCTTGCTGGCGTTTAAGTCAGCTGTTAATGTTTTTTTGCTGGATTTCCTTTAGCACTGTTTTGGGCTTTCCGGTGTTGCAAGATGCTTCATATGGGTTGTATTACCTGTCCGTGGGAGCTCAATCGTGAAATTTTAATAATAATAATAATAATTCATCAGAACGTACTTTTCTAGCTGCTGGAAATGACACAGCAACATGCTTTGGTGAAAATGCTTGCCAGGCTATACTGATCTCTTTTATTATTCTTTTAAAAGAATGTTTATGGTCATATATGTTTGGAAATACCGGGGGGTAAATAATAACTTCTATTTTTATTGTGGTTCTACTCTGAAGAATGTTTCAAGCCTTTCCTTCATTGAGTTTTACTCAAATACGACTGTGATTATGAGAAGGAAGTGAATTTCAGTATCTTCTGCTAAAAGATATTCCAGGAAACTTCGGTAATTATTAACTTTTTATTCTGATATAGCAATGATTTCTTTGCGTAGAACACAGGAGTTTCGCCCACGTAGTGCTAATAGCGGCACGTAAAGATCAAGTTAGTCTGTAATTAATGATGAATTATTGTGCATTGCTGTACAGTGGGTGGGTCGCTACCCTCTGGGAATCAAACGCAGCTTTAGCAGGGAGTTTGCTGTTGCTTCACTGAAAATTGCTTGAAATCCAGCTTAATTGTTTTGTTGAATGCGTTTTTGCATTTCCTCCACAGACAATGATATTTTAATCAAGCTGCTAATAGTAGAGATGACAAAGGTTTGCAGCTTTTGGGTAGAGGGTTACGTGAGCAATAATATTAGGAGTCACTGATGGAATGAATAAATGCTCCCGCATGGAACAAATTTTGGCAGGCAAAACATCGAGGAACCAAGGCGATTTCTGTTTACACTACGTACAATTGAAGAGCACTGAGAGCGACTGAAAGCAGCTAGACAGATCGACTTGTGTCTCTTTCATCCTCAGCAGCTGGTAGAACCCGACCAGCGCTGGAAGCGTCTTTGCCTTTGTTCGGACACTGCGTGTCAGTTATTATTCCCTCCCATCATTTGCAGCACAAAGGGGGGTGTAAAAACAAGCCAATTTAGCTAATTTTCTCTTGTACGGAGGTAATGTCGCAACATGACTAGCGGATGATAACAATATTTAATGCATGCATATACCAGAGGGCAGAGGCAGTCATTGCATCGCTGCTCCTCTAGTGAACAAAGCAGGAACAAAAACAGCCATACTCTAAAGTCTCATTATCATCTCAGCGTACGTGTACTTTGTAGTTGTCGATGTGATGACAGTATTAATCTTTGTGGATTTGGACTTAGGGCAGTGAACAATAGCACTGGCCCATAATAATATACAGTATATAGATGGAGTAGTAGTTGTAGTAGAAGGGTTACTTGTACAGGAATACTCAATGGTATCGTGCCGGATTCTCATTGATTTTTGTCTTGGCTTCTCTGCCGGAAGGATCAAGTTTAATGCGAATTCAAACGAATTCATCTGGTCTAAAAGCGGCAAGCGCGTTACTACTACCAGGAAAATTGGATGCAAAGCATTTTTTTTTTAATGTCTCTAAGCCCATACTGCACAGCTGAACTAATTTGCTCGGGCACGCGGCACGGAGCCAATAGACGAGGATTCCTTCCGTACTCTTCCATAAACGGGAACAGGTAGGAGTCCAATGGGATGCTCGCTTACCACCTTCGGTGGCTCACTTCACGCAGTAGACGGGGAACCATAGACATCTTACCTATTCTCGTCAGCTGGAACTACGGCCAGCCGCAGCATCCCTTGCGAAAAAGTCATTGAGGAAACCTTGGGCAAATGGGACCCTAGCCTCATTGCATATGAGACGAACTAATATATAGCGAGGAGGAGTCTCTCCTCGCTCTACATACTATTAATGGCGATGTACTTGCGGCTGCATCTATTTCACATCGTTCTGCTACCAAAGCTGGAGATTGTGAAGCATAGTGGCTGAAGCTTATGTGTTATCATTATGTCAGGAACGAAACAACAATAAAAAACCAGTGGTGCTACAAGCAAGAGTAAATTCGGTGGCGTAGCTGATCCCTTGGACATATTGCCGGAGCTGTGGGAGGATTGTAAGCAGATTCTGGGTGCTCTAACTGCACAGCTCGAAGATATGAAGAGGGAATTCACTGCCTGCCTCAATTTGAAAGAAGAAAAAATGAAACAACTGAGGTCTGAAGTGAAATGCCTGAAACTGAAATGGTTGAAATCACAGATAGCAAAGTTAGAGGAAAGGATTGACGACGCGGAGGCCTATGAGAGGCGTGGCGTAATTGAACTTTCCGGTTCTGTGTTACCTGAAGTTGTTCAAGGTGAAATGTGCCCCCAAATTGCTCTGTCGCTTCTGAGACGGCATCTAAAGCTGTCTTTACCGGAATCTGATATTTCGGTATCACATAGACTTGGCGAACATACGCATATGCAAAAGCCTGACTGCAGAAGCACTGTTGTGAAGTTTTGTAGACGCGAGGTAAGAAAGGATGTCTTACTGGCTGGTCGTAGCATCAAGCCGCCAAACTTCTACACAAACGAAAGTCTCATTCCCTCGCGTAAAACAATTCTATACGAGTTGCTTCAGGCCAAGCGGCGCTGCCCAGTTATACTCTCGGGCTGCAACAGCATTGACGGCCGAGTATGCTCGGCCGTCATTAGTGACAAAATTCGTAATCTTGAAATTACACAAATCAAATCAACTTGAAACTACTTAATAGACTTTGTCGCAAAACTCAACATCGAACTAGAAATCGGCGAATTTAGCGGCAACAGCGCAGTGAGACCAGGTAAAGTGCCTGCAAAATTCTTGAGACTCGGTGGACGTGAAATTTTCATGGTCTACTGGGCTTTTAATTCATGTGTATATACTGTATCCTCCTGACCCAGCAGTCCCTGCATATATATCCTTCAGACTCAGCAGTCCCTGCATATATATATATATATATATATACATATGCAATTTTTATTGAAGGCAACAGAGAACTCAGTGTTGTTAATACAATTATTAACCCTTTCCAGGTCTCGAAAACATTTTCACAGTCATCATTGCCGATGCTGTGTAGTAGCTCTCCAATGTTGGCCTCAACGTTTCGACTACCTCTGTAGTCATCTTCAGAAGGAGATGGTAGTGCTGTTGGAGGTGGTGCGGTACCTTCCATGCTTGAGGTAGAGAGCTCATGATGATACTGCTGGCTGTGTTTGTGAAGGTCCTCTTGTCACTTCGGTGCGTTGAGCGTGGTCTCTGATTGGTCGAGACGGGAGACAAGGCGGCCAAGCACCGCTAGATGCTGGCCGTCCGTCGTTCCATACCTCGTTGGGGCTGATGGTCTCTAAGAAGTTGCAGCGTTCTACAGATACCGGTGAACTGGGAGTTTATGGATGGCTGGTTTAGTCGGATGAGAATTGCTTCCTCGATTGACAGCCGGTGACTATCACTATTTTTCGGAGAATTTTAGTGTCATGCACGAGTGTTTCCCTTGTGATTGGTCGATTGTGAACGTTTCTGCTGTGATTAGCAGGGCATCCTGATTGCGGGTGCATCGTTAGTCTCCGGGATAGTGTCGTGGTGGTCTTGCCGATACACGATTTAAGGTGGAGTTCTCAGTCTCCAACGTTGCACCTAAATTCGTATATGACATTCATTATTATTTTTATTATTATTATTAATTCTTTACGCTTGAGCTCCCACGGACAGGTAATATAACCCAAGTGAAGCATCTTACAACACCGGGAAGCCCAAAACGCCACTAAAGGAAATCCAGCAAAAAAACATTGACAGCTGACTTAAGCGCCTGTTGGCCAATACAACCAAAAGTCGATGCCGGCAACAAATTCCAAATCTTAGCCGACCAGGGCACGAAGCACCGACAGAACTGATAAGTTCGACATCTGACAGCCTCCAAAGTGAAAGAGTGCGCTCTGCACGCAGCACGAGTCTCTCTCCCAAAAACCTTGAGGGCAGGTAGAGAAGAATACAACCAATGCCTCTCATTATTGTACACTTTATAAAACATACATAGCTCTGCTACTCTTCTCCTGTGGGACAGGTTCACTAGATCATTATCAGCACACAGCCCGCTGGCTGAACTAACAAGTCGGTCTAACAGCCGCAAGTGAGTGTCAGGGGCTGAAGCCCAGACCGGTGAGCAATGCTCCAACACAGGCAGCAAAAACGCATAAAAATATCTACGGGCAACCTGACTATCACCAAACACGGAATTCATCTTACGCAGGAGTCCCATCTTAGTGAAACGCGTGACACCAACCGTCTTATATGCGGCTCAAACGTAAGCTTCTCATCAAAGACAACACCGAGAATCTCCAAGGAGCTAGACTCCTGAAGCAAAGTGTCATCAATTTCCAGTTGAGAATGCGGCGGTGCAAGTGTCCGAGACCGACTGATAATCATCGACTTCTTCTTACTAGCATTCAGCTGCATACTCCAGGCAGGTGTCTACTGTAGTTCTGGAGGCAGTGGTGGACTATTTTTCATCAGAAGCTGGAAGGTTTTCTTGTTCTTATAGTAGATGATGAATTTGATTTCATCATCGGGATTCCTGCACGTAACGTTATAATGGATGATGGATCTGAGGACACGCTCATCTGTTATGTAGGCCGGTGACATTTGGTTCTTGTAAAATGATTCGATGGCACAGCGATTTTCTGTTGTCTCAGGTGGTTCCTTTCTTTGCAGGTACTTGTTAAGAATGTCGTCAAAAAATGAGTTACTGCAGCCATTGTTGGTGAGTGTTTGTTTGAGCTGCATAATTGATGAGTGAAATGCTTCCCAGGTTGAGCAAATCTTGCATGCTCTATGGATGAGTCCTCTGACAGTACCTGTTTTATATCTCTCCGGTCCCACACTGGTTTCATTGAGGTAGTTTTCTACATTTGTTGGCTTGTTGTAGATTGTAGTGAAGTATTTGTTCCCGCTGCCGTCGATTTTAAAATGCAAAAACTTGATTTTGGTATTACTGCTCAACTCATACGTGAATATAAATGAAGGACGGATGCTGCTTCAAATGCTGCACGGAGTTGCTACAGATGTTCCTCGTTCGTACCACCACACAGCAATCATCGACACACCGGCAGTAGATACTGGGTCGAAGCGCATTGTCTTGTAGAATTGTATTCTCAATGTGGCTCATGTATAAATTTGCAAAAATGACTCCTAGTGCGGATCCCATGGCCACCCCGTCGATCTGGCAGTACAAACTTCCATCTACATGTTTAAATTTCCACCTGAAAAGCCCCGCCAAGCCGTGAAAGTTTCACGGTCTACCGAGCTTTAAGTGATCTACCGGGCTATCCACACTTTAGGCTCCTGGTGTCCGTTAAGGGTTAAGCCTATGAAAAATCTCTGATAATGTTAGAATGAAGGTTTAATGTTTTTTCAATGACACCAAGTCCATTTTTATACATTGGATAGTATTCAAGCAATAAGTGAAAAACTGTCAACAACATAGGAAAGTGGGCCTTTTTTGGCGGAGTTTCCTATTTTGAGAAGTTTCCCCCCGCTGAGAATTGGAACTAAATCCAAAGTGTGATACCCGAAAAGAAAGGTCTTGAAATGAGCTTTCCAACGGTGCAAACCAATCAAGGATTACCGTCCGTTCGAACAGACTTACAGAGAGCTCTCTTATTTTACTGTAGAATAGATAGAAGATGTATATAGATTGCTGCTGCCCCTTTTGAAAGAAAAAATTGAATATCTCGGAATTTTTTTTCTACAATATTACATAGGGAAAAGATCTATACCTAAAAGTTTAGGCGCAATCAAAAGGAACTTGCCCAGTGGCCGAGAGACTACTGACTCCTGCCTTATCATAGATACACAGCTTCCCGAAGTCAACAAATCTCGAATTTTCTTCTATTTATTGGTGACGTAGAGCGTGACATAAAAGGTAGATAGGTAGGTACGTACAAGCGTATTAATATATAGACTAGCAGGACCAGTGGAAATTCCACGGTTATTGAGCGTTTTCACTTACCACCTTATTTAACCTGAGGTAGTACTTCTAACGTCCGCCGCTTCACTCAGTCCATCGTTAAACAGTGCGTCTACTTTACATCTCTTCTAACCTTTCGTTGTATTTTGATTTCACTAGTGAATCCCGCATCTGATCTGTCAGCAAATAATTAGCACTTGTGTATTGATTTAGACATAGAAATACGATGGCACTCCTTGCATTGTTTTTCTATGTCTTTGCACACCTTTTCTAAAATCTTTTTTTCACAGTTTACAGATAATTTAGCCCTTCAGAATCCTACACGTTTCAATTTTTTCTCCCTATTTCGCGACCCGTGGATATTGATCACCAGCCTATATTTTTTCTGCTTTGTTTAATGCGATAGCTATAGAATAACAGAAAACAGATTCGATCAATTTCTTCACTCGAAGCCGAGTAATCTTCTGTTCTCAAGGTATCATTATATTTACTCAGACATAGCACTGTAGTGGCGGATGCTCTCCCAGCAGCATATTCGCTTCAAAAATACTTTAGGGCCGAAATGTCAACACAAAATGTTATGTTTTCCCGAAACGTATTCTGTCTACGGATCTGGTCTTATCAGAAATGTCATCCGAGGCCAGCAAAGCGAGAGTAATGTGAACTAGAACACTCTGAGAGCGCATACCTCCGCCAAGCGAGGAAACGGTAGAAAAATATTCAAATTGGCTCTGAAATCATAATTTCCTTTGTATAAACTCCAAAATCTAATCATTTGTGCCCTTTGATAGTAAAAACAACTTGTGAAATTTTGTTGAAGATCCATTCATAACTTTTTGAATTATACTGCTAACAAATGTTATGACAAACATGAGTCAAACATGCAAACCAACAAACCGATCTTCTCCAAAATTTATTTATCTATGTCTTCTAACATTTCTAACAATTCCTATAAATTTCAAAGATCCATTCATCATTTTTTGAGTTATTGTGCTAACAAGCATAGAAATAAAAACAGTGAAAAATGAACGAACGAATCATTACCAAAATTTGGTCATTCACTATTTGTTATACACCTGACTACTCATGTTAATTTCCTAAAAAATCCATTCATAACTTTTTTGAGTTGTGGCATTGAGAAAAATGAGGCAAACAAACAAACGGATGGACATATCTTCACTAAAAGTTAATCATCTATTCCTCCTACATTACCTAACAATCCCTGTGAATTTCGTTCAAATCGATTCATAGTTTTTTGAGTTATCTTTGTGACAAGGAAGCAAAGAATGCAACGAGAGGACTCAATAGGACTAATATGAAACTTAGCCATGACCGCACGTAGCAAATTTACATCACATCGACGAGTCGAAGTATTTGAGTGTGGGACCTCAGGCCTTCGTAGGTTGTTTTCTTGAACATATCACCGCATTTTTTCTATTTATTTATTTCAATTTCCTGCTCATGACTGGCCAGCTACTTGAGCTGCATAATACAGTAAATACAGAAAGTCGAGCAATAGGCTAACTGTTTCTGTGGTTTCCCTCGCGTACAGAATTGGCTATAGTGGTGCTTATATTTGTTGGTAAGGAATAAATATGTTCGGTGAAGCGCACTGTGAACTGAATATGAAGTGTAAATAGGGCTTCAACCAAGAAAAATAAGTTAAATCAGGTCACCGAAAGGGAACAAATTCGGCGCTAGTGCTATGAAAGTTTCCACCATCATGCACTGCAATCTTCTGTAGATAATTTCGAAATTAATATCTATTATCTTAATTTATGTACACGGAAAATACTCTTAGGCCGCTCAGCCATAGATTTGTCGACGATGACGTCACTTTTTGGTGCTAATTTCTCGTGAGTCCTCCCGTTACGCTCTTTGCTTTCTGTTTGTGACAGACACCGACAAACAGTCAGACACAGACAAACAGTCAAATAGACAAGAAACAAATACGAGGAAAACATAACCTCCTTGGCGGAGTTAATAAATTGAAAAGCTGTTGATATGATACGGGTGAAATGACTCACATTTGAAATCACATCTCTAATTTCCTTCTATCTATTATTGAAGAGCCTGACACAAAAGAGAGGTACGTATTAGCGTATTAATATATAGACTAGCTGAACCCGTGAAACTTTCACGATCTGGCTGGGCCCTTCATTTTCAACCCCTACAAATTCCACGGTAATAAACTACTATCAACTTTTATAATATACTAAACTCTCCGTAACATTTTGGATCATTATCACTGACTTTTTTTTCCTTTCGCAAACGTCAAGTGTTATTTACCTGGTCATAGACCACATGCTATGTGGTCCAGTTCACTTCTGACGGTGTGGGACACCATCACCAGCCTCTAAGTTTTAGAAAGTGCACTCAACCCTCTGTCTGTGTGCAGGGGAAATATGTAGCTATGTGACGTATATATGGTCCAGTTGTATTTCCCGGATCGCCTTTAAAACCCGTGAAACGTTCACGGTCTGGCATTGCCTCTCAGATGTACCATGTCAATGCCGCAGCAGCTTCACAACAACATCGAGACTTGATGCATGATATTTTACGTCCAGCCTTTTTCTTGATAATAAATCCTCTTAGCTGTTGTGTCTAACGGGACCCGTGTAATTCCCATGGTAGCCAAGAACGATTCAGGTTCCAACTCGTTTATGCTTAAAAGCTCAGGCGCATGAATATACCTTCCCCAGTGGCCAGTGGCCTAAGTGGTCAATAAATCTAATTTCCGCCTATCTATTTATAAGGAAGAGCGTGACACAATAGGTAGGTACGTACGTAGGTACTAGCGTATTATTTCATACTAGCTGGACCCGTGAAACTTTCACAGATTTGCAACTCCTTCAGACGGACCCGTGAAGCGTTCATATTTTAGCACTTATTCAACTTATTCTTCAACTCAAGGACTCGATGTGTGATATATCAAGTCCATACTATTGGTTGATAATAATATCCATAATTCCCTGCTGAGGAGTAGCCAGGGGAAGATCGTGGGGGACACACTCCCTCCCTAAAAAGTTACACGCGCCCTTCACTGGAAATGAGGCCTTGAAAAAAATGTATTGCTGAGGGCCCAGCTTTTGTGTCTCGCTGCCCCCCCCCCCCCCCCNCATAATTCCCTGCAGTGGAGTAGCCAGGGGAGGATCGTGGGGGCACACTCCCTCCCTAAAAAGTTACACGCACCCTTCACTGGAAATGAGGCCCTGAAAAAAATGCACTGCTTAGGGCCCAGCTTTTGTGTCTCGCTGCCCCCCCCCCCCCCCCCCCCCCGTTGAATTTTATTGGCACTCTTAGTGCCCACCCCCACATGGAAATTTTCCAGATCCCCACCCGTTCATTCAAAAAAGCCCAGGGGCATAGAAATTGTTAAAAATACCTTGCTAAGCTGCACAGGACTGTTGACCTCCGCGTATCATTGGACCCGTGGAATATTTATATGAGTTAGCAGAACCCATGAAACGTTCACTGTCTGGCTTAAGGCGCTTCTGATAGATCAGTGAAACCTTCACATCGTACCGTGGCAATTCCCCGTCAACATTACAAACAACACCGAGATTCGATGTGTGATATCTCATACGACCAGCCTTTTTGCTGATAACAATTACTGAAGCTGCCCTCGTCTAAGTGGCCCGTGGATTATATTAAAAGTTGCTCTGCCTAACTGGACCCGGGGAATTCCTTTGGTAGTAAACCACGGTACAGGTTCCCAAAGATTTATTCGTAGAAATTTCGGGCGTAAAAACAATTAAAAAGACCTGGCCTGTGGCCGAGAGATAAGTCACCAGCCGTTTCACAGATACGCCAACTTCCCGAACTGAATAAAGCTCGAATTTCCTTCTATCTATTAATGATGAAGAGCGTGACACAAAAGGTAAGTAGGTACTAGCGTATTAATATATAGACTAGTGGCCCGGGCCGTCATTATAAATGACGGTAGAAAATTAGCACCTCAGGAAAAACCCCGCTGTCTCCTGTGCTTATTACTGTTCAGAGGTTTCTTGAACGAAAATTCAGCATTCTGCCTAAAAAAATTAGATATATATATATATTGTGTGACCCCCGTATCCAAGATACCGTCTGCGGCACCCGAACATGTCCAGACACGATGATGCAGGCGAGCTCAAGTCCCTCAGCTGGAGCGCCAACGTGCGACCCCCGTATCCAAGATACCGTCTTCTGCACTTGAATTTTTTCCTATCTTATTCCCATAGTGCGTGACAGGAAAGATATAAATATAGTTATAAATAAATAAATAAAAACACGACGTGAAATATATATTATATCGTACTGACTAGCTGAACCTGTGAAACTTTCACGGCTTTGCAAGGCCTTTCAGACAGACACGTGAAACGTTCATATATTAGGATGGTAACGCCAGCGACTCGGTGTGTGATACATCAAGTCCATCTTCTTGGTTAATAATAATATCCATAATTCCCTGCTGTGGAGTAGTCAAGGGAGGATCGTGGGGGACACACTCCCTCCCTAAATGAGGCCTTGAAAATATGTACTGCTTAGGGCCTAGTTTTTGTAGCTCGCTGCCCCCTCCTCCTTGAAGTTTGCTAGCACTCCTAGTGCCCACCTCCACATGAAAATTTTCCAGGTCCCAACCCGTTCATTCAGAAGAGCATAGGGGCATAAAAATGATTAAAAAGACCTTGCTAAGCTGCACAGGACTGCTGACCTCCGAGTATCATTGGACCCGTGGAATATTTGTATAAGCTAGCAGCACCCGTGAAAGTTTCACGGTCTGGCTCAAGGCGCTTCAGATAGATCAGTGAAACCTTCGCATTGTACCATGGCAATTCCCCATCAATATCACAAACAACACCGAGATTCGATGTATGATATCTTATACGACCAGCCTTTTTGCTGAATGTAACTACTGAAGCTGCCCATGTCTAAGTGGACCTGTAGATAATAGTTATAAGTTGCTCTGTCTAACTGGACCCGTGAAATTCCTTTAGCAGCAAACCACGATACAGGTTCCCAAAGATTTATTCTTGAAAATTTCGGGCCTATAAACAATTAAAATGACCTGGCCTGTCACCAGCCAGGACACAGATACGCCAGCTTGCCGAACTCAATAAAGCTCGAATTTTCTTGTATCTATTTGTGATAAAGAGCGTGACACAAAAGGTAAGTACATTGGTACTAGCGTATTAACATATAGATATAGACATGCTCTACCAGTGTGTCAGGGCACTTCCACCGAAGCTCCGGCAACCTTCCGTATTTCTTGAAACTACTATTCTTTTTCTAAGTACAGTATAGTTCGGGCTCCCTGACCGATGACGTTCATTCGTCTTTCGGATCCTGGTGTGGCCTCATCCCTTGAGCAGGTAATATATTTGCGTAGG
>LQNS02276924.1:21043221-21061641 GCA_001587735.2 Parhyale hawaiensis | reverse complement strand
GGGCCTTTTGGTTCGTCTACTGCCGCCTATCTAATCTAATCTAATCTACTATCGACCATCGCTTCCTGACAAACCTTAAACATCCAATATTGCCTCCCCCAATATTGACCTGAATATACTAAAATCAACGTTATGTTTTGGTCGATATATCTACCATATTCTTTCACCATCCATAATCGACCTTAATCTCTCATACACCACTATATTCTACTATAATCACAGCCATTATTTCCGACTGTGTGGCTTCATTAATTTTGAGCCATTCTTCATGGAGTCGAGCTTCTAAGTGCTGTATCGAGGAAAATTTATGTATCCTAAATATGACAACAGGTATTCGACCGGATTTAAGTCGGTGGACTGAGAGGGCCAATCCATTACCTTCTCATGCTCCCTCTTAAACTAGTCCATCGAAACTCCTGAAGTGTGAGAACGAGCATTGTTGTGTTGAAAGATAACACCTCCAGGTATGTTGTTCTCTAATATTTTCTCCAGTGAGTGGCTGTACACTCTGTCCAAAAAGCTGGTGAACGTTACTGAATTCTTTTTGCCCTCGCATGTGAACAGCATTTTAGTCTTTGACGACGCCATGCAGCCCTAAACCATGACGAGGCCTCCCCCAAAATTCACCTTACATACAATGCATTGTGGTTGATAAGCTTCTCTTTCTCTTCGACATATATTAACAGCGCCAGATGTTGCAAAGATATGGTAAAAGGGCATTTTAGCGTAATGTACTTTTAACCAATGCAAATTTGCAAAAGATACTGAAGAGGGTGACACTGCACATTTGGCTTTTAAAGAAACATCAAGAAACTCTCCTCAAGTTTGCTTTCATCTGACCAAATCATTTTGACCCAAACATAACCAGTCCAATGTCCCCTTTTTGTCGACATCAGACAGCATTGGCTTTTTCCTAGCCTTTCATCCTCTGAGACCAAATTCTACAAGTCTTCGTCTCACCGTACGTGAAGAATTTTTTTTTTTTTTATTTTGTCAGACACTTCAGTAAACTTGGCATTCACATCTGAAGGCGTTTTCCAACCCGCTAGCCAGCGACGCCGTCATCATCAGTCTGTCCTCTTTTGATGTCTTACACCTTTTCGGCCTTGTGCCGGACGGTTTTTGAATAAATTGGTCTCCCTGTACTTATTGATGGGACTTTGGACCCCATTCACTAAGCAGCTCAGTTTTTTAGCAATTTCAATTTTAGAATAACCGTTTCAAATATGCCATAATTTGAGCCGTCTCTTTCCGCGGAATTTTCTTCTTTGGCGACATTTCCTTTTAAACAGATGTGCTAAACAACAGAAAACAACAAAAAATTAGGTTCTGTAAATAAAGAGAGCCATTAAATGTGGTGGATTTGGCGGGACATCTTACACGATTAACTGCAGCGACGGAATTAATTGGTTTAGACAGCATTAAGGTAATTCTGAAATGATACAATCATCGAACAATACCTTTAAAGGCAAAATCTACTCAGATGTATCTAAGACTTTTTTTTTTCCTGGGTTGCTTCATAATGTTATCCATGGCTGCATATACATATATATTTCACAAATACAATAAATTGGCCAAAACCTGATTTATTTGCTTTACATAGATTCATGAACCTGACAGCTATTCACTACCTATTTGTAGAAAGAATTCTTTTTTACGTTTTGTGCAATTTTTATATTCGTAATGGTAACAAAAACAGTGTAAATGGCCTTACTTTGATTCAGAACAGAAGAAATGTGTCTCAGAGCTTCCTCACGCCAGGATACGCATTTTTGGTTACCGATGTACTTGTTCACCACTCTGTTAATGAAGACGGAGGTAGCGATAGAGAGACAAATTATCGCGAGAAGGCACCGCCACACTCCTCCTCTGAAGCCATCCATGTATGTTGTCCAACTGCTCGGTACAGAGTGGTTTGCTTAGAGGCTGTATACCATGACCCACTTCTGTAGTTCTAAATCATTCAATTTTCTCTGCAATGAGACTCAATAAACTTTCGCTGGAGGACACGTTGTAAACATATGCCACACTGAAGCATGTCTACAAAATCAGCAGTGAACCACAGTCCATATTCTCGTTATTGGTGAACAGACAACGTTCTCTTGAAACATTGTAATCAGACAGCCTTTAAAGCAAAACATGGTCAATGTTATCTTCTTTGAAAGATACCAACCAACCTTCTGTGCCCCGCAACATTTCAAGCAATAAAAGATTTGTCCATATTTTCTATACTACAATATCGTAAATTTCTCTTTTTAACGAATCACGATCGACAAACCTTGCAGTGAAATACCAGCAATGTTTTCTGCACTGAAGCAAGTGCAACATTATCTGCAATGAAACACGAACAACAGTCTGTAAAAAGAAATGCTAGCCACATTCTGTAAAGTTAAATGTAGCAATTTACATTTCTATATAACCAGAACCCAGTAATACTTTACAAGCAGATGTAGCAGCGCAGTGACAATAAATTAGATTTGTTGCGTATTAAGCAGGGGTTTTATAGAAACAAATTCTGAAAGTTTTTCTTGTTATTTGCAAGAACTGTACTTCAGACCTGTAGGTAGAAGTATCACGGGTGCTGTCGTAGCCCAGGGCGGAGTAAGTGTTTACCAGAGGGAACGTTTCGTCCAGGATGTCTGTCCGGTGGCCACTGCTTGGTGCAAGAAGAGTGATGGACCCATCCACCTCCTGTGAATATCAGACATGCACTATAGGAAATTGCTAACATTAGGAATACGATAACTCCTGACGAAAAGATTTGTAAAACAGGAGAAAAAACGAAAAATTCTTTCTGACGAGTTGCAGGCGCAAAAATAAAATAAACAACATATAAATATTTGTCTCAACATCTTGATTGCTCATTGTGCAGTGTACACTGGCTTCTCCCTTTCGGAATAATTAACGTGTGTTTGATTCTGCTGTATTTTCATTTCCTTTTAGTCTGGAAATTTATAACACTTAGGTATCTGATACGACATCAAATAATGCTCGACTTCTTGTCATAGGCAATCATTGTTATATAGAAGCCAGTTGCTTGGATCTTGAACAAGATTATTGTTTGAAAATTAATAGTATGCCATGTAGAAGTCGCTCACTTATTCGTCATGGCAACAGAAGCAGTGTACATTGATTGCTTTACTTTGATTAAAAACAGAAGCAATACGCATCAGCGCTTCCTAAGACCAGGAAATACATTGTTGGTCACTAGGACTAAAATTTCATGGTAAATGCTGCAAGTAAATAACATACAGAAGTGCAAATTGCCAACAAGGTTCAAATAAGCATTATGATTGATCTTCAAATGAAGCCAATAGATTCTGATAAATACTCCTAATATATAAATCTTGTTAGGTACAAGTTACAGGCTCGAGCCTCACTATATTTTTTATAGCTTTAACGAAAATTGTTTGCATACAATATTGACTTTGAGGAAATATATATAAGAATTTCAGCGAGTAAGAGTGATGAAATCATCTGTGGGAAGAAACTACGAATCAAGAAGCACGAGAGTGCCAACGGAAACTTCAGATATCTTCAGTCCTACGATTTCAACTTCGGCAATGCAAGAAGTGCATTCAGACATAAGACCGCCCTATACTTTGCCGTAGATTCGATGTATGGAGAAGCTAATACTCGTACAAATCAGACTAAGTCTGCGATGTCTTCATTGTTGGAATTTCAACTGTCCCTGCTTAAGATACGATTGCCGTCTTCTGCAACCCGGCCTATTTTCTGCCTATCACTTTCAATGGAGCTTGAGAGGACAACCAGAGCTTCCAACCTGGGCTAAGTTCCGCCTATCTATTTCGTTAAGAGCGTGAAACCGAACATATAAATAAATGTAGAAATTTATAAATATATATATATATATTTATACACACACACGACGGTCATTCTTAGTATTAGATTAGATTTTCATTCAGAATATCCATTGTTGAGTTAAGTTGTAACAACAAGTACCCACAAAATAGTTATCTCATTGGATAGCCGTCTATTAGAATTATAGGTCTACGTGCTAAGCCACTTAGATCAACCTCCTACGCCAGGAGAGCATCAAGTCATGATACAGGCATAGATCGAAAGGGAAACCAGTACGGTCTTAACTTTTTTAATGCGTCTCTTAGGTAAAAGCAGTAAATTCAACTGAGCACTCGGTGTAAAAGAAGGCTTTTCTTAAATTCATTTGGTAGTTTTTGCAGAACTATCATTGGTGACGCTTCCGTCATTCAGTAGCATGAACTACTCACAGTCCACGCTTATTACTATACAGTACTGATTTTATGCAGTGTTTAATTTTGCGATTAATATTTGTTCCAGTTACATACCTGATATGATTATTAACTATGGGATGTATTTTTAGTTCACACGTACTGGCAACGTTATTATTTACAACTTGACAGGCCTAATGTGCGTACCTGCCGTACATTTCAATTAATTTAATAACAGTAAGAATAATTTTTCTGGCACAAGATTTTTCCTAAAACCTTATTTACAGCAAATAATGTTGAAGTTCATGATATATCTGGTTCAAGTCATAATCTTAAAACTTTAAATAGATCTTTAATTTAAATTGTATTTTCTTAACAGTAGAAGAATTACTAGATTTGAAATATCTAGTGACCTTGTTTTATTGTAATTAAGAGGCTTGACTGTTTTTCATGTTACAGTGCGAAGATAGATTCATCTATAGCTTTCTAAACTTGCTTAAATCCTGTCCTTGATGCAGTGGAGACTGTACTGGAGATGACGTACATAGGCATACCCAGGAGTATCCTATCAGTTAACTTACCCTCTTACACAACATTCCAATGTGGCCGATGCAGTTGTCAGAATAGCCATCCCCGAAAGCCGCTGTGTCCGACATGTGGATCTGGTACCTGAATATAATGTAAAATTTGTACTGTATTTCGTATATTCTTAAATAGGTCTATTAAATTAATTAATTATGCTTCGGTTTACTGATTACGCAGCACTTATAATACCAGTCGGACAAGAGGTTGCTTTGCTGACTTGCTATTATTTTATACCAGGATGATAAATTACAGTTATGTTGTTATCCATATAGGTAATATAACAGGTTGAATGATGTGGCAGGTCATAAAAGACCCACGGACGTCACGGTGACTTTAGAAATCTTAAGAACATGCTGTGCAATGGCTACTTTCATTTAATTTTTTATATTTCCGCCCTAGTTCAGTAAAAGTCTCTTAATCTAGGGCTTTTCCTTCTGTCAATCACATTGAAAATAAATTAATCATAGTGCATGCATAACATTTCCAAATTTGCAGTAACTGTCTAAAAAAGAAGCTAAAGTCTACTTGGCAACACACCAAAACTGGAAAATCCACTTGCAGTGATTCATGCAGCAGAAAAACGCTAGCCAGGTCCAGAGGATTACACGGCTGCATTCAACCACAGTTTGCCAGGGCTATAGAGTCGCTTATTTAGATAGGTCAGTACCCTCGCTTTTATTTGGACTTTGAATGGCAGAAGACGCTGAGGCGGCAATCTCGAGTACTGAAGAATTCTTTTCTCTGGTGAGGACGGGCACTCCAGACCCTAAGCGAGTTAAGGCAGCACCGCAGCACTCTGTTACTGCGAAAATTTTTTATCGAATACATCCTAAAAGCCGTTCCATAGCTGAAATAGCTTCTGCTCTCTTTCAAGGCATTTTCCTTCGCTCTGACATTCGTACGGGCATGGTGTTCACATCTCTTTCATATTTGCAAGAACTATTTTCTGTCTTTGACTGTAAATATTGTAATTTGCACTTACACTTCGCAGAGGTATTGTGTTGAAAATCCATTTACTTCTATTTATGTAGGTTATGAATTGCATGCAATTATGTAACGGTTGCGTTTCTGAAACTTACGTGAAATTCATTGCCGTAGCTAAAATTTCTGTGATATCCAAGCCGAGACCGCAGTAACGTTCGTCCGATGACACTCTGTGCCTGTAAGAACAGGCTGAAGTTACCCTAAATGAACGTTTAAACTGTTTATGGAATTGGAATATACTGTTATCCATAAGGTGGAATTGAACGTCACGTGTGCTATCCACGGCAGCAAACATAAGTTTTCGAGGAACGCACAACCCACTGCATAACACTACTTTTACAGAAGCCTGCACTCTGCATCAGATTCTCAACACAAAACAACCGCCCTCAGCAACGTTCTAGCCGACAGTAAGCACATCAAGTAGACTCGCAGCCCACGGACACACATAGTAGACACGAAGCTGTCACCAATCAGCATTAGCTTTTCTTTCGCTTCAACGTGATAATTGCCACCAAGAATGTCCTGAAAAGTGAAAATCTGCTAGGCTAGAGACAGCTTCAAATCCACGCAACTTACCAAGTCTTATTCGATTTCACCCCACAATTTCCTTCGTAATACTTTAATCTTGTTTATATTATCTCGGCTATTTTTATGCTATCTCGCTGCTAATTTTTTTCTAGGAGGGACAATATAGTATGAAGAACTCTTGTAGCAATATAACAAAGCCTGGGTAACATGGTTATAAAAGGCAGAGAGTTTAATTGGAGAACCGTGCAAAACATTGAACTTAAGCCCTACAAGACCCATGTAGAAAATCATAATACCTTGGGTAAAGCTGGACTAAAGAGGAGAGAGATTTCTAAGAGATCTCAGTAAAATATTGGACTTAAACCCTACGCCAAACCCAAACTGGACAATGGCGAGGTAGCCTGTGTTTCCATTGCAACGGTTTCAGTTTAGCGAAAGAGACGCTGTAGGCTACTACAGCTGGTGGTATTTTCGAAACTCGAGAGGAAGAGTCAGCCCGACAGGGTGACAGCCAGAGCCTGGCACGATGGCCATTGCCGATTATATTATAGCGATGGCGTGTAGGCAATCGCCATCGGAAAAGCTACTATGTTACGATGGAATAACGCAAAATCCATCGGCGATGGCGATGGTCTGATGGGAATTTTATCAAACAATCGGCGATGGCCATTTTCTCCACCGGCGATGGTGTTAAGCGGAAAAAATGGTCTGAGGAAATGGCTGAACATTCCATCGGCAATGGCATACGATGGGCATCGTCATCGGATGTTCTTCCGATGTCGATGAAGTAATGAAATAAGGCTAAAACTACAGAAAAACAAGTTTGAAGCATTTGCTTTTTTAGTAACATTAAAACAAAGAGTGGGTTACAAATTTTATTTGGTGAATTTTTCGTAGAGGTCAGTAATGACACATAGTATTTTTGTTGATATATTTAGGGGAAAAAACATTCTAAGACTTTTCATGAATAGCGTTTTCATAGCGAATGCTTACTTTTAGAGGCATTTCACTTCAAAGTTGCCATTGATTCTTGTGAAAGCATTGAAGATGCGCCATCACGGCCGTGGCGAGGCATCAAGAATGAAGCCTCGTAATAGTTTTTCGGTAACAATGCTGCTCTTACTCATTAAGGTTAGGCAAGCAAGAACTGGTTCTACTAATAGCCTACGAAAAATATATATAAAAAACAGTGCAAAGAGATATCGTGCTAGTCGTTATGCGAATCTTATTTTCTCTCATGCGAAAACAATGAGAACTTTAAAATCAAATATCTCGAAAACTAAGCGTTGGGGCGAAAACGTTATTCATGAAAAACGTATTGGAATGCCTTATTTTACATAAATATGTCAACAAACATACTAAATGTCATTACTGACCTCTTCGAAAAATAACCGTTTATTTTAACGCATTCCCCAGATCTATCAAAGTCAATTACTTTCAGGGTTTTAAAGGTCACTAAATTTGGAGCATATTAGATACTAGGCAAATAATATAATTAAACTTCGTAAAGCAGGCTTTAATTAACCCTAATAACATGGGCTTTACATTTCGCAGCTGTTATCAGGCAGGCATAGTATTACTGGTGTACAAGTCGCACACAGGCTGAAGTTATGTGAGATTTTGCTTCTATTCGATGTCTGTGGTTTGAAATATTTGCATTTTTAAAATGTGTTACTGCGATGGCCCATCGCCGATTGTGACGCCCTGCGATGGCCATCGCCGATGGTTATTTCATCGTAGGTCATCGCCAGTGAAGATGGAGCGATGGTATTACATTCTCCATCGTAATAACGGTCGCGATGACCATTGTGCCATCGATTTTGCCATCGTAACTTGGTATCATAATCGGAGATGTCGAGCTCTGGTGAAGGCTTCAGCAAGAGTCTAGCGCTCTGGATAGCGGTGGGGGACAGTGTGTTTGCTCGGGACTTAACTATTTTCCGCTAAGCTTGTCGTTCGGTTGAACTAAGAATAAGTGCAGTAGATTCAATTAAAGTTTTCGTTGCCATAGCGAAACAACTGCCCAAAAAAAATATAGTCTGCAACAAGACAGAACTTTTAAAAAAATTACAAAGCGTTTTACCGGTTTGTTTCTCTTCAGTTATTACGTAGACGTTACTATTATCAGCTGTTTTTTTACTACAATTTCTCTCATTGAGTAAACCTAAAAATACAAAAACCCCATAAAACTGCAAAGTGATAAAAAAGACAAAAAAGTGCAAGTCAATACGTTAAGAAATGGCACGGTGGTTACTCACGGGTAAGACTCGTTGCACGGCCGTCCGTTATTTTCGGGATAGTAGTACGGCTTCATCTGTGGGCACCGAACTTCACATCTTTTCATTGTGCCTAAGACAATTTTAGAATGGTAACAAGCTGACTGTACGAATTAGTCTTGGATAACTCTGCGTCGAAGTCACACCTTCTATAGCTTGCGAACGTATGTAATAAACTATTCTTCTGTCAAAACCAATAAAAATGCAAACAAATTCTTGAATTGTGGCATAATTCAAAAGTTCACTAACTCGTTTGTAAGATATTTTTACATATTGTTATCGTTAACCTTTCCAAGATGAAACTAAGAACTATCGTCACCTCTATTGTTCCGAAGTGCAGGACGTTGCCCTGGAAGTCCGAGGGTCCGTCATGGAAGTGTCTGTTGAGCGACAGCCCAGCGGCTGTCGACCAGGTGCCCACTGGCTGGAGAACGTGGCCCTCCGAGTCCCGGAACTTGTAGATGTGAGTTAGAGTTGCAGTGTCGGCAGTCTGAACAATTAGTTAATGGAGTGTCATTTAAAATTAACAAAACGCGAGCATGACAACTGCCAAAACACTTCAAGAGAGCGAATTCTGTTAAGGTTTTGGCATATCAGCGGTAAAAAAAAAATTACATACAGTTGAGCTTATAAAAAGCTGTTCGTTGAACTCTTGGATACCATATATGTTACCGTTCATTACTCACTGTATTATATTGAGCAAAGAGCACCACAGAAGGACTACCAGGAGCCTCCCTGCTAGTGGTGAGCAGCGTAAGGGTCGGAAGTCACAACTCAGGCTACTGGTAAACCACGTGACGAGGGGTCAGGTGAACTATAACGTGAAGGCGAAGGCGGTCCGAGGGGGGCAGCGATGCTCGGTCGCTCAGGTATACCTGGTGCGTGGGAAATGATAGAGATTACAGTATTGGCATGAATGCCCGAGTCAGAAGTCAAACATTCGAGGGGAGCTAACACATGGTTACTAAACATTATGGGCTTCGAAGATATTTTTCAAGTGTGCAAAGTGACATTTTCCGACATTCTGATCAGAGATGGACACTACCCTGTTGACTCTGCTGACCCTCTCGTACATCGGGAACTTCTCAGAGGCCGAGAAATCACATAGTGTGAAAGCGGCGAGCTAAGCACGATGGACCATAGTCGTAAGATAAATCTGGCTACCTAGTATCAAATAGAACTAGCTGCACCCGTAGTAATTTAGACGGTTGGTGAATGTTTTCACATACCTTAGTTCAAACGGAGTTAATGCTTCTAACTCAACCCACCCCGTCTGAACTCATGTCCGCCGCTTAACCTTGTCTATCATTACGTACTCCGTTTATTTTGATCTAGTTTAACCCTTCGTACAATTCTGATTCCACCACTGAATCACGCATTTCCTCTTTCAAAAAAGGCACCTGCGTCTAGATAAAGATATAGACGGTACTTGTTGCAACGTTCTCCTATGTATTTCTACACCTTATCCAAGCTCAGTTTCCCACAGTTTGCCGATAATTTAGTCCTCCAAATTTTTGTCAGCGTATCCGATTTTTTCTCACTATTTTGGGACCAGTGGATATTGATTAGTAATCAATAATTTTTCTGCTTTGTTTTATACGGTAGCTACACAAAAACTACAAGAGACTCGGCCAAGTTCTTCAGTTCTCAAAATGTCGTGGCATATCCTCAGCTATCGCCCTGTTGCGGTTGATGCTGTCCCAGCAACACATTCGCTTCAAAGAATACTTTAGAGCCGAGATGTCCAACACTAATAGTTCCGTTTTCCCGGAACGACCCTGGCTACACGTCTGAACCTATTAGGAATGTCATCCGCTACCAGCGAAGCGAGTTTAATATTGTAAAAAAAGAAAAGTTTTAGATATGGTACTGGTTGAATATCTAATTTCCTTCTATATATGAGTGAAGAACGTGACACAAATGGTAGGCGGGTAGGTACTAGCATATTAATGTAAGATAGATAACTTATAGTAGTTGTATTTCTGCCCTTTTTAGCTACATGCCAAGGACTACTCTCTAATGCCCACTGCAGACGATAGTCTTTTGTCCAGTGTTTTCACTTCACCCCGTTCGAATATTTCGCGCTGTCCTTGCAAACACAACTGCGCGTCTACCAAAAATTTCGATAAAATGTTTACCTTGATATTTTCTGACTTGGCCCGTGTCACTAGTGCAGTGTCTTGTGTCTTTTCAAATTTTCAGCTTATGCCGTCCGAGAAAACAGTGCTCTTTTTTGTTGTTTATACAGACACAGCAACGAATTCGAACGCGGTGAAGTCTAAACACAGGACATAAGACTATCGTCTGCACCGGGCTTAACAGGACTTACACAGCCAGATTCCTGGCTTTGCTAGAGGAAGCCATATTGCATTTTTAGAAACGTAGCATTTTTAATTGAATAATTTCATGAAAATTAATTTCTTCACTGCAACAGAAGTGATTATAAGCTTTAATATTGATAATAGGAAATATTGCAAGATACTGTTATGCACTGAAATACCAATTATAGCCGGAGTTAACGTTTATTATTGTATGAGGTTAGTGACCACTTAATAGCAAGCTAAGTTGCTTCAGTTTAAGACTTTACAAAATGAAGTACAGTATAGTTAAACCTGTGTCATTGCAAACAAGCAAACATTCACACAAAAAAAACAGACATACAAGCAAAAGTTAACCAAACTGCCGCGATTAGTCAGCCAACTTGACCTTCTTTAAAAAAGTTTGGAGAAGGACTGCACGCTTCTGCTGGTCGTTCTCTAGGTTGCGGAGTCTATTTACGAGAATATTTACCAGACAACGGAACATCTAGGAACAGCCATTGTCAATTCCACTGAAGCTGGCCAGTGTCGACAGAACTCTGATAGTCTTTTCCGGCAGCAGGCTCGGTGACGGAAATGCTTGAAGAAACGCAGTCCACATCTGGCAAGACCAAAAGTGCACACACGTGGAGATGTCAGGAACGACGAGAGGTTCCTCAGCGCTGAAGGTCATGTCCTCCTCACGCTTCATCTCAAATTAACTCGCCAAATAGCCGCCAGTGCACTCTTAACTTACAGTCAGTGTCACAGCTGCAGTGTAGCGCTCAATACAGGCTGTATTATTTAGGTCAATGGCAGCCCTTAACTAGAACGCCTTGTCGCGTAAGGCTAACACCGGCAGTGAGGGGCAAATTCAACGAAGTTATTTTGGATGGACGAGTTGAGCGCACAGCCCCATGCAAGCGTTTAGCCCCAATCCCTCTTCAATACTAACCTAGGATAAAAACAGAACGCCCCGTTCACCAGACGATCTGCAGCGATCAAGGCAAATTCTGCGCGGTGGAGAATATTCAACGCCGTCATTTTTTATGGGTAGCAAGGTCTAGTTTTTTGGTATGGGTCACATCTAGGTCAAACCACCAAACTCCTTACAAGAAATTATAAAAATTGCTCAACTCCTTCGACCACTTATTAGGTGGACAGACAAATAAATATACGTGATTTCTTTAAACATCGCGCTTTCACTTCAAAAATGCTGCACCGTATTCTGGAAACGAATTTTACTATATTTGGATCGTTATGCGACGCTAGCAACGTGAATATTTTAAAATATGAAAATTGGTACTAAATGTATGAAAGGTTTACAAGAAGCTTCATGTCTTTGCTTCGAAACTGACTGAAAATTTCTTGAAGAGCAACTGAAAAGAAGACATATTATTGAGCTTCCTCCAGGAGAAAAGAAGAACTTCGAGCAAGTTAAATTTGCCCCTAGCCCTTAGTGAAAAGTGTAACGGACACAGGGATGGGCGTACGGACGGACGGATGGAGCCTCAAGCAGAATAATATCTTTGATAGATATACCCTTTCATCACTTGTGTCAGCATCATGCTTTTGTACCTGGAGGGGCCAGCGCTGAGAGCTGCAGCCGTCACTCCGCAGGGTGGGGGCCATCGGCAGGCTGTGGTGGCAGCGATTCTTGCTCAGCTGCCATCGCTGGGCTCTGTAGCGGACAAACTCAGTGCTCCAGGAGGGCGACGTCGTTTGGAAAGGAACTTCGAATTCTCCAGTTTTGGAGACAGAAGCAGCAGAATAATTGATACCCCACATATGTTTTCTCGGTTTGGACCTTACCCACTCGGAAAANGGGCTCTGTAGCGGACAAACTCAGTGCTCCAGGAGGGCGACGTCGTTTGGAAAGGAACTTCGAATTCTCCAGTTTTGGAGACAGAAGCAGCAGAATAATTGATACCCCACATATGTTTTCTCGGTTTGGACCTTACCCACTCGGAAAACTGCACGCCTTTAGTGGGTTTTGATTTAACTTTCTTGTTTCTTCCTTCTTGGCCGGGAGTCATAGCTGTTTCCGTTGGTCTGGAAGTGTGAGGTTTAGGGCTTTGGAAGGTTTTGCTGGGGGGTTTCGGAGGTGGGGCAATGTCTGCCAAGCATGGCAGAGCCGTAACGCCAAAGCCTCCTGCCAGCATCAGTAACTCCAAGTGCCGGAAAATTCTGCGTTGGTCACTGTCTGAAGGCAATAATAAATAATTGGAGCGATATTGTTCTGAGAAACCATAAGCAGTCAAACCTTTTCATAAGTGCATCGCAGGCAAGACTGTTACAACGACAATGGCGCTTGGGCTCGAAACAACCGTTATAGGAAATTAAATCCGTTATAATTAAATACGTCTTCAGTCTCCTATAACGGCTGTTTTGAGCACACACGTCCCTGCCGTTATAACAGCAGTTTTCACAGGCATATCACTGATTGCACCATACTGAAAAATGTATTCAGAAGGAGCCAATGGTTAGTTTCTGTACATATTACGAAGTGAATGAGAAGTAATTTTTCAATGAAAAAAAAAATAAGAAAGATATAAAACAGGAGGAACTTAAAAAATCAAACCGGTTCACTATATTGCACCTACACGACTTATCGAATAACGCAACACCACAAGATACTTTTTAATGGTATAATGCTATTGTTGAACTCTCATCTACTGCAGGAAAATGATAAAGAATGAAACAAGCTTAAGGAATCAACAGGTTATTGAAATAACGCTGCAACTTCTGCACACGTGAAAGAAAATGTGTAGGTTTAAAAACATCAACGCGTATGAAAGGTCTTCTCAAAGTTTTCATCTAGTTTTTGAGCACAGTGCACATTCATACTAAAATTAGCTAGCCTTTCGCTAGTAGTTTCAATTGCACTCATAAATTTATTGGAAAATATTGCCTTCATTTTTAAGGCTCGTCTGCTCATTCTTGCTTAAGAATCTCTCTAATGATGATGGGGTGAATATTCGCATCCGTGGAACATCCGCACCTTTTTTTGACATCCGCATCTGCATCTGCGGGTGCTGAGATAGTAACATCCGCAATTCCGCATCCGCTGGTGTCAGAACTGTAAAATCTGCAGCAAAGGTGGCCCAGATGCGCTTGTTTATTACTGTACACCAAACTTACCATAGTGCTGAAAACTGCAAATTCTCAATTGGATCGAAATGTGTGCAAGCGCTGTCACTGTTAACAAAGCACCATCTAAGTTTTTTTTTTCCAAAGTGTTGTATAAACTGCCGTCTGAGAGGGTGTCTGTGTGTTTGTATGTTTTTGTGGTGGGGCGAATATTCGATACGGCAACCGCGGAACAACCGTACCTTTATTGACATCCGCATCCGCGGATGTCAAGATGACAACATCCGCAATTGCATCCGCATCCGCGGATGTCCAAAAAATTATATCCAACCAATCACTACTCCCTAATGGTTGGAACATTCAACTATTTGAAAGAAGCACAACAGACTTACCTGGTCCTAGCCTCACGCACAAGCTGACGTCCTTCTTGTCCAATTGTCTTGCCACTGTGCTCACGAATTCGGTTAGAAGTGGCAAAGAAATGCCAGTTTGTACATCATGGTTCTTCCTCGTTGAATCAGGAGAGGCCCAAACTGCTTCTTGAAATAGGGTTGTACAAGCAGCCAAGCATAAGTAGACAGATACTTGACTTTGAACATACATGTTGGTCGCAGTATGAAAGTTACACGTATCTCATCCATCAAGTGTAACAATGTCGTTGCCTGTTTTTTTAGTTTTCTGGCTTTGCAAAAATAACAAAAAACTGACACTCTTGTTTTGCGAAACTATTAAAAACTAACACTCAAGCTACAGCTTCTGAAAATGTATAGAAACTACTACAGTGTTCGTCGGAACAATCAAAATGTCAATCGGAAATTTGTGGTTGTTATGAACTGGTACAGCTTCTTAGCTATTTGTCCTTCCAAGTAGGCGGAAAACGCTGTGCTTTCACCAGGTTTCTTTCTAAATTACTGCCCTGGGAAAACAATATTACATTAAGCGCACATCTTCACATCTTTCTTCAAATTGCCATCGTCTCACCAACTACTCAATACCTGTTCGCATTGCCAGATGTAGCGAAAGACTATCTCTGTAACGACAGTTCTTGCGCAGCAACCTGGGGCTACACGTGTCTTCATGTAAATAAGAATCGCCGCCTACCAAGACTGCACCAAAAAAGTACTTTGTCTCTGGAACAAGAAAGCTCGCAATAACTGTGCATATTCTAGATATTCAGAGTCAATAGGAGTCATAACGGTGCAGAGAACAATGAAACTCAAGTAGCCTGCGTGTGTCATTTAATTGGATCTCTCTAGGATGAGGTCTCTACAGAACAAGGGATCAGCGCAAAGCATGGGTTTGTTGGGGGAAGCTGATGATATGGGTTGTGTTTGGGCTTTACATATGATGGATCCCTTGGTCCATTTCCTAATTACTGAATGGCAAAAAGTCTTGGTTAGTGAAGGAAGACGAGGAATTGGCGTTAGTAAACTCGTTTCAAGGACCGTAGCTTGTCGTAGACAAAGTGCAGTTCATGACTGGATTCGTTTCCGTATTCCACGTTGCAATGCAAGTATAACGGGCTGAGGTGAAACACGGGGAATATGGCAGCGAGATTTCTGATGAATTCCGGATCATAACCTACTGTCTGCACAGTGAAGTGCTGCTGATAACGCTTCATATGATATGATATGAGAAAGGTCTCACTGTTTCTTCAATGGGTACGGATGACCGAGCTGAGGCTGAATACGACATAATTTACCATTCTACTTCTTGCATGGCATTATTTATCTACGCTGTACTACAACTCTGGGGCTGCTTCGCTCAACACTTCGCATCACTCGGACTACTGACTTGTACGGTGAAAATATGCTATCTACTGGTAGAAAAGAAAAATTCTCTTGCTATTCTGTTAATTTTTAGAATACAGTGGAACCCCGTTTTTCCGGACATCTCTTTTTCCCTGTACAGTATCTTGACTCTTCTGGATTGTTAAGCAAATTCCAAAGTTCTCCCGGAAATACCAAAGTTTTCTGGTATTCCGGCTAGGTTTCAATTTGCTCAACAGTCCAGAAAAGTCAAGATACAGGGAAAAAGAGACGTCCGGGAAAACGGGGTTACACTGTATTGTAACTAGAGTTTAATTTGTCCTTGCTCGATTAGTATCGCAATCGCTATTAGGAACTTTATAGCAACGATTGAACGTACTTTGGGATAACGTAATTAGGTTGCAGTAAAATGGCGCCAATTAAATTCGCCAGTGCTGCTCGACACGACATTACTCGCTTACAGGCGCTTGCATGCTTTACATTAATTACTGATCAAGATAATAGCTACACATTCTTTTCTTATTAATTTTCATGTTTTGATTTTATATAACTACTGTCAAGTTAAGAAATGATTTATTGGTATTTTCATACAATGCGACATTGCCCACTTGTTAACATGAATAGAGTTGAAATTAAAATAAGTAAAATGTCAGCTTCTATGCATATGCGCAACTTGTCGAATCGTTGGTTATCGCTAGTACAAAATAAAGTCCGCGTATTGTCCACAGAATAAATCAAAATGCTACTTACGTGGAAAATATTGAGAATTTAGTTTCTATATTATTGATACTAATGTGACCCCTAAGAAGTACTTTGTGTGAGACTGTATAATATGTTGAGTTAAATTTTATTGAGCTAGTACATATAAAGAGACATGGAACCAAGACAACATTAGTCGAGAACAACCAAGATCACCAGCATTGGCTTATTGCAACCAGCAAAAGTGATGGAAGCCATTTATTCTCAGTAGATGACAAAAGATATCAAATGGCGAATCTCCGGAGCTTCATGCCATCGCTGATACATTGCCGTTTGTTATTATTCACTCTCATTCCCTGTATAACGACTGAGCTGTGAAAAATTACACTAGTTCAGCTACATCCAGAGCTAGTGGTTGCTTTAATTAAATACTAGTTCCCCAGAACAATCTTTAGTCCTGATGCTCTCATCTATCTTTTGCGAACTAAGGCGAGCAAAAAATGCTGGTGATTTTCTACAGAAATTTAAGACAAAACGAGCGGTCCACTTGTCAATCTTAACCACAGTCAGTATTTATTATCGAAATTCATAATTCGTATACCTTTACATGATGTTTTTAAATACTAATCTTTGTCCCACGTTAGTATTAAGGATTGGAAAACCTCAGAGTGCAGTACTCCTTTATGCGCAAACTCTCCTGAACAAGCTGAAAGCATGGTACGATGCAAATGGGGTAAAACTGAATACAGATAAAAAGCAATGCAACGTATTTGGCACTCAGCAACTCTACAAGCAGCTGCAACCTATCTCTATTTCCTTTAGCAACTCAATCATTACCCCTCGCAATGTTGTCAAATCCCTAAGGGTATGGATGGATAGAAATCTAACGTTCGACGATCACATTAAAAATTATGCAATACCATATAATTAAACATCTTTTAGATCAAAAAATCTCGTCTCCTTCTTATTCACTCGCTGGTTTTCTCTCATTTCAACTACTGTAGTCTGATCTGGGGTAAAGCCCCTGAATATTTGATATCAGATGTACAAAAAGCCCAGAACTTTGCAGCCAAAGTTGTTCTCAGAGGAAAATTTAACTAAACGCGATCATGCCAGCCCACTCTTAGAAAAGCTCCAGTGGTCACGAATCAGCGCAAAATTGAAGATGGATGAAGCCCAATACGTTTTCCGCTCGCTGCATGGCGCTTCTAGAAATGCCGAGGTTGTGCAGTTTACTCGAAACAATGAAATCAGTGGACGATCTCTTCGGCGAAAGCATCTAAAAGTGCGCTACAGCAGCAAAAAGGCTGGTCAACAAGCTCTTTCTATTTCTGGAGTTATGCTTAGGTATTCTCTCCCCTCTGCGATTGAGGATGTGACTGAATATAATCAGCTCACCAGGATGGCGTTGTCACACTTCGAGCAACCCCAGTAATTGCACTAAAACTCTCCACCTGAATTGTGCTAAAATTCTCTCATTGAAAGAGGCATGTTTTTCTGCCTGTAATAGAAATGTAAATCACTAATACTTTCTACACCTGCTCTTTTAGCTTTTTTTCGCATCCGTAATATCAAGACTAATAGATACACTAGTTGCGTACCACACAACGCGTTTGTAAACATACTATATTTCTTTTGCTGTGTAATTTTGCGTTGTAAATTTACTATAAATCGTTTGAAGTGTGATTATGTTCAGTCTGTCATATATTCACAAACGCACTGTTGCGTAACATGCAGCGCATTTATTAACTATGATTATTTTGATGTTGTGTTACATGCAGCGCATTTGTAGATTTTCTGTGTTTATTTTGATGTGTAATTGTATTCCATCTTTTCCTAAGAGGCATCAAAATATTACGCCAACGTGCAACGCATATATCAAATTGTTTTGAACATTTTTTTTTCTTTAGTATAAATTTTTTATTTGTTTTAGTAATATTTTTTTTACTCCGCTCCAGGGGTAGATGCTGGCGGGGCCCTT
>LQNS02276924.1:21010215-21027358 GCA_001587735.2 Parhyale hawaiensis | reverse complement strand
CGTCTTTCTTGTAAGTGTTGAGGTTATGTAGCTCTACGTAGAGGTTAATAGTTTCCTGCTGCCGGGGGCCCTGTTCGAAATGTTTATTCATTACTCTCTTGATGATTTGGTCGAGAATAGTGAGTGGAAACCCGTTGTCGGTGAGGACTTGTTTGACTCTGTGGATTTCTGCTGTGCATGTTTCCCAGGATGACCAATGGTTTAGGGCGCGGTGAATGAGCGTTTTGGCAATAGACTTTTTATAGGTCAGGGTCAGATTTTAACTAGCCTGATGGTGGCAGCTGTCGACTGCCGAAACGTCGCATTTTATGTAGCCTGTTTTTACTTCTACTCTAGAATAGTTCTCAATAATATAAGTGTGAATCAAAAACTACTTTTTAGAACTGTGGAGAAATCATCTAAACGTTTTGTCAATAGCTATTATGTAGGGCTCCTGCCTTCAGTCCTGTTCCAGCCATAGAAAATATCACTTATATGTAGATGGCATGTCTATTGTCAGGTCCTACGCTTATTATTGCCAAATTATCCTCAATTATAGGTGATAGCCAGGTTTAGAGAGCATGATTCTTGATGATGCTGCTGGTAGCACGGTAGCAGCATGCTTACGTTCTCAGCTCTATGCACCTTCGTCTCTCGTTCGAGGGCAACCCAGGCATGCGAGCTCTTTGCTGATCTAGGTGTGATGACTGGGCAGTTGTCTGTATGCACTGCGCCGTGGCGGAATTTGCCTTCCTCAAAGATGAGAGGGTGGGGGGTTGCGGGTCATTTCAACCTTCCATCAAATTGGCGTCATAGTTCTTGGTGACCCGTGGTCGACTGCAGCCGCACTTACTCCTCTGGGGCCAGCGGGCCTATATCCGCAGCACAAACCACTGCATGTGGGTGTTTCAGTTGAATGTGCGGTTTAAGTTGACTTCACCTTTACTGGTATGCAAAACTTATAATTATTATTAACCAACACGCTTGGGCATTGCGGATAGGCCTGGTAATGAAGCCCAAATGCAGCTCCATGAAACATAAGGAATCCCAAGACACCGCTGAGAAAGATCCTTTGAGAAATAATGAATAACTGACATAAATGTATGCAGATCTTCAAAGCCGAACACAAATCCCCCCCCCCCAAAAAAAAAAAAAAATGAATTCCCCGGTCAAAACAGACCAAAGTCGAAAGCACCGACTGACATTTGTTTACTTGGTCTTGCCCGCATTCAGCTTCATACTACAGGCAAAACACCGTGCACTCACGCATATCAAGTCCCTATTTAGAGACCGAACGACACCAGCACGTATGCTGGAGGTTAGTATCACTTCTGGCAAAGTACAATCGTCAGCATACCAGTAGTTGCGGATGGCGTACTTCAGAGAAAAGAACGTGTCACTCTTGTACCACAAAGAGCAACGGACCAAAGTCACTACCTTAAGGTTGGCCCGATACCACCGCGACTGAAGCGGTCAAACAACTATCTACGGATATATTCTGCGTTCACTTAGAAACATTACGAATGATTGACATGACAAACCCTGCCACCTACACCAAACGACTCCAATTTGTGCAATGGACCCATGTGGCCGACCCAATCGAATGCCATACTAAAATGCACTTGAACTGGGCGTTTTTGAGAATCATGGTCCAAGGCCGACTGTAAATGGTGTGACAAAGACAACGAAGCGTCACGACAATCCATACACAAACTCATCAGAAGGCATGCAGTATTCCAGCAACTTCAGTGACACGACCCAACTTACAAGCCACCAATTTCTCACACGCCTTCGACAAAATAGGCTTTGACGTAATAAGGCGATAATTGGCAACGTTTGGCAACACTGGACCCTTGGGAATTGAAGTGATGTTTCAAATGTACCAACAACGGGAACAATTTCTCAAACAAACCAAGCCCCACGAAATCACTCCGAGGTTACGCTGAGAACGCCAGCATGTTTCTTCTAAAATAGGGAAAACATGGCTACATACTCGAGGCCGCTATAGGGACCAAGGTTTTAAGAAGCGCACGTATAGTACTAGATCTGGATGCTAAAGAAATTAAACGACGCCCAGGGTGACCTTCATGAGGCAATGGCAACACACCGCAGCCCTGTTTGCCATCAAGGGTGCTGAGAAAAGTTCCTTTATAGCCAAGCTTTCAACTATAATGAATACCACCACCTGGGCCAACAACGGGCAGGAATGATGGCTCAGCAGTGAAGAATGAACCCTCCAACAGTGACACTCCAACAATATGGGTTGCCGATTTCCACCAGAAATAGCTGGAACTTTTTTCGGCGATGCTGCTCTCTATTATTTGTAAACAGCCTTTTTCGCAGTTCTGCGACTCACGTACGTCTCTCAGACAGCATGGACCTCTGAATGTTGCAAAGCTCGAAACGGAACCCCCTTTTACACAAGAAGGGTCTACTTGCAAACAAACTTATGCAACCTGAAACGTATCCACCTTTGAGCTCAGAAACAGGGTCACATCAACACACAATAAGTCGCCAGAAAAACAACCGCAGCGATACTATCCCAGCTGACTGGGATATGTACAGCTGGTCCGATCTGGTTTTTCTCCAAGCAAAGGTCTAAGAATGAGTAATCAGATGTGCCAATAGGTAAACCCACCGAGTCAGTAACCAAATCAAGAATTTCAGTCATAACGCGATCTAGGCAGTGACCAGCTATGTGCGTGGCTCTTTTAACACGCTGCGTATAATTAGTCAAGAGTCCATCTTCAACAAAATTCTTTGACACAATAAATTAAAAAATTAAACTGCAGTGAATCAATAGACGTATTTATAAAAACTAACCCTAACTAACTTCTAGGTTCAATCTTGCAAAGTTTTTCGTCCCCATTTGGAAACCTTTTACCAGTAATCGTTGCACATGAATAACTCAAAGTCATCTGTAGAGAGTTATCTGATTTCCATAGCGCTGACGAGATATTCTGGAATCATTTGGTGAAAATATTTTTTTTCTAATGTAGCATTAACAGAAACTATTGATATCTGGCTATCAAAACTATTCAAGGATCTTTCTACATTCATGGGGGTTCTCACGCAAATTATGAAGAAACAGTTGAAACTACAGTTCGTAAATCGCTTTGAGTCTTCACCGGTAAATACTATAAAAAGGTTGACGGATAGATATGGGTTTACCTTTAAGCCAAACTTTCGCCAATATCTTCATGTGCCACCATGAACAAAACTGGTTAAGAGACTGTCCTGCTATTTTACCGGTGATTTACAAAAGGTGTGTTGGTGACACTATTGTATTATTTAAAGATAAATCTCATTCTGACCTCCTTCTGCAATATCTAATCTCACGCCACAGCAATATTAGGTTTTCTAAGGAAGATGAAGTAGAAACCCGTTTAACTTTTCAAGATGTCTGTGTCCTAAGAGGTGACAGCAAGTTTCCGTGCTCTGCTTATCGACACCTTCTTTCGCGGGCTAGGCACTAGTTATTTTAGCGTCTGTGCAAACAATTTTAAACTCAGCGGCATTCGGACCCTTACCAATAAAGCGTTTCAAACATGCCCAATTTCATTACTTGCATCAAGAATTTTTTCCTGTTTTGCGACGGTTCATTGTTGTGAATGACTTTACACCTTTTGCTGTTGACAAACAATTCAATGAATATTTATGAAAATTTATGATCACTCTCCAATAGTTCAGTCTTGCAATCAATATTTTTTTATCAAACTACCGTACTTTGGCCGCTAGTCTATCAAGTTAAATGAAGACATTCAATCTCTCATCAGTAAATTTTTACCATGACTCAAAACTCATACAATAATTCTGATAAACAATTTTACAATTGGCTCCTTTTTCCGTCTGAAAGACAGACTACCTCCACCTCTGTGCTGTGCTCCGGGGTATCAGTTTAGTTGTTCACGTTGGAATTACGATATTAGATTAGATAGGCGGCAGTAGACGAACCAATAGGCCCATTCTCAAAAAAAAGAAAAAATGGAAATTACGCCCCGGCCCTCCATGAGCTATTGCCATATGTAGGTTGTACCTGCCGTACTCTCATGACCTGAGTTTCCGAGCACGCGTTACGCAGTTGTAGGACCGGTCTGCCTCTCGGTTCCCGTCCGCTTCCCTCTGTGAGGTCACATACTGAAGTCTGCAGCGTCCCAGTCACGATAACTGATTGCAAAATGCTGGCAAAAACGTCTAATAAAACAGATTGAGGCATGCTCGAGTCTCTGTATATGTTCAAACTGAAACCTGCTTTTGATGATACCCAAAGGCATTTCCCCTTCTCATTGATAAGTTTTGGTTGAACAGGCCGGATTTTTCACCGTACATTTGTCCATTTTCTATTTCATCCGTTTTTCTTCTTATGATTTCTATTATTATCTTTGTATTTTTAAAAATATTATTTGCACTGTAATTCCAAACACGCACAGAATAGTTTTACTTATTAGGGTTAGTTTTTATAAATGCGTGTTTTGAGTCGTTGCAGTTTAATTTTCTCGTTTATTGTGTTACAGAATCTTGATGAAGATGGACTGTTAGTCTGAAACGTTAATTTTTATTCAATGATAATTTCCTGAATCTCTATGAAATGACCATACGATTAGCGTTTTTATTGCATTTTATTAAACTCATTAATTAAGAATTAAACTCGTTAATGCTAAAGTCATTCTCGTTCAGGTAGTCTAAGTGCAAAAGTTCAGAGTAGCATCCCCATGCCGGTCACACTAGGAGCTGACCAGCTACTGCCGGTGGTAAACATTCAAGTCTCCCACGAAGACAAACATCATCTTCTGATTATAGAGCTTTGGCACATGAGACGATATAGTACCACTTATGAAGTTCCACATTTCACACTAGTCATAAATGCACAAAAGTAGTTCTTAATTGGTGGGTACTTAGATGTAGTGCATCACCTGTAAGTAGCGTAATCTACGCTCTTGTCGTAGGCTAAAGCTGAGTAAGTCTGGAAAAGTGGGAACATCTCATCTAGAAAATCCTTCCTCAGGCCAACAAGAGTTGTGGACATCAGATTCAGGGATGCGTCCACCTGCTGGAAATTAAAAAAAATCACTATTGTTTTTACAAATTAGACGTGCAGTGTATGTAATTACCGGACCTTGAAATCCGTTTAGGAAAGGCAGTTGCTTTTACATGTTACAGATTATGTTGATTGTGGAACTGTGAACTGACATGCATTCACCTTAAAGTATACAGTATTAGTATCGCTTTATGTTACTTGAGATCTTGGAAATCGTTTCTTCTAATCAAATAGCAGCTGTGTATGATATGCATTCTTCATAATGTGAGTCCTCTTCACTTACTTGTACGTATACTATCATTATCCAGTGAATGGCATCAACATAGAACAGAAATTCATAGCAGTCGGAGAAAATCTATCCACAATTTTCTATTGCGCATTGTGTAATATTAACTACTGTATGTAGTAGGCTGCAATACCTACTCGTGTCAGTGCATCAGAGTATGTCCACTACACCTATGATGCCCAGTAAAATCCGAGTCACAGAGTAGCACTCTCGTGCCTTTGCTTGGGGCATTTCTACTTATAAGCGGATGCTGATTAAAACAAAGGCAGGTTGAAGCTAATCGTACAGTTGTTAAGTGCATCCACCACACTTCGAAATATTCTAGTGGGAGTTGAAACAAAGAGACGTAAATATTGCAATGCACGGGCAGTGTAACACTAACGATAGTTTCCCGAACAGGGCACATTGAGCCGACTCAATATGAATGGAAGAAAAATTTGTATTGTATATCTTGTGTAGCACATGCCTTGTGTACATTGTGCGACTTCGGATGGACTCCAGGGGAAGTTCTTCACGTCACCCCAGGTGTGTGATGTCGCAATGTTGCGTTTCTTCCGCTCGGTAGCACGTCGCGAGCAAAAGTATAGCCAGCAGTAAATTATACCCACGTACAGTGCACGTAACCGCTGACCCCTGGTCTGTCTCGCATTAATTTTAAATGAGAATCCAGCGAGATTTTAATTTTGCGACTTTCATATCAGTGGCGTTTCGAATATGCCGCAGTATTATGTTAGTCTAGCTCCCTCCCCCTACAGTGAAGCTATTATCGTATTTTAACGCCTCCGCTCAGTCACCATCTCCGCTTGGAATGCGTGACGTGACGAGAAATTTCGTAGTTAATTAAGCAACTCTATTTCTGTTCCACTGTGATAACTCAAGCTACATGTTTTTCGTAGGCAACGTCGCCTTCGTTTTCTCGTAAAGGTCTCATAAAACTGACTTTCTTTCAATTTCGTGCCCATCACAAGTAGCATATGCTGTGGACTCAAAAAATGTGGCCTTTTTCTGTATCTAACCATCTCGAATTTCTTTTCATTAAAAGTCATGTTATTTCTTTACCGATCTCTGGCAGAGGCTTTCTAGATCTTGATAGACAGAGAGCATCTCATCCACAGATTATACAGCAGCTTATATTCGTTTGCCATCTGCAAATGACGCAGCATTGCATAGTTTCGTCCGTACCCCCATGCCATTGATCATGATGAGAAAAAGTACGGCCCAAGCACGGTATCTTGTGGTACTCCACTGAGTACTGAGTACTGGCTGTCATAAAAATATTCTGTTGTTGACGATTACAGTTTCAGTTCTTTTAGAAAGAAATACTTCAAACTACCGAAGACATTTTCCTCAAAGTCATACGAAAAAGTTTCAACATTTTGTTTTTGAACATATTTATTGATGACATTCATTAAGGAAAAGTCAACTTTAACTGCACCCTTCCCTGGGAAACCCATACACACACACTGGTTCGCGTTGCAGAAATAGGCCAACTGGCTTCAGAGGAGTAAGTAGAGCCGCACCCGACCACGGGTCGCTAAGAATTACGGCGCCGAAACAGAAGGATCAACGACCCGAACCCCCACCCACCCATTCCTGGTTAGGCAGGTGCCCCACCCAGCTATGCATACCAAACAATTGCCGATGCAGTACTTCAGATGCCACAAAGATCTCTTGACAGGCATGTCACTAGAACTCGGGACCTTTAGTACGAAAATCTGACAAACATGGCATGCTGCTGTAAGGGTAGTGGAGTTGGCTGTTTCATGGGCAGGCGCTGCATTATTGCAATCAGTTACGCTGATGATATGCTGCTTCTTGCTCCAATGCACTGTAACTGATAAGCCTATTACCTGCTACTTCTCTAAGCTTTCATTTCGTTGCGCGCAGACGGGACGTGTCTTCCTTCTGTACTATTCCTTTTGCCACTTGAGGTTTTGATTGCTCGAGGTACGGTATTACAATGTGTGAGCCTCTTGGTATATTGGTGACTAAGCTCTGGTTGCAGTTTGTATTTTAATCATTGCAACAAGCCTTTTGCCAGCTTAGTAATCAGGATACGATGTGTCTCCATCACACTGTAATGGGATAAGCTTGAGTCACTGGTGAATTCTCTGTATGATCGCAGCAAACAGTTCTTAATCTCTTGTCTATTACTTGTGCTCATTTGTGAGTAAGAGCTGCTCAATGCCTTTCGTGTCTGCAGGTGTAGGCTGAGTGAATGCATGTGTTCTCATTATGCGTGGCCACCATTATTTGTGACTGGGCCTAATCACTAGGTTGAACTTTGGCCCTTTGTTTGTACTTGCAAGCGTATTTTGGGAACCCATTGTGTTCTTAATAAAAGTAATTTATTTATTATGATTCTGTAATCCACCTCATCGAAAGCTTTAGCAAATCCCTAGTATATAATGTCCACAGTCTTCCCCTGATACCTTGACACAGCAACTACGTTACTAATTCATAATTAATGTTCTACCCGTTATGAAGTGTGTAGTTGAAGGTTTATGTCGAAAACCATGTTTTTAGGTGGGTAGATCATCCCTTTCAGATGGTGTAGTAGTTGTAGATGGAACACCTTTCGAACGTTTTTAACATATTAGTTAGCGAAATAGGTCAATAGTTGCCTAGAACCGCACTGATTCTACGGTAGTATTTTGCGGGGGATCGGAATAATGATTGCATGTTTATAGGAGCTCGGTATAACCCCATCAGCCAATGACTTACGCCATGCACGTGAGAGCGGATGAGATAATACTTAGCTTGCTCATTTTGAGCATTTTTCGAGGAACATCATCTGGTCCTAATACCCATGATCAATTCAATGCTTAGTTTTGTAAACACAAAATTTGTCAAAAAGTTAACAGTTACTTCTAATACTTGAACTTCGAGGTTACTATTTTTTTTTTTTTTTTTCAGGAACTTTCTGGTATTGACAGTTGAGTATTTCACTCATCTCTTAATCATCATTTACCATCGATCCATTTTCGTCCAATACCTTCAATGCCTTTGATGATACTTCGGACGAGGTCCAGGTAGCGTTATGCACACAACCCATCTTGTACAGAGGTGATGCTGCAGTCCATGACCAGCGGGGTGGCTAACAGCGAGTTATCCCCACAGTTCACGTAGCCGCTTACAGCAGGTTTATCTGGCACTTTCAGTAAGCATGCGTCCAGTAAGTGTTTAAATTTCGCAGTCTNAAAAAACGTGCCCAAAGCGGACGTAGCGACCTCGCCACTGCACAGCCACTGCATCGCCACGACTCTGGAGTCTGCGGCGAACGTCACCGAACTGCTCGAAAAACTGCACCGATTTTCAATAGGGATCCGAGTCGCAGAATAGCACTCTCGTGCCTTTGCTTGGGGCATTTCTACTTATAAGCGGATGCTGATTAAGACAAAGGCAGATTGAAGCTAATCGTGCAGTTGTTAAGGGCATCCACCACACTTCGAAATCTTCTAGTGGGAGTTGAAACAAAGAGACGTAAATATTGCAATACACGGGCAGTGTAACACTAACGATAGTTCCTCGAACAGGGCACATTGTGCCGACTCAATATGAATGGAAGAAAAATTTGTATTGGATATCTTGTGTAGCACATGCCTTGTGTACATTGTGCCTCTTCGGATGAGCTCCAGGGGACGTTCTTCACGTCACCCCAGGTGTGTGATGTCGCAATATTGCGTTTCTTCCGCTCGGTAGCACGTCGAAAGCAAAAGGATAGCCAGCAGCAAATTATACCCACAGTGCACGTAACCGCTGACCCCTGATCTGTCTCGCATTAATTTTAAATGAGAATCCAGCGAGATTTTAATTTTACGACTTTCATATCAGTGGCGTTTCGAATACGCCGCAGTATTATGTTAGTCTAGCTCCCCCTACCGTGAAGCTATTATCATATTTGAACGCCTCCGCTCAGTCGCCATCTCGGCTTGGAAGGCGTACTTCACTAGTCCTTCCAGTCTGCTCTGAGTGTCCTTCCAGTCCTTCCAGTCTGCTCTGAGTGTCTAGCCACAATCCGTTTGTTCACATTCACAGTGAACCGTTCCAGAATTTTCCAATCATATATGAGCTAGCATTTTAATATTTTATTAAATACAAAATAGACAAGTAAGTCGTTTGTGGTAGTTGTATTCCTGTGTGCCTCGAATTCTGGTATTGAACGATCGCTGAATAGCTTCAAGTAGCTCTATCTTTTGCTCGCACGCGGCATCCTAAGTGGAGAACAGTACTCCATTCTCGTCAAAATTAACTGCTTGCATAGAGTCAGCATCACTTCTGCTTGACGTGACGAGAAAGTTCGTAGTTAATCAAGCAACTCAATTTCTGTTCCACTGTGAAAACTCAAGCTACATGTTTTTTGTAGGCAACGTCGCCTTCGTTTTCTCGTAAAGGTCTCATAAAACTGAGTTTCTTTCAATTTCATGCCCATCACAAGTAGCATATGCTGTGGACTCAAAAAATGTGGCCTTTTTCTGTATCTAACCAACTCGAATTTCTTTTCATTAAAAGTCATGTTATTTCTTTACCGATCTCTGGCAGAGGCTTTCTAGATCTTGATAGACAGAGAGCATCTCATCCGCAGATTATGCAGCAGCTTATATTCGTTTGCCATCTGCAAATGACGCAGCATTGCATAGTTTCGTCCGTACCCCCATGCCATTGATCATGATGAGAAAAAGTACGGCCCAAGCACGGTACCTTGTGGTACTTCACTGAGTACTGGCTGTCATAAAAATACTCTATTGTTAACGATTACAGTTTCAGTTTTTTAGATATAAATACTTCAAACTACCAAAGACATTTTCCCCAAATTCATACGGAAAAGTTTCAACATTATGTTTTTGAACATATTTATTGATGACATTCATTAAGGAAAAGTCAACTTTAACTGCACCCTTCCCTGGGAAACCCACACACACACTGGTTCGCGTTTCAGAAATAGGCCAACTGGCTTCATAGGAGTAAGTAGAGCCGCACCCGACCACGGGTCGCCAAGAAATACGGTGCCGAAACAGAAGGATCAACGACCCGAGCCCCCACCCACCCATTTCTGGTTAGGCAGGTGCTCCACCCAGCTATGCATACCTAACAATTGCCAACTCAGCACTTCAGACGCCGCATGTCACTAGAACTCGGGACCTTCAGTACGAAAATCTGACAAGTATGGCATACTGCTGTAAAGATAGTGGAGTTGGTTGTTTCATGGGCCGGCGCTGCATTTTTGCTATCAGTTACGCTGATGATATGCTGCTTCTTGCTCCAATGCACAGTAACTGATAAGCCTATTACCTGCTACTTCTCTAAGCTTTCATTTCGTTGCACGCAGACGTGACGTGTCTTCCTTCTGTACTATTCCTTTTGCCACTTGAGGTTTTGTTGCTCGAGGTACGGTATTACAATGTGTGAGCCTCTTGGTATATGGTGACTAAGCTCTGGTTGCAGTTTGTATTATAATCATTGTAACAAGCCCTTTGCCAGCTTAGTAATCATGATACGATGTGTCTCCATCACACTGTAATGGGATAAGCTTGAGTCACTGGTAAATTCTCTGTGTGATATTGTCTATTACTTGTGCTCTTTTATGAGTACGAGCTGCTCAATGCCATTCGTGTCTTCAGGTGTAGGCTGAGTGAATGCATGTGTTCTTTCTCATTATGCGTGGCCACCATTATTTGTGACTGGACTTAATCACTAGGTTGAACTTTGGCCCTTTGTTTGTACTTGTAAGCGTATTTTGGGAGCCCATTGTGTTCTTAATAACAGTTATTTATTTATTGTTTATCAGGATTCTGTAATCCACCTCGTCGAAAGCTTTAGCAAATCCCTAGTATATAATGTCCACATTCTTCCCCTGATACCTTGACACAGCAACTACGTTACTAATTCACACAGTAATGTTCTACCCGTTATGCAGTATGTAGTTGAAGGTTTATGTCGAAAGCCATGTTTTTAGGTGGGTAGATCATCCCTTTCAGATGGTGCAATAGTTGTAGATGGAACACCTTTCGAACGGTTTTAACATATAAGTTAGCGAAATAGGTCTATAGTTGCCTAGAACCGCACTGACTCTAAGTTAGTATTTTGCGGGGGATCGGAATACTGCTTGCATGATTATAGGAGCTCAGTATAACCCCATCAGCCAATGACTTACGCCATGCACGTGAGAGCGGATGAGAAGTACTTAGCTTGCTCATTTTGAGAATTTTTCCAGGGACATCATCTGGTCCTAAAATACATGGTCAACTCAATGCTTAGTTTTGTAAACACAAAATTTGTCAAATAGTTAACAGTTACTTCTAATACTTGAACTTCGAGGTTACTGTTTTTTTTAGGAACTTTCTGGTATTGACAGTTGAGTATTTCACTCATCTCTTAATCATCATTAACCATCGATCCATTTTCGTCCAATACCTTCAATGCCTTTGATGATACTTCGGACGAGGTCCAGGTAGCGTTATGCACACCACCCATCTTGTACAGAGGTGATGCTGCAGTCCGTGACCAGCGGGGGTGGCTAACAGCGAGTTATCCCCAGAGTTCACGTAGCCGCTTACAGCTGGTTTATCTGGCACTTTCAGTAAGCATGCGTCCAGTAAGTGTTTAAATTTCGCAGTCTCTGTACCGGTGACGTTTCGAATGTGACGAGTCATTTTGTTGAATAATCTCGCCCCTCGGATCACGAAACTATTAGAATACATTGTGGCTATCGCATCACCACAAGTTTTGATCGGAATTCGCACTTCACAAGTGCGACCAATACGGTTTGAGTGTCTGGTCTGGATTCCCCCATTGTCGTTGACAGTAATTCCTTCTAGAATGTTCCAAATATATATGATTGTAAAGCGCTCGAATGTCCTTTGAGTTGAGTACATTTGAAATTAAGCAAGTCTTTCATGACAGTTTAAATCTTTCATGCCTCGGATTTTGGCAGTGAACGATCTCTGGATAGCCTCGAGGCGCTCTAGGTCTTTCCGTTTGCTTGGCATCCAAAGAGATGGACAGTATTTAATCGTCGGCCGTATCAGTTGTTTCCATAAGGTGAACACTGTGTCTGCCTCTCGTGAAGAGAAAGTTCGAAGCACCCATCCGCTCCACTTCTTGCCTATCGTAACAACTCTAGCCTCATGATCTTCAAAAGTGGTGTTGTCTTGTATTCTCACCCCAAGATCCCTTAAATACCATCTCTCATCGTGTGGGACGTAGATTCAGCAAGGGAGAACTTTTTAAGTTCTTTCCGTATCGTAAGAGTTCAAATTTTGATTCGTCGAAGGTCATGTTATTAACCGATGTCCAGTGAAAGATGTTGGTTAGATCTAGTTGCACATTCCGTACGTCTGCCAGTGGTGGTAACCCTGCTAATATCCGTGTGTCATCAGCGAACGGTGAGGGAAGGGCAAACTTGCAATGGTGCCACCCATATCATTTATTATGAGGAAGAGCATATGACCAAGCACGGTGCCTTGTGGGACTCCACTGAGTACCGAGTGTCGTTTAGACACTTTATTATTAATAATTACACTTTGGGTTTTGTTTGTCAGGAAAGCTTCGATCCATCTAAGACGTTTTCCACGTATGCCCACGTTGAAAAGTTTGAGTAGCAGTATTTCATGCTCTACTTTATTGAATGCTTTGGCAAAATCTAAATATATTACGTCTAAGCTTTTGCCTTGGCATAGTAGGTTGAGAATACAGTCATAATGTTCAAACAGCTGCGAAGTGGTTGAACGTTTATGGCGAAAGCCATGTTGATTTGACGTAAGCAGGTTATTGCTCTCCAAATGATGTACAAGGTGTTTCCTAGAGACCCTTTCAAACGTCTTCACTTCGTTTCTAGTTAGGGAGACAGGTCTATAGTTGGCAGGATCCATGCTATAGCCAATTTCAGGAATAGGTGAAATAATCACATGCTTGTAGGTGAATGGAATAACTCCATCATCCAATGATTTTCGCCACATGAGGTAGAGAGGGTAAGAGATGCTTAGCTTGCACATCTTAAGCATTTTAGCAGGCACATCATCTGGTGCCGATGCACTATTGCCACTAAGTTCATCCATGGCTACTTCAATGCTTAGTTTTGTGAATTCGAAGTCCGTTAGGTAGTTTGTTGCTAAATAAATTCTTGGGATTTCAGGATTTTGAATTTGTCACTAAAGACTTTTTGATATTGACGGCTTAGTATTTCGCTCATTTCCTGGTCTTCCTCAACAATAGATCCTGTATCATTCACCAGCCGCCCGATTTTTTATATTATCGAGGAATGGTGCGATGCATAGGCAAGAAAACCATTTGAAATTGCTTTTTATTTTTTCGATTGGTTTCTTTTCTTTTTCTTGTTTTTCTTCATCGTGTGATCTTGCAAGCTGACGTTCTATCTCATCTAGCTTCTTTTTGCACTCGGATTTGCGTTGTAGTAACTTCGTTGATTGCTGGCATTTGATAAGTTTTGCTAGTTTTTTAAGTCGTCCTTTATGGAATTTGTGGTGTCGACTTTTATTAAATTTTCTTTTTGCTGGGCTAAGGTACTTCATGCACTTTCCAATAAAAGGTTTTCAAATTGATTGATGCTTTCATTTTCTATTGATTTATTTAAAAGTACGTCCCAGTTTACTGACTGCAGTTCTGCATGCTAGCCGTCCCAAGTTATCCCTTTATCGTGTACGTTCAAGTCCCGTAGACTGGAGATGGAGTTTATTTGCGAATTTTTCTGCGGTCTATGGGAATCGCGTTCGCCAAGCTGAGTCGTTATTTCAACAAGCCTATGGTCAGATAATGTTGTATCCTGGATTATAATATTCATAATCAATTGTGCGTTATCTACGAAGAAAAGGTCTAAGACATTTTCAATTATCGTAGGTGAAGAGATCATTTGGGTCAGTAAATATTCTTCCATTATGTGCACTAGAGAGAGAGCCAGATATTTTTCTTCTTTAGTGGCCGATGATGTTCTTCGTAGTACGAAGCTTCCAGTTTCATCTGGCAAGTAGTAGAAATGGCCTTTTTTTATTTCACCGTCGAGTATTTTGATGCATGAACGGAGATAAACTTACTGTTTTCCTCCATCTTCTGGAGGGCTTGTACCTACTTCTGCTAACCGTTTCTCGTCATCATAATAATTTGCTTGCTTACATTTGATTTCTTTGAATATTCGCTGTCACTCAGTTTATCTCTGTGCTGTATACAATGGCTAGTCACATTTGATCAATCTTAGTTTTTCTTCTTCGATACCCTTTTGCGAAATTTATGGGAGTGTTTTTTATGACATTTTCTTCCCTTTGGGGGAGAGGGTACCTCACGCACTATTCTAATGAAGCTTTTCAGAACTTTCGTTCACAGTTTCACTGCAAATAGAGTCATTGAGAAGAAAATCCCAGTTCACAGAATGCTGTTCAATGTCCAACCCTTCCCAATTGCCTCTAACGTTCTATAATAGACCGTTGAGTCACGAAGACTATTTATGTTATTCCGTCCATTATTTGTCGAGTCATCCACATCATTACTGGGTTGTACTCTCAATAAGTTGCTCATCAGACAAAGCCAAAGCCTGTGTGCTGATATTCTTCGCGAAATGAATAGTTTATGCAAAGAGGAGGTCTAAAATGTTGCGTTTCTTTGTTGACGAAGAAATCATCTACGCTAACGAAAGCTCATCCACGACTTGAAATACTGAGAGGGCTTGGTCTCGCCGATCTCCTGTGTATGATTTTTTTACAAACAACAAAGCTACCTGTTGTTTCATCTGGTACGTCTGTAATAGGTATTTTATACTTTTTGTAGCTTGAAGTTGGACTTTAAGAAGTTCATGAGATTAACTAGGTGATCGCTAAGTGATTAGCACATGAAATTATATTATCTCACTATACATAGATTCAGGATTTAGTATATTGTAACAATTATTATTACTTAATAACCATTGGAAAAGGAAATCTTACTATTCTACTTTTTCCGTTTTCATTCAATCAATGGTAGCTCATTACCAAAATTCTGAGTTGGAAATTTTACTCATTGAAATGAAGAAAGTTCGTATCACATAATTCTTATCACCTTACACCCATGAAATTTCGTTTCTTTATTTTTTCGAGAGTGCTGCGCTTGCATTTCCAAGGTTCTACTTCCACTTCCCCTCCCTGCCAGGCAGGTAAATATTCTTTTGATGCTTTGATACAGCGCCACTATTACTGTCACTCACAGTCCACTACGAGGACACCTACCTAGCAAGAAATGGGGACTGCTAGAGAGTCGCAGTAGTCACAGGAAAAATTCCGTCACTACCGCCCTACAACTTCTTAGACAATCTTTTTAGACTGCAGCCGTGCACCCCTCTGTGGCCTCGAATGCTTCAATTGGCAGCACGAATCAGTGCATGCGGATTCCCAGTCAAGTTGGCTCTATTTTTTCAGATACGTTTTATTTCATGAAGGGTTAATTCTTACTAAAGACGGTCATGAAGTACCGTTTTGATGCGTGTTAATATATCGCGCTTCATTATCCCAAGGCTGCGCTTCATTGTTGTTGAGAAGTTCATTTACGCATCAAAATCACAGTTGAAATACTAGTAAAATATACACTGAGCATTGAAGCCTAATTTGAAAATAATAGGTTTAAATCCATCTTTCAGAGCTAATAAAGTCTTTGTACTGTACAAGTTTCAATAAAATGTAACAACTTTTATTTGGGTGGCAGAACTACTGAATCTACGGATACTAAAACTAGCATTTAAGTTACTGATATAATATTAAGTTATGCAGTAAGCACTCGCTTTCCAAGGCGGCAGCTCTGTAGGATCTTGCCAGAGCATGGTTTATTAAAAGATTTCTTTAATTAAAGCCTGCAGAGAATGGAAGGAGGTGATGCTTAGATGAGACTGCGAGTCTTTAACCGTGGGTCCGAGTAGTGCCTATATGACCCTTACAGCGAGAGTGTGAGATGTACTACATAGCGCAGGCTGTGTGTTTCCGTAAAGGCTCTAGTAGTGACCCTGAAAGATTCACTATTTTCCTCAATCAATATATACTGAGTTATGCTTACACTGGTTGACATAAAATAAATCATTTTTTTCCGTTTCCGCGAAGTGTAGATTTACTGCTATGTCACAATTAAACACAGATTCACTGATGTTCAACTGAAACTTTGATTGCTCTTCAGATATTTTTTCAATCATCGTCGTTGACGTTCTCGCAGACGCAATATTGTACATAGCATTAAGAAATGCTCTAAGTGGGGTTTATTACGAATGAAAGTGATGTGTTGCGAATGAACGACACGTGGTTACTTAAAAATTGTGGCTGATGAAAAAAAAAAAAAAAATCCTGGAGTTGGCGTCACCAAGTGTATACGATAAAAATACGTTTGGAAAATTCTACAATAGGAAAATGCTTGTTAAAAGTACAATAGCCTCATGGCAACAATTTCTCCTATCCCGGTTTTCTCGTCTTATAGCTCTTTTTTGGGGATTTGTGGCTAGTGGACCGGACCTGCTTATTATAGACTTTAAGATCAACGACCCTGTCACCCTCCTAGTCAGCATAATAATCACATCATTTGATTTCTGGAGGGGCTCTTCAACTATAAGACATACCGCCACTATGCTGTATTTTAGTATTTGTAAGCTACATTAGTTAAACGAAGCTCAAGTCATGACTGAATAATTTCTGCGCAAGATGGCCGATAATCTAATGAAGAGTCATCCACAAACGGGCATGCCCGGTTAAAATCATTATCACATCAGTTGTTTAGGAAACAAGCCCTTGAAAAGTGTTGACACTTATTGAGCACATGTCATCATAAAAGACGATACTGACTTAAATAGTAGATTTTAAATGCACTTTTAATAACTGGTG
>LQNS02276924.1:20952473-20965115 GCA_001587735.2 Parhyale hawaiensis | reverse complement strand
CTAGTAAAAGACAGAGGCTAAAGAGATAGGCTAGTCTCGAACATGCCGGAACTGCTAGCAAGAATCTTCTCATCTCGGACTAGCTTCATTTTCTTCATTGATCCTGTGTAGGGCTTTCAACCTTAGGGATTTTTTCTCTAAGTTGCCGTTTCCTCATTTTCCCGCTCACGTTTATCAGCAGCTCTCATTCACCTCTGTAACCTTTCTGTTTCAAGTCTTTCTTGACTGTCGCATAGACGATTCATCTCTCTCCATGCATTCGTAGCACATCTTCGATCTTGAGACTGTAGTAGTCTCGTACGTACTACTTATACGTTCCTATCTTCCATCGTGATTAGGCGTGCGTCTTCAATAGTGAGAGGCAGAAATAAATCATGAGTAAAACACTGCAATAAACTCGAATGTAACTCCAGCCAGACTGTATGTATGTCAGCGTTCTGGAGCCAGGATACGGTCTTACGAACTTAAATATCTGCTTCACTGAAATCCGAAAATTTTTGGGCTATGAAACATAATTCGCACATTCAGAGAATGACAGCGTGAGGGATAAAATGAGTGGGATGGACCTGGAGGAGCACATGGCAATGGCCAGAAATACATGGAATAGCAAGATCTGATTCAGCGACCCCCCCCCCCTCCCGTTTGAACGGGAATAATACTGCTGTAGAAGAAGAAGAAGAAAAAGACAGTAAGCTAGAAGAAATAGTCTACCACCCGTGAAGAATCATCATCTCATATGTTCTCCGTTAGTCATCTGCCAAATTTATGCATCGTGATCTGAGAAAAGAAAGTTATAAAATCGGACTCTAGAAGCTGCATACACATTGTCATGATTTCAAGGAGTGTTTTAAGAGAGGAGCGCCTTCAGATTAGCCTTCGCCATCTTCTGCAATCTAGTCATCGATTTACAAAATCTGAAACCTGGCTTATTTTTCTCCTATCCATTTCGTTCAAAGCGGACACGAAATAAATCAATACATGAAGCATTTTAGTATCTATGATACACTACACTGGCGACGAGAGAACGGAGAAAATCTCCATAAGGTTAACGTAAGCCCCACGCAACCAGCCCAGTAAGCGAGAGAAAAAAAAAAGAGAAGATCAGGGATCACAGAATAGCTAATGAAGCAAAAATATGAATTCCTTTACGTTGTTGTTCTGCACTGTGGAATTATTTCTAAATATGGACTAGGAAGTATATAAAATCGTAAGAAAGGGTATTAGATTCTCCTTTATACCGTATGTGGAAGCATTATCATCAGCTGGCCATTATCTTTTATTTTTGTGATCTTTACATACCTAGCTAATTGATAATTATTACTTGAACCTCTAATTTGCATATATCTTAAATCAGCGAAAGAACAACCAGGTACATTTTCGCATTTGCAAAAAAAAAAAAATCTTCCACTTTTTACTTCACTTGCTTGATGTATAGCAATAAAATGCTTTCAGTTGCTCAGAAACTTCCTAAACAGTTGATATTACAAATGTCTCGTATTCTCCCAATACGACAGAGATAACCTGATGTTGTTGACTTTATTACCTCCGCCAAGGAGGTTATGTTTTCGTCGTGGTTGTCTGTCTGTCTCTTTGTCTGCCTGTCACCAAGATAACTCAAAAAGTTAGGAACCGATTTTGATGAGATTTACAGGAATTGTCAGGTACGTTTGGAGAAACAGATGATTAACTTATGGTGAAGATATGTTCATTCGTTTGTTTGTTTGTTTGTCTGCCTCATTTTTCTTGATGCCATAACTCAAAAAGTTATGAACCGATTTTGATAAAATTAATATGAGTTGTTATATATAAAACAAAGAGTAAATGACCACATTTTGATAATGATTCGTTTGTTCGTTCGTTCGTTTGTCACTGTTTTTAATTTTATGCTTGTTAGCACAATAACTCAAAACATAATTAATGGATCTTTATGAAATTCATAGCGGTTGTTAGTAATATTAAAATACATAAATGATCAAATTTTGGTGCAGATCGGTTTTTTCGTTTGTATGTTTGACTCATGTTTGTCATAAAGTTTGTTAACAGTATAACTCAAAAAGTTATGAACGGATCTTCAAGAAAATTAAACAAGCTGTTATCAATAGAAAAAGGCACAAATGATTAGACTTTGGAATTTATACAACGGAAATTATGGTTTCAGAGCCAATTTGAATTTTTTGCTACAGTTGCCTCACTTGGCGGAGGTATGCGCTCTCAGAGTGCTCTAGTATTGTCCATTATTTCGGTCAAAGGCGCTCGACTCAGCACCGCAGAACGAACTCTAGAGATTGAAGTTAACACCACTCGAATTAATATCTTGATAAAAGTAGGCGAAACAAGTTCACCTGAAGTTTGGGTTTAATCTTATTCAGCCTTTTCCTCATAAATTATAAATTTCCCTTTCTCATCGTAATATCACTATATCAAATGTTCAACATAGACCACGCTGTGAGAGAAAGGGTCAAGATCAGCTTACGTCATAAACGATATTTCAAATAATGCCATCCCTTCAATTGTCCGATATATGAATTTGTCCTTGCAGACTTACCTTCGCTCTATTTTGTGTCAAGGACTTGAGAGTCGCGGTCTGTGGGAAGGATTGAGAGACTGAGAAGAGAAGGACTTTCGTGCTGCAGTTACGGGGACAAGGAGCACGCAAATGTAGGTCGGCTTTGTTCCTTGTGCAGGTTTTAGTCGGATATTGCGTCTTTATTCCTCTGCATTTCGGTAAGACCTGTCAATACAAGAGTGTCCGTTGGATTATACCAAAAATCTCAGACTGTCATGTTAGACCACATAATATGATTCCTACCTATAATAAAAAGCCCGAACACACAGAGCCGAATAGGATATGCACCATCACCAGGGCAGATAATATGCGGAAACACAAATCGACACTCGCGCTGTTTCCATTACAGCCATGCTTCCGTTTACCCCATTTCAGGTGTAATGAGATATACTATACGGTGAAAGAAATTACATGAGAAAATCTAGGAGGAGTTTACCGTTGTAAGCAGCCATCCAATTGAACTCCTGCGTGTACCTGAACTGTGCATTTTGGTGGTAAGCGGTTGGTATTCCTCATAGTATGGACAAACTAGAGTTTTTCCGGCCAGTGAGCGATGTCTCATGACGACAAAACTGCATTTACGCTGCTGAGAAGAGAGGCTCAGACTAGAAGGCATTATGCATATGTATGCTATTTATTACCTAATGTAACTATCGCAGGTAAAAGAAAGTTCTGAGGGATTCCTGAAAAACTTATGCAAGTAATTTTTGTTTTGTTTTGGAGGTTCTGTGTTAGCTAAGGTTGCTTTACCTGACCATTAAAATTTGTCTGTTTGCTAACAACATTGTTGAAAACATTAAAGACGGATCTTCATGAAATTGGCAGGAACTGCTGAGAATATCATATATAGGAACTGATAATTATTTTTTTTTATTTGAGCCGTCAGTCTGTTTGTCTGGTTTCTGTCTGTGTGTCATTCATTGTTTTTTTTAGGCCTGCGCTCTCTATTCAATAAAAAGACAAAAGAAGGACGAAGCAGCCGGGAACAAGAAAAACAACGGGCAAAGATGAACAAATAAACAAGCTTCATTAATTTTGTGGTCCAGCCCTTCCTTCCAGAACAATAAGCGAACGGACACAGAGCTCTGGAGTCTGACGAGGCAGACCTCGGACACACAACTATGTGTTACCTATGCAGTTGTTGCTGTTACCTCTTTACAAGTGGGCAATGAAAAAATGAAACATGGTACATTTAAACATGAGAAATCCGTCAGCTCACATGAGCATGGCAGTGGCCACGTTATACACTGTTTTACCATTCTGTATACACCTACTGCATAAAGCAGTCTAGCTCGAACGAAATGCACCTAACAAATTGCAAAAATGTGACTAGCAAAATTATCCAGGTTGCAGTTGTTACCGAAAAGTGGTTCGGTGATAGGGTTGAAAAAGAAAGTAAAAATTAACCAAGTTACACAGTTTGGCTGGTCAGGTGGCAGAGCCTGGAAAAATTTTGATTAAGTAGAAAAGAAAAATGAAGTATAGGCGAGAGTGCAGAGGTTAGTGAATATTTGGATACTGTGACAAAATGATAACGGAAAATGGTAAAGTACTGGAGGCTAGTGAAGAAGGGCCGTATGGTAAGTGCCATTAGCGACCAAGTGATAGTTTAGATGGAATGTAACAGCCTGTATAACTAGCTGGCTTAAGGTATCATAAGAAGAGTGCCGTCCGATGCAGTTCTGTCTAAGGCCGGCTGCACACTAACAACTTTCGTTGTCGTTAGCAGCCTAGACGCAACTTAGCTTATCCGACTGCGCAGCCGTGGCCGTGACTTCAGCATGACGTCTATGAACATCGTGCTGTAATTCTTAAAATACCAATCGTTGTGAACACCAACCGCTCATAATTAAGAGCGATCGCTGAAAGTTCGACATCGCCACTCGCTAGGGTGTAGAAATTGCAGTAGCGAGTGAAATATTTGAAAATTTTTGAAGCAGCTAAATTTTGGGCAAGCTGAAGCCATGCCGTAGCTACGTACACGGATAAGTTGAGTCACCTCTAAGCTCCTAGCGGCAACGAAAGTTGTTAGTGTGCAGCCGGCTTAACCCTGAAATAGACAATTAAGCGAGTTTCAACACCGTCTGCATTTAACGTACATTTTCCCCCTCACAGGAAGTTACAAATGGGAAAATTACTTGCAAATGCAAATTCTATGTTCTATCTTCTGTCATCAACTTCGAACCTCTGCATTACGTGCTTGGAAGTCACATGAAGTCTTATGAATGAAAATTTAGAAAGCTTCCCTGGCAAGCCCATTAGATTATTTTCTAGTGTTCATCGCTTCGTCCACATGAAAGCAGGCCTTGGCGGCATCTATCCTGCCGAATAATTACGTTGTATAATATCAGCACAGGTTTGTTTTTACCGCATCAGAGCGTCAAGTATACCAGAGCAATAAACCTTTACTATTTGCTCAGAACTCTTCAAAATCCAAAGTAAACATCACTTGCTTCATCTTGCCAAGACGGGGGGAGAAGACAATAAGCTTTCAGACAATCCACCTGACTACCTGAAAAAAAAAAAAAAATCATTAATGTGACTCACCTGCTTCTGTTTCACTTCGGGTGAACGTAAAACAACATTCAACGCCGTTATTTTTGATAGCCAACTAATTCTATATTTTTTTTTGTATGGATCAAATCTAATTGAACCCATCAAACTCTTTACAAAAATTATGAACTCTTATGGTAGCTATGGTGACTTGGTAAAGATGCGTGGCATCACCAGCGCACAGGCATTAGCACCCCAGCAAGTAACATTGATTCTTTGTACGAGGTCGGACCATTCTTGTATTTCTACACTGACCTCATGTTCATATTTGAAGAGCCTATTCAATGTTCTTTCCCAAAGTTGAACCAACATTAGCAGTTAAGGCAGCGCAGCAACTGGGTGTCTCACTGCCGTAAGCATGGAATCTAAGTGCACTTGTGCTAAATGATGATAACCTATACTGCAAAACATTATACAGTACTTACTTTATACTTAGACTTCAGCATAATAATACGAGTTCATGAAATTCATTGTTGAAGTTCTCTGTAAAATGTTTATGGGTTTCAAATAAGTCTAACAGTTATATGGAGCTGAATTATGTAAATATATTATATAGTCTATGGCAGTTTCTTTCATAAGCGACGGTTTTTCATTAATAATTTGACACGTCATTCTTTCAGTATAGAAATTCCCATATTGTTGAATGCATACTGAAACTTTTTCAGTGGCCAAAAGCTGTTGTCCAGGATTACTTAATTCGCTTACTTTGCACTAAAAACTATCGAATGCCAGACTCTTGTAGACGGAAGAATGCTAGGATTACGCGTCTGCCTTTCACTTTTTCCCAAAGTTTTCCGTAAAAAAGGAATCAAAGTCGGTCCAAAATTACGTTGCGATGCGTGTATTCCCATAGATTGGCGCTATTGGTGAACCATTGGTCCAGCATCGGCTAGCACGAGCTCAGTATTCAGCCAGCTTTCCCATACTAAACTAACTTTAATCCAATACTGCATCGCTAAGTAGGACATGCCTTATGTGTGTTCGCCATGTTTGCTAAACCTAAATTTTTACACGCCTAATAAATTTCGTGAACGTATGCTTCAAGGAAATTGGGGGTTCTTCCTTTAAGACATTTGACTATGAAACTGCATAAACTTTCCCGGTTACGTGGTAATTTTGCACAAATTCCTTTTTTTTTTTTTAAATGCGAAGCACTCAGACCAGTATACAAACACGGCACATTGGTTCTAGGCACAGTACAGTAAAGATAGTAGGGAAACTTCTAAGGGGTAAATTAGCGCAACATTTAGCTGATGGGCGTGGTTTAGAGGCCTACGTCATCGTTCCTCGACGCTGTGATTGGCCATGGCCAACCTGCGATGTCTTCAGCGATGACGTCACAGGTCCGGGCTAGTTATGCGAATTTTAAATATCCAGGCACGATAAGTTGCGAAATGTATCGCAACAACGTTCAATTATTGTATCGATTATATTTCGATACGTTTTTTTTTTTCTCCCTAAATTGCGCTGCTAAATATGTAGCATCTTTTGAACATCGATAAATTTAGAGGGCAATAAATCCACAAATTGTACTGTAAAAATTATTGTTGGTATATAATGGATGCGTTGGTCAATTCGGTAGTTTAATAAAATAATTGTTCAACAATCTTTCTGTTTTAGAAAAAAATATATAGTTTATAAATCAACCGTAGTGGTCTATCAACAGCAAAAACTCTGCCAATATTCGAGCGATGACCAAATCAAAAGTAAATTTCGGTAACTAGTACATAATTTTCAAAATTCCTGCCCATAGTAAGCATATTTACTGTAGTCACTGATAGCCAATTCTCCATATTCTTTTCTTCTATGTCTATATTAAGTTATCGNTACCATTGCCCGCTTCTCTGCTATTGGCCCGTTGCTCCAGCAAAGGGCGTGCCTAGATTGTGACGCCACGTCTCCGCCCGAAATTAACAGATTTTCCATACTTCCTTTACTGTACTGTGGTTCTAGGCGAAGGTTAGAAAGCTTGAAAGAATTTAGCCCCGTAATGACCTTGCTTTGTCTACAAATATATAGGGCTATGGATTCGCTGTAGTCTTCTTCGCTGCTTTGCTTGTGTGACCTTGAACTAGTGGAATCACCAATGTTTACACTCTTTTTAAAGACATGTCATTGTTAGGAGAGGAAGATACGCATAAAGACATGGCATGTTATTTAATTATCAAACAAGAAAGTCTCCTAGCATGAGGGCTCGGCTACGTCATTTGGCCTTTATCGAGCTGGTACCTAATTTGCTACAGGCATTTTGGCTGACCTTGGTCTGTTTAATGTCAAAGTAAGTTGAAAGGAGACTGCTTTGATACTCTTCTTGTAAAAATACAGTGCCTAGAAGTGAGTATTTGCAAAACTCTATTTTTTATGTATTTTAATAAATTTAGGGACTGCTTTAGGATAACTAGCCAATACAGGAAGTTTATATAAAATACATATAATAGAATATTTAAAAAGAACAGTCTAATGTGTACTCATAACAAGAAAATTTAACACAAGTTAAAGTGATGAGGGACAAAAGTATTTGACCAAAATACATATGATGATGAAATAATATGGTAGATATGTCGACCATAAGATAACGTTGATTTTAGTATATTTAGGTCGACATTGGTGGAGGCAATATTGGCTGTTTAATTGGTTTGCAGGAAACGAAGGTCGATGGTAGTACATGGATGTTTGACGACTATATATGGTAGATGGTTGTACATGGATGTTTAAAGACTATGTATGGTAGAGCATATGCTAGAGCATCACTATTATAGCTTATCAACGGATTTCCGTACGTACGATCATGAGGGGAATTCCTCCCATTATATGGGGCAGCTAGAACATGTATGGATTACCATGGATTTTAATAATATGGCTAGAATTCCCAACATCATCGACCAAAATAATATTGTTTGACTATAGGTTTGAATGCAAAACATCTAAAAATTCATATCATAGTGCAAAAATTGTGCATATTTTCAGACTTTTCTTTCCTGTCGATGAAATGAAAAAATTGGTGGGTTTACATGGACACTAACGGTCTAAACGTTATTTTTATTTATTATTTACTGATTGTTTACGCTTAGACACTTTAGCGTAGTTACCTATTATACTATATATTTTTTATCTCAAGCTGAATTCTAATGCAATCCTTGATCAAATATTGACAGCCAGTTTTGTGTTCATTCAGTTTATATCTGTAAAGATTCATCAAGAAATTATTCCCGTTAAATTAATGTGGAAAATATCAAGTTTTATGAGATATTTAACCTTTCGTACTCGTACTCTGAAAACGGGTAGGCCCGAAAATTTTACATAATTATTGACTTCTTCTATACTGGGTACTGTAGCTTTGTATCGACTTAGAATTAAAGAAGTTACATATAAACGTGCGTCAACAGCACCGACTGGTTCAAGCTCCTGCTCTAGCATCGTTCTGAAGTTTAGAGACTTAGACCATTCTGAGCTGCAGGCCTAACACGTACGTAATAATTAAACTATTATTATAAGCAACTAATCATCAGTAAACAAAGCAGGCATCTATTGCATAATATGTCAAAACTGAAAAAAGTTTATCTTGGTAGAATAGAGTTACATCATTCGCTAAACACAGTCGATTTTGGTTGTGAATGGTGTTTTTTATGATTCACTAGGGTAGATTATGGTTGAGCAGCTAAAGCCTTAATAGTTGTAATTGGGTATTTATGGTTGACAATATGGTCGAAGGTTGTGACATATCTTTACCATACTGCACCCCATAAATGGTTAAATATGGAGGATATTTCGATAATAAACAACCAAAGTCTCGACCATAATCATGGTTGTTGTACAATAATCACAATCATAATTTCCGACAGAGTAATTGATATTATTGTCACCTGCAGCTAATTCATTGTACTACCTAACATGTGTGCAATGTGCTTTAGGCATATTCAGCCAATATTAGCGATATTAGGTAAAGTAGAGGACTTAATTCTAGTGGATGCAAGCTGCACAATGCAATAACATTTATCTTTATCAGGCAAAGCAGTGGGACTTGAAATGATCCATTATTTTAACAATGCCTAGACGTGAATTATTATATCTGAGCAGCACGACATTAGTCCAATATTGACACTGAGGTTTGCCATATTGCAAGTGTGCTTTTACGCTTGCTCCTTAGTTCACTTCAACTTTGGCACCGACTATGGAGTTCATTACTGCTTGCCGCAGTACTTTGTGTGAAAAGATTTGTTGGAATAACCTGAACGTCAATACTAATCAAAGCGAGCCAGGTACACTGCACTGTGCATAGGAGAGGTTTGTGGCAGCACGTTCAGTACCTTCACAGTACTCTGCAGCAGGAAAGAGTCGTAGTTCTTTTACTATCGCTCCCTTCACTTCTGTATCTTCTACGCAGCACTTGGTTTTCCAACATTACTTCGGGAACACCTGGAGTGGTTTTGACGATTCTTACAACAATGATTTTTACTTCTGAAAACACGAGTATTGTGCTAAATTAACATAGCAAAATAAGATTTCCATAAGCTCGCCACGGTTTATGATTTTGGGAAAAAATACTCGTGGTACAGTGTGTGTTTCAGAGAACGTACGAATGAATTTTAAAGATACTTGTTATGAAACACACGAAACTATCCTTAACTATTGACGAATATCAATTATTTAATACATTACTTCGACAGGGTTAAAAATATGCTTGTACTTTTTCAGTAAGATCCTGCACGATGATGGGACATTCAGGATCTTCTCCCTGTAATTGTTGGATATTAATTAAAAATGTGGCAAAATACTTCTTGTGACTCAACTATTGGGTAAATTTGCTGAAACAATAGTTCAGAATTTTTAGAACTGAACTAGCATCGCTTCATGAAATCGCAATGAAAGACCGATAGAAGAAAACGACATTGGTCGACGGAGCCATTATTTTCTGCGCAGTGCAGCATGTTTTGGGAATGCAGTACCTATTCCTGCACAAATTAGTGCAGAACCTCATATCTAGTCTCTCTGCTTAGTATTGGGGCTCAAGCGACTTCATATATCGCCTTATTTGTAGAAAGTTGTTTTCTAGCGATAGAAACCTTCAAATGTCGCATATCCCGAGCAGTCAATTTCCTCGTAGAGGCTCTATCCGACGTTTTCCAGTTGGCCTTACCTTCACTTGCATAAGCCTTAATTGTTCGGTGATCACGCTGTAATTCCTTGGAAACTTCGAGTGTTGTCTTACCAGAAGCCAATAACTAGGTCACTTTGATCTTTTCTCACTTTTGAACCGTATTTTTTGCCCATGTTGAGTAGAGAGTGATATTGCATAATCTGGGGTAACAGCAGAACCCCGTGCGATGAGCAGATGTTGCCAAAACGAGGGAAATTGTTCCGTTTTCTTTTTCTCTAGTTGTTTTATAGTTACAACATACCTGTGCATTAACTTACTATTCACATTGTAAATGTTTGACACTTATCTTGAAAATTAAGTAAAAAAAATTGTACTTGCATAATCAAAGGTAACGCATTGTATATAGGTCGATATTGGTGGAGGCAGCATTGGTTGTTTAAAGTTTGTCAGGAAACGAAGGTCGATGGTGGTACATGGATGTATAAAGACTATAAGCCGTATATGGTAGGTAGTACATGGATGTTTGACAACTTTATATTTGACTTCATTCGATATGGGCAACCATTTTCGCAAATTCTCATAGGTATATACCTGGACGCATTTGAGGCCAAAATTGTAACATGTGGCAGGAATCAAACGCTTGTAACGCCTTAACAACACATCAATGGGTAAAACAGATGCTGAATTTGCATTAACTATAAGATAAACTATAACTGCAATTAATTTGACTTTATTCGACATGGGCAACCGTTTTCGTAAATTCTCATTGGTATATACCTGGACGCATTTTCCGACATGTTGACTTGCACATAGCGTGGCGCTGACTTATAAACGGTGAAGTTGTGGGGATAAAAGAAACACAGTAGCATCACTTAAACTACATTGAAGAACTGATGTAACAAGAGCAGGCTGAGCGGCTACGCGCTGCTACCGGGACGGCGTACAGGAAGGGAAGAACCTGTCAGTCACACACTGTTACACATGGCTGAGCATGGTTCAGGTTCGAGTTCGGGTTCCATGAATACCATAATATACTCAGAGAGAATCACACATGATTAATTCGTATTAGACAAAACATGGTATTCACTTGTAAGTGTCGCAAAAAGGTTAGAATCTGAGAGCTTATTTGAAGTAAAGTAATTTTAATTATAAAATTCAATGTAACTATTTCAAATGGCCAATTCTCATGCCTGTCTGACGGCAACACTGAAAATTCCGGAAACGACTAGGCGCGCGAAGTGTGGAAAAGAGCTTCTTGCTCGTCGTGCCGCCGTCCGGAGTGGTTCTTAATATGTTATACAAATTGAAGAACATGAAGTTCGTGAAAAAGTGCTTCATTATTTCGAAATGCCCGCTCTGTGAACATAAAACCCATCATCTACAAGCTTGAAAGTAAGCATGAGTTATTTAATCTTTTGTTTTACCCTTAATTGTGTTGGACAATTGTTTTTGCCACATATGCATCAATAAGGGATATACATAACAGGATATTGATTACACATATCAACACGACAAAATTTTAATTTTGACATGTCGCAGGAATCAAACGCCTGTAACGCCTTAACAACATATCAGTGGGCAAAACGGATGCTGAATTTGCAATAACTATATGATAAACAGTGCCGAGACATAAGTATTTGCACAACTCTATTTTTTATGTATTATAAAAATTTAGAGACTGCTTTAGGATAATTATTACAGGAGGTTTAAATAACATATATATAATACAATATTTAAACAGAACAGTCAAATCTGCACCTATAACAAGAAAATTTAACACAAGCAAAAGTAATGAGGGAAAAAAGTATTTGACAAAAAAAAATATGACATAAGTACTCGGTGGCGTGACCATCATTGGCAATGACAGCATGGAGACGATTGTTTTAAATGGAAATTAACTTTTCACATTCATTTGATAGCATTTTTTTACATTCTTCCATGCAGATAATCTTTAATTCAGTAAGGTTTTTAGGACACCGTTTGTGGACACCAGATTTAAAAAGACGACACAAATTTTCTATTGGATTAAAGTCTGGTGATGGGTTAGGCCATGGAGAAACATTTATTTTCTTCTTTTGAAACGATTCTTTCGTTGACTTCGCAGTATACTTGGGGTCGTTGTCTTGTTGGAAGGTCCACCTTTGCCATCCGTAGAATTTTTTTGGCATTTGGAAGCATCTTCTTCTCTACTATCTCCCTGTATATGAAACTATTCATCTTGCCATCAATGATATGAAAATCCCCAACACCATGGGCAGAAAAGCAACCCCATACCATGATGCTGTCCCCTCCATGCTTCACAGTGGAGATGGTGTTCTTGGGGTCATAGGCAGTACCACGTTTCCTCCATACATGCCGAGCTTCGTTTCGGCCAAAAAGTTCTATTTTAGTTTCGTCAGACCATATAACCCCTTCCCAAAACTCA
>LQNS02276924.1:20839310-20850528 GCA_001587735.2 Parhyale hawaiensis | reverse complement strand
ATTGCTAACGTATAGGCACCCCATAGGCCTACAAATACAACTACTAACTTTCACTCCAGCACAAATAATGAAGAAGTGGCACTGAAAAAAACCCTTCATTTTGTCCGAAGTCACCCAATCTTACGGTAGTTTTAGCCAATATGAGCACTTCGTAAGAATAAGATAAGTGTAGCTACCCAATAGTTTTTACCACAGTAGGCCTAGTCTATAAAATTTCAGCATTTCTCTGCTTTCCATTACATTTTGTGTACTGTTCAGTGGTAGTCTACTGAAAAATCTATATGGAAATGTGATAAATCAACAAATTCAATGATAAGTCAATATGAGTGAAATGTCAATATTTCTAACTGAAAATTATATCTTTGCCAATTAGGCTGTCTCACTGACTTAACAAGCATATTAATATTAATGAATATCCTGCAGCTCCAAATGTCTATTGCTATTACATTTCAGCCTCTACAGTTCTTTCATTTTACTTGTGATGCTACAGCAAGTCTGGTTTCAGTGACAAGCTACATTTACCTACCTACTTTACACTTTAGCCTAATTAATAGCTAGGTAGCTACTACTCTGAAAAATCTAAATATTTTAAAAACGAAAAAAGCTGTCACTAAGTTTCTTGCTTGTCAAGGGATTGAGTTTGACTATTGATCACACACAAACAAAAGGACTAGATAGGCAGCAGTAGACGAACCAAAAGGCCCATTCCCAAGGAGAAAGGTGATTGTCATCAGTGAATGAAATGATAATGTTGTTTGCATGTGTCTATTTCTATGCATGTATTTCAACCAAAAAAATTGCCAGAAGGAAATGAACCATCACCACAATCTCCTCTTAGTAGTCAGGTGGTTTGACTGAGATGTGAAAAATTCAAAAACTGCTGACGCAAAACTTTCAACCTCCCCACTATCATGGGTGAGGTTCCTTTTCTCAACGCATTCTTGTTTCCTGTTAAAATTACTGCTACCTTCTCTTGTGTAACACCCTGTAGCTACATGTTATAGGCAATGATTGACACTTTTGCCACTTCCAAACTTCCAAGGCCAATTAGGCTAATCAACCACAGAATTTGGTAGGAATACTTATATACTTGTTCATGTTTACCAGTAAATTGTTATGAATTTTACATTGTATTGATTCAAGTATTTTTGTGGTTACAATACAATTAGAAAATTGCAAAGACAGCCTTTCTTGCAGATACTAATCTTATTCTTTGGCAGCCTAAAACTGCCACAAAACTTGATTCATTCTCATAAAAAAAAAAATCAACTGAAGCAGTTTAAGCCTGCTGCACATGATATTGAATGGCAAAATGCTTCACAGTTGTGGGACTATAGTCTCATTGACCATGGCTGAATTCAAATTGTTAAACGTATGTTAACAATATACTTCACATGCAATTAACTTGCTCCAAAATGAAAAAGCTTTGAATTGATGTACACTCACTAATTGCTATGGTAGAGAAGCTTTTTTTTTTGGCAGTGTAACACATCGCAAGCAAGTCATGTTTGTGGCAATGCTATGGAAAGAGCAGGGCCAAACAATATGCCATTCAGACTCTTGAGTCTTGACCAGTCAGCTAGCCAGAGATGCTTGACCAGCAAGCTAGCCAGAGCCTCTTGACCATCCAGCTAGCCAGAGACTCTTGACCAGTCAGCTAGCCAGAGACTCTTGACCAGTCAGCTAGCCAGAGACTCTTGACCAGCCAGCTAGCCAGACTCATGACCAGCTAGAAATCACAACCTGCTACCTTAGGTGGAGCTGACATGAGCAGTAGTTCAAATCGTCTATTAAAAGAAATTCAATCATAAATGACTTTGCTAACCAATAAACTATTGTACAAAAGCACTCTTGAAGGTTGAAGGCTGTAAAGATAAATGAGTAAGAAGGAGCCAAATAAGTGCTTACTTTGTTGTTTAGGATATAAACTAGACAAGAGAGACAAGATTTCACTGTCCATGTGAAATCTGGCATTTTTTCAAGGCTTCCCTGAGCTAATTTAGATAGCCTACACTAATACATTTTAAAATGAATATTGGACTACAATTTTCAGCAAAAACGTATGGTACCGTTGGTACCTACCGAATAAAAGTACAGTAAAACCCCTCTAATTCGCACAGCACGGGGGGAAGGGGGTGACGGATTAGCAGGGATTTCGGATTACCGGGGTACTTACAAATCCAAAAAAACTCTTTATTCCGCACTAATACGGACTATAGAGAGATTGTTTGTACCTTTTGCGCAGCACCTCGCGCAGATTTTTTGCTCATCACCTCTCTTATACAAAAAATGAGAAGCACCTTGCGCAGATTACAGAGGTATTTGTAGGAACTTCGTACTTTACCCCATTATTCCGAAAAATGCTCCCTTGTTCAGATAACATTTCGAACAGCAATGAGATGTTCGGATTAGGGAGGGTTTCGGATTATTGAGGTGCGGATTAGAGGGGTTTTACTGTATAAGAAATGTGTTTACTACTGCAAGACCCACTACCTAACACATTAATCTGTGTAACTTAGCCTATTGTTGCAGCTTTAGATACAAAAATTGTAATAAATAGATCATGATGATGATTACGGTAGCTACCTAGGTAACTAATTATTCAATTGGACTGTCCAACATTAATATGCTTTAAATTTTTTGGTAATTGCGGTTCTAGCTAATAAATATATTTATTTGATTAGTTTGAACTTAGAAGTTATAAATTTTTTGTTTGGAATCCTTGAGTATTATTAGGCCCTCCAGTTGCTACATTTTACTGAAGGGTCAGGGATCAGCTTCTGAACATATTTTTGAAGTGTGCAATCAAGTACCTACCTAAGTATAATACCTTAGCTATATGATTTAGTAGTGTCGTGTTAAGTACATATATTTAAACTGTTATTCACAGCTATCCAGCTTCTATTTCTCAAAAAATTCTTCATAAAAAACTACTGGCTGTGTTTTTTAGGAGTTTTTTGTGGGATTTTATTGGGTGGGTTTCTTAATGCCAACCCTGATTAAGGTGAACATTGGGTGATGTTCAACAAATTAGGTAGCTACCTTCATTCTTAAAATGGCTGCTTGTGTGTCACTCTCTTAGGTAAAATTAAAGTTAATCACTAAATGAATAGAAAAGTATTACTAATTTCATCATGGAAAGTGAACTGCAGCCATATTAAGACTGGAGGTTTCTAGTTTTGTTATAGATATTTGATCTGATGTTCATCTTCACCCCATTTTATGGTGGCTATATAGGTAACTATCTACCATTTCTGCATAACTTACAATTATTTTTTTTTATTTCAGGTAAAGCCAGCAACAGTAACTTACTCTCTAATCTATCATCAAAACACTTGTTTACTTGTTACCTTTTTTTGCAAAAAGAGCTGTTTGTTTTGTTCAGTGTTACTTTAGCTATCTAGCTACTACTGTACATCTTTAGTAGCTAGTGTACCCTAGTTGTTTTGTTACTGTGATAGCTAGATGATAATTTCAGTGTGTTGGTAATATAATTTCTAGCTAGCTGTATATATCAGGGTTAAGTTTCTAGTGCATTTTCCAAACTATATTATTTGAGGAAGCTTTTGTTTTTAATTGAGAAGCCTCTATTGAGCTGTGCCATGGCTGACACAGTGAATTCCAAGGTAGCTGCTGCTGGTGATGAGACTCCACCTAGAAAAAGGGCCTCTTCTGTAAGTATTTTATTAGCTAGCTATGTAGCTACTTTGAGTTCTCCCTTCTATTGGATTTAGAGTAGCCTATTGGTTGTTGTAGCTATTTGGAACCCTCTTCAATGAACGACTTAAAATGTAATAATGTAGACTACCTAGTTACCTATTGTACCTAGTTGTGAGTTTTCTTATCTATTATATTTAGTTACAGTTCCCCATGATGTTCTGATCTTGTAAAATAAATTGCCTCTTTTTCTATGTAAGGTAGCCAGTGAGTAATTTGATATTTTAAATATTAAAAAAGTAGGTAGAGCGTTTGGCCTTTTTTTTTGCCTTTTGGGTGGAGCCAGAGGTGGACGGTGGAGACCCACCATTCTAGTTCTCGGAGTTTTAGTCTGAATAAAAAGGCCAATTTCTGACATTCAGTTTTTTAAAACGGTTTTCAATTCAATCGAAATTTCAGTTTCGAAATGATGGATAAACTAGTGTTGATGAGATGCTATTGCAAGTAGCTAAGAGAAGATACCGTATTATGTTTAATGTTGATGATGTGTAGCTACTTGTTTTCAGATGAACCTAGTTATGGTACCACTAGTTGATGGTCTTGGTCAGTGCTAATTATAGTATGTTAAGGAGTCGAAGTTAGTAGTTGGGGGTAGTCAGAGTCCGACTTGCAGGAAAACCACAAGTGAGTGTTAGATTCGAACATAGCTACAGTAGTTCCAGGCATGAGAGTTGTAGTTGCACCTTGTACCTACCATGTGATTTCCGAACCCTAACTAAAATAAGCTTATTGTTATCTTAGTGGAACTATCATAGCTAATAGATAATTAGCTAGCTATCTAAGTTGAACATGAAGTTCTCTAAAGCAGCCAACAGAACATATAGGTAGTAGGTACAGTAGCTAGCTATGTACTGTTGGCTGATTCATTTGTAACCTGAAAAAGAATCCCACCTCACACCTCATCTGAATTTCAACCATTGAGATGTAGGTTGCTAGTTCATTCCATGCCCATTTTTAGCCTTTTTGCTCATATCAATAATCTTTTTTTCGCTGGTGCTCACCTTATACAGTTTGCCATTCATGTGTAGGCCTATAGATTCTTCATTTTACATGACATTAATACGCATCCTTGTTTTTACTATTTTGATGTAGCTAAGTTATGATCACACCAAGCTGTGCGGGAGGTTGCAAGACATGAACAGTAGTTTACTCTTTCACCAGACAGCTGTTCCATCCCTGCAAGGAAGCAGCAACACTGCGCCTGAAAATGAAGAAATTATTGGCAGCATTGGCTCGCCAGTGCCCTCAAGAAACAGTGGGTGGCCAGTCACGTCCTCACCCACAGATAATGAGACAACCGTCCCTGGTTATGGGGCACGTGGAGAAGGACCGCTTCTCCTTAAATGTTGAATAAAACTACTACTCGCACAAGGATAGGGTCTTTGACCCTTACACTCATCAGTCGATCGAACGAACAAAGCTCATCCCACCGTACAATTAACTAAAAATAGTGACCTTTGTGGTTGTAGATACCATTGATTAGGTAGGTATTTATTGTTAGCAAATCCCACTTGATCACATCACCATCCAAAGTTCAGAACATTTTTGTTGCCATTTTTTTTTTAGATGTTTGGATATCTATAGGTAATAATAAATACTGGTATTGATTGTATTGGTAAATTATCAAGGTTTATTTTATTTAGCTATTTGTTAAACTATTTATTTATTATCATTATTATTATTGTTATTACTATTATAACTTTTTTACCCATGAGCAAGCATTGTCAAAAGAAATTAGCTATTGGAAAATCCTTTCAAATTACTTCTCAGTGTGATAAAGAGCAAAATTTAGTAAATAATATCCTGATTGTGTCATTGTTGCTTTATTATTGTGTTAGCTACTGATTTAGAAAATTTCCATTTAGTTGTCTTCTTTACATTTGGTGTAAAAAATATTGGAATCATCAGAAAAACTTCTTAGTGAAGTTTTTGATCACAAATATTGAGCTGTATTTTTGTCTATCCATTAGCCATCATGTTTTGCGGCAAACACACATTTTATGCATCATCTTGTTGCCTCTTGAGAAGTAGCTAAACCTATCTTGCTTAGGCTGTGCGGCATTGCTACAATGGTTCAATTTTTATTTTGTTCCTACGAGAGAAAGAGTCCTCTTAGGGACAGCACTGCTTACGTAAGATAGGTGTCAAAGCTCATACACATTTACCTCAATTCTTCCGCAGTCCATATTCAGCGGCCGCAAGCTATGGGCCTTCACAGGCCCAGGCTTCCTTATGAGCATTGCCTACCTGGATCCTGGCAACATAGAGAGTGATCTACAGAGTGGCACAATTGCTGGTTACAGTGTAAGTATCCATTACAGCCTGCCGAAGTGCAGCTAAAGTGTAGTGTGCATTGCTAACCTAAATCCAGGCAATATGTTATACGTACAGTAGTTATCTACCCAGAGAAGTGATGCAATTGCTGTTGCAGCAGGAGTACTCATCACAGCATGCTGTAGTAAAGTAAAACAAAGTGCTGTATTATTGGGGTTGGTGTGGGTGTGTGGTCGTGAGCCGCCTCTCCTCTGGCACTCAAGCACGTGACTGTTTTTACTCTGCAAGGGTATGCTGTACTGTAGTTTTCTATAAGGATATTAACTTGCATTTAAATTTATCAGTTCCATGTCTGCAAGGCCAACTTGGGTCATGCATAGATATAGATGGGTGTGGCTGGTTGTTGGAATTTTAATCAAATAGCTAGTTTCTAATTAATCTGACCTCTTCAAACTAAACAGAGGCTGTTAATGGTAATGCAAGGAATGCATTTATTATCTAGAAACACATGTTCATCAGTTGAGGCCCCTGATAGGCGAAATTTATTTAGGTAAATGTTAGCTACCTCATTGTTATTTTTTATCCTAAAATGATTTGATTGTTACCCACCATGGACTGGTATGTGGGAATTACAATTCTTGCTGAATGACTCATTCCATGCATTGCCATTAATAGGTTACTGTTTAATTGAGGTCCCACTGTTGATTAGAAAACATTTACGTGTTCTGTTACCTGTAGGACCTATCTGTACAGTAATGGCTCTCTAATTCGAATGGTTCGGGGGTCTCGGGTTGCCGAATTAGTGAATTTGCCGAATTATTCAACCTGTCGCTATTTATAGCAAGGATATGCCGAATTGGAGAATGTTTCTATAGTTCGGCACTTCATACGAATTGGAGAACACGTCAATAAATCGGCAACCGTAACTGAACTAAAGTGTGGAGTGGAGATGATATACATTACAGTATGTATATGTATGTACTGTACATACATATGCAATGCATACAGCCGCATGCATGCATATGGATGTAGATAAATTCTATCCCAAGAGAATTGAATTTTCACTGTTCCCTTGACCAAGTTTTACTGGTACCAAATTATATTATTGTGTTCATCTTTGGTGAAGGGATACTGTGTGCTTGGGACAAGGATTTGATAACTGGAATACAATTTCCCAATTGTATTCAAGTCGCNAGTAATTATTTAGACGGTTGTACATGATACGTTCAAATATTTTACTCAAGAAAGCTAATGTTGAGATTGGCCTATAATTTTTTACAGAATGTTTATCACCTGATTTATAAATAGGAATTACTCTTGACCCATGAGCAAGCATTGTCAACAGAAATTAGCTATTGGAAAATCCTTTCAAATGACTTCTCAGTGTGATAAAGAGCAAAAATTTGTAAATAATATCCTGATTGTGTCATTGTCATTTTATTATTGTGTTAGCTACTGATTTAGAAAATTTCCATTTAGTTGTTTTCTTTACCTTTGTTGTAAAACATATTATAATCATCAGAGAAAGTTCTTAGTGAAGTTTTCAATCACAAATATTGAGCTGTATTTTTGTCTATCTATTAGCCATCATGTTTTGCAGCAAACACTCATTTTATGCACCATCTTGTTGCCTCTTGAGAAGTAGCTAAACCCATCTTGCTCAGGCTGTGCGGCATTGCTACAATGGTTCAATTTTTAGTATGTTCCTACGAGAGAAAGAGTCCTCCTAGCGACAGCACAGCTTACGTAAGATAGGTGTCAATGCTCGTACACATTTACCTCAATTCTTCCGCAGTCCATATTCAGCGGCCGCAAGCTATGGGCCTTCACAGGCCCAGGCTTCCTGATGAGCATTGCCTACTTGGATCCTGGCAACATAGAGAGTGATCTACAGAGTGGCACAATTGCTGGTTACAGTGTAAGTATTCATTACAGCCTGCCAAAGTGTAGCTAAAGTATAGTGTGCATTGCTAACCTGAATCCAGGCAATATGATAGAACAGTAGTTATCTACCCAGAGAAGTGATGCAATTGCTGTTGCAGCATGAGTAGGTACTCATCACAGCATGCTGTAGTAAAGTTAAACAAAGTGCTGTATTATTGGGGTTGGTGTGGGTGTGTGGTCGTGAGCCGCTTCTCCTTTGGCACTCAAGCACGTGACTGTTTTTACTCTGCAAGGGTATGCTGTACTGTAGGGTTCTATAAGGATATTAACTTGCATTTGAATTTATCACTTCCATCAGTTCCACATCTGCAAGGCCAAATTGGGTCATGCATAGATATAGATGGGTGTGGCTGGTTGTTGAAATTTTAATCATATAGCTAAGTTTCTAATTAATATGACCTCTTCAAACTAAACACAGGCTGTTAATAGTAATGCAAGGAATGCATTTATTATCTAGAAACACATGTTCATCAGTTGAGGCCCCTGATAGGCAAAATTTATTTAGGTAAATGTTAGCTACCTTATTATTTTTTATCCTAAAATCATTTGATTGTTACCCACCATGGACTGGTATGTAGGAATTACAATTCTTGCTGAATGACTCATTCCGTGCATTGCCATTAATAGGTTACTGTTTAATTGAGGTCCCAGTGTTGATAAGAAAACTTTCACGTCTTCTGTTACCTGTAGGACATATCTGTACAGTAATGTCTCTCTAATTAGAATGGTTCGGGGGTCTGGGATTGCCGAATTAGTCAACCTGTCGCTATTTATAGCAATGATATGCCGAATTGGAGAATGTTTCTATAGTTCGGCACCTCATACGAATTGGAGAACACGTCAATAAATCGGCAACCGTAACTGAACTAAAGTGTGGAGGGGAGGTGATATACATTACAGTATGTACAGTATATGTATGTACTGTACATATATATGCAATGCATACAGCCGCATGCATGCATATGGATGTAGATAAAATCTATCCCAAGAGAAAACAGTATGTACTTACTACCCAATCTTTACGTTTCCGAGTGGAACTCTGTTTGATGTTGTGCTGCACTGCATGGCTCTTATCTTATACTGTAGCTATGTGCATGCCTTGGTCACGTTTAAGGTTGCAAAATGTGGAGGCACTTATGTCAAACTGAGAACACACACTACGTAATGATGCACCGCTACACACACACGCAGCTGGACCTCAACTAAAGGCAGTCTGTCACTGTTTGCTTCTGTATTTCGTCAGATATCTCTCTAATTAGGCTAGGCATGCAGTGGCGCGCTAAGTGAACAGACGCGAAAATTTTGGAGTGCCAGCTGGTGTCATGTTTTCCGAAACGATTTTTGCAATTCGGCTGTTTTGCCGAATTATATGTGTAAAATTCGAATTTGGGGACGGAAGCTGTTTGGAGAAGGCGCTCTCCGAAATTTAGAACTCTAATTCAGTCTTTGCATGCCCAGCATCTGATCATTTTCCCGGACCTTCAGAAGAATTCCCGAAAGTGACGCTGCGCAGATACTGAAATTCGCCTATTGCGCAACGCCTCTTCCGGGAATCGGAAGGCAACCACCGCCATTTTCGTTCAGTATGCGTCTGCACACAGTAGTTTCANAAAATATCCCGGAAATAGTTTCAATTTGCCGGACATACATCCGGAAAAACGGGGTTTTTCCGGGAATTGAAATTTTCTCGTTTTCCCGGAAATTTCAGTTTCCCGGAACGGCCTCCCCCCGTGCTGTCCCGGAAAACGGGGTTCCACTGTATATGCTGCTAGTATATATTGAAGTTACCGTTATCTGCTACCTGTGGGTATGCTACCTTCCTTAAATAGAGTGAAATACTCTACAGGTTGCGAGGGTTAAATTCCAAGTTGGTGAGTGTCATGTGTAGCACTGACTGTAGCCCTTATGAGGTGAGGCTTGTAGTTATAATTACCAGCCCTATGGGGTCGCTCATTGGCCGTTTGATGATTGTAAAACCCCGTATTTAACTTTAGTACATGTACTTGTATCTTGTTGGTTTTGTATTCAAAATAAACTGAACTCCCGCCTAGCAGTCTTTCGTGATCATGGGATTTGCAGTGTCAATCCGTTCTGAACATATATTTTTAGCCAAGTAAATATGTATAATGCTCTACTCAGTTTTGTTCATTGTTAAAAAAAGTAAGTTAATGAATGAATAAAATAAAATTTCTTAGTTCCCTATGGTATTGCCATGAACTACTAACAAGACGTTGCTAAAACTTATCACAGCCTAATATAGGAAAGTGAAACAGTATTTCTGCAATTGTTCTATCCAGTAGTCTCTGGATAAAATAGTAAAGTAGTAATTGTTTGTGAGTATTGCTATTGTTGCTTACTTGCTGTAGGTGCCTATATAGACAATAGATTAGATTAGATTGGTGGCAGTAGATGAACCAATAGGCCCATTCCCAAAGAGTCACTGGGGCGTACGCCCCGGCACTCTTATGAGCTATTGCCGTAATGTTAGTAGGATATAGAGGACAGGAGAAAAGAGAAAATAAAGGGGGGTGAAGAGTCCATGCCCAAGTGCCTATCTTGAATGCACGCAAGCACGATCAAGAGCCACTGACATGCGGAGCTTAGAGACATCAAACTGTGTAGTTGGAGCGGGAGGGAGAAGCAGATGGATTAAGGTGGCCTTGGAAGCTTTGGCCGTTAAGAGTTTGCCACTCCTGGAGGAGGAGTTTTTAGCTGCGGAGAATGTCTCTCCCAATCTATGTCCAGATGATTTTTAAACTCGTTGACTGATTCCGCACTAACAACATCGGAAGGGAGTCTATTCCAAATGCTGACTATGAAATACGGAAAGAACTGCTGACTTAAGGTTGTTCTTCGAGCTTTATGCTTGAGTTTTTCATCGTTGTTTTGTAAGCGATCATTGAGGTCTCTTTCAAAGAGCCCCGTTGTAGGTACATCATTGAAGCCGTTCAAATACTTGAATGTTTCTATTAGTTGCCCCCTGATTCGTCTTTGCTCGAGAGAGATCAGACCCTGTTCTTTTAGGCGACATTCATACGACTTATTTTGCAGCTGAGGTATCAATTTCGTTGCTCTGCGTTTCAGTCTTTCCATTTTATCGATATCTTTAGTTCTTTACACAGATGTGGCGACCAGAATTGAAGAGTAAGTTCTTAGTGTGGCCGCACTAACGCCTTGTACAAGGGAATGATGATGTCTTTGGACTTGTATTCAAAATTTCTGGTGATGAATCCCAGTACTCTGCTTGCCATTTTCACACTCTTGTCAGCTTGCTGACTGTGTT
>LQNS02276924.1:20803290-20835140 GCA_001587735.2 Parhyale hawaiensis | reverse complement strand
CCTTTCTATTCAGCACTAGAAGGCCACTTCTATGTTGCCGGTTTGTTGTTGCAGCATACCCCTGTGGGGTGGTGTGCTGATCACCATTGCCGATACCTTCACCTTCCTGGCGCTGGATCGCTACGGCCTGAGGAAGCTTGAACTGTTCTTCGGTATGCTCATCACCGTCATGGCTATCACCTTCGGCTATGAGTACGGCGTTGTTAAGCCTGATCAGGTATGGTATTCTGTCTTTTACGTATCACCGTGCTGATGTGTACCTTTCACTGGTGGTCAATATTAAAAACTAATGGGGACCGTAACGATTCCTTAAGTTTGCCAACTTCATTTTATTGTTGAACAATAATTAATTTCGTCAGTTGTATGTTATTTTAAACCATTTATTAAATTCGCTTGATTCACATTGCTATTAACCATTTCTTAATATCACCAGTCTCAAGTTCCTGTCAACTATTCTTTCAGTTTACCAGCCTCACGTTACTCTTCACCCTATAACCGCGAGTGTAGACATATGACGACATTCAATACGTATATACTAAGCTCAATTGTGTTAATTTAGTATTTTTTGCGTTTTTGTACTTAAATCTTATGTTGTCATGTAGTTCGGGAATTAATCGCTCTGGGCAACAAAAATAATACTCGAAAAGACTTGACTAGTTGAAAAAGCTTGACTTTTCCCTAAAATAGTACAGTCGGCTTGAAAAAATTAACCATTTAACTATTAGTTTAGCCTGTCTCACTTTGCAGTTCACCATCCATTAATGTTGCGCATCTCATTTTACTATTAATCATTCATTAATTTTTGTTGGGTACTCTTTAAAACTAACCATTCATTAATTTTGCCAGGCTCACCGTGATACTAACAGCTCATTAATTTTGCCCGTCTCGCGTTACTTTTAACCATTCATTAATTTTGCCCGTCTCGCGTTACTTTTAACCATTCATTAATTTCCGGAGTCTCATATCACTCTAAACCATTTCTTAATTACCCCAGGCTTCTGTGCTACATGGTCTCTTCGTCCCTGGTTGCGAGAACTGTGAACCAGGCGCCACGCTACAGGCGGTCGGCATCATAGGCGCCGTAATTATGCCTCACAACCTGTACCTGCACAGCGCTCTTGTCAAGTCTCGGGCAGTGGACCGTACCAAGAAGGAAGAGGTCCGGGAGGCTAACAAGTATTACTTCATCGAGTCCGCCATCGCTTTGCTAGTCTCTTTCATCATTAATGTCTTCGTTGTAGCGGTTTTCGCGAGCGGACTGCATGGCCGAACCAACCAGGAAGTCCACGAGCTGTGCGTCAATGCTAGTAATGAAGACGCGGATATTTTCCCCGCTAACAGCACAGAGTATGTGGACGCAGACATCTACAAAGGCGGCGTGTTTCTTGGGTGTGCGTTTGGCGCAGCGTGCATGTATATTTGGGCCGTGGGTATCCTCGCTGCCGGCCAGAGCTCTACAATGACAGGCACTTACGTTGGGCAGTTCGCTATGGAGGTAAGTTTGCTTATGTCGACCTGCCATTATAAAATGAACGTTACTTGGTGGGGTATTAATCAGAAACTCTGCCGTGACAGGCAACTACGTTGAACAGTTGGCTAAACATGTTTGTTCACTGAAACTTCACCTCTCAAAACAAATTAGAAAGCGAACATTTCTTGGGTTGATAGTTGCTCCAGGGCTCACTGGTCCGGTAGTAACAAGCTTTAGCCCGATCTTTTTGAAAGGTAGTTCGTAGGCTTATTAACATCAACTATCCATAAAATCTGGATCTCAGTTGTAGTAAAATTTTATAATGTGCCAGCTAGAACTCTGTACTAGGTATAGCTGTCCATTCTTACCCAAGCCATGGTACCAGTGGGAATACCTACCCCCAGAGCAAGAACCCTCGCTGCGACAGTGCACAGCCCGAGCTAGACTGGGTCCTAAAAATATTTTTCTACTTGTTAGAGCTATAAGGCTAACTACGCCGCTAGAAAAGCTCCGGCATGGCAAGCGACTGCCCTACCCTTCAAAAATAAGGTTATTTCTTTTTATTCGATTTTGGAAATGTAGCCGCACTTACAACTTTCATGTCTTGAGCACTCCACTGATCTTTCGGGGAGTAGTCTGTGGTTGGACCCACTTGGGGCTGCACGTTTCCTTGCTTGTTGTCTACTATCCCACTCTTCTACCCAGGCTTCTTCCGGAGCCTTCTCCCGAGTTAGCACTGGGGATCCTGACGATGGCAATCAACAACAACAACTATTACGGTAGAGATCGTGACATCCTATCCTCTCAAGTCTCCCCCTACTATTAGCCTCCATTTGCCCGCTCCTCCGTAACCTCCACTGGACGGGGATCACAGTTTGGCGCTTAGACAACAATACTACTTCTGGAGGTTTTCTTAGCTGTGCATCAGTATGTACTGTAGGTACTGTGCCGGAGGCTCAAATTGAATAGTTCGGTACGGATACGGTACTAAGCCTAAAGCTATGGCTTCATCTGCCGAAATATATGGCGTCCGGTGTTGTTGTTGTTGTTGTCTATGGCACCAGTCATTTTATTGCTGCCCACTAGTAAGCTATATTTCCTGATAGCCGATAGCCATATACATCTCTAGGCCCCTACAGCGGACAGTTCACTAATTAGTATGATTAATAGCTAGGTAGATTACAGTGTTAGCGACTGGAAGATTTGGAATTAGGGTGGGGTACTGGTAGTCGGAATCTGGCACCCGTTGTTGTGTATGTTCTGGAGTCGGAGTCACAACTTGAGCTAATAGTTGGTTAGTTGGTTGACGGCTAATAAGTTAAAGAGGAGTCCCAGACTTGTTCGGTAGCTACTTGGAGTCGGACACATGCCAATTCTGAGATTGTGAGTTAAGCCTTTTATTTTTCCTCTGTCAGTTCTGGCGCACATGAATTAATTTAGCTTGTAACTGTAGAAATTGTGTACACACATTGAGCTTACTCAAGGAATCAAAATGCTCAAAGTGAAAAAAATTAGGCTGGTAACGCCAAAGATATTTTGTTTTCGTGCTAAATACTATAAGCTGTCCTGAAATAGCTGTTTTGTCATAAATTATAAACTGTAGCTATATATATCTTATATTTAGCAAATACAATTTTGGTTCCCCAGCCTAAAACTTTCTTCATAAATGTAAGTTTTTAAGCTTGTAGCTACATGGTTTGCATTATCAAGAACAAGAACGCTTGTGTTTCAAAAGGATTTTTCCATGTACAGTATTTCGAGTTGATTGCATCTCACGGTAAAAGTAATTTTAGCGTGTGGTGTTTCCAGCATTCTTGAAATTACATTCAAAGTACATTTGCTGTAACTTAATAATAATCTTTTGTAGGGTTTCCTCAACCTCCGGTGGAAGAGATGGCAGAGAGTGCTACTTACAAGAACCATTGCCATCACGCCCACGTTCTTCATAGCCTTCTACAAGGTGAATTTTTCTTCTTAAACCATGTTGGGTTATTAGGTGATACGAATGGATCTCGCCTTAAGTTCTTTCGAGCGTGTGCCTACGGAGAGAAGGGGTGAGTATACCCTCCTAATTAATCTAAATTACCTCCGAGTATCATTTGGCCCTCCTCCTCAAGAAACCCTGTGGATACTGTAGAGCTCTAGGTCGTTTCAACCCCTGCTGATGCCTTTTGAAGAAGCTACGGTGCAGTGCAGGGCTAATGGCAATAGCTCATCGACATAATGGCAATAGCTCATAGAGTGCCGGGGCGTATGTTCCGGTGGCTCTTTGGGAATGGGCCTATTGGTTCGTCTACTGCCGCCTTTTTAATCTAATAATTCTAAGCGAGGCATAGTGAGGTGTGTGCTCTCTAAAAGCTTTTCCCTCCGAGTGTCTCGGAAACCCCCCTCTCTTTTCCCCCTCCTCCCTCCCCTAAAAACTCTTGCAGCCTAGATAAGTATTTGACTTTTATCGGTCAGTATCTATCATCTTACACCACCTTATCATGATTCTGCTGCAGGCAACATTTAGCTTACTTTCAAATATTAACTGTATACCAACAATGCCAAACTAATGCATTGTAGTTCCCCTCAGTGACCGTAGGATGGGTCATAGGCCATTGGGTTAGGTTAGTTTAGGTTGTCAGTGCTTTAGCAAAGTTTTTACCCAGTCTGAATGCTTACGTAAAAGCTTCTAGAATTAGTCATTCGCAGTTACTTTTGTATGGCTCGACTTTATGTGATTAAAATCATCCTTTTGCTAAGCTCTTTCTCTGAGTTACGTAAGAGTAATTTCAACATAGAATGGGATCTTTTTTGTGTCCTGTCCCTAAGCAAGTGATATCAAATGAAATATTTTCAAAAGTAATTATGCTCTTGTCATTCAACAGTTAAGAGTACAGCGTACGCTGTTTACAGCATACTTGGCCATTAATATAGGTATGTATTGTAGATACCTTCCTACTACGTGCGATGATAGCTATTGCAGTTTCGGGGTTAAAATTATTGGATATGATTAACTTTGTCGTTTGTTGATATTACGTTATTGCAACCATTGTTCGCTTTTAAAACCCGCTGTATCTGTTGGGTGGGGTTCAGTTCCTCGTAGAGCTTGAGCTATGCTGCTAGTTGTTGGTTGCCGTGAAGACTCTAAAGTTTTCAATGCCATGATAGCGGTAACATGGCATCTCGTGTGCATCATGTGTGCAGGACATTGATGACCTGTCGGGCATGAACGACCTCCTGAACGCCGTAATGTCCCTCCAGCTGCCATTCGCCCTGCTCCCCACCATAACCTTCACATCGTCGAAACGCATCATGGGGGACTTTACGAACGGAATGTAAGTAATCACATTCATTTACTGGCTTCTGGTGTCTATCCATAGACCACCGATATTTTATTGCCTGCTCCGTTTGCAGGTATTGGCGGATTGCAAAGGGATTAAACTTCAGTAAAATCTTGTCCCGTCAACAGAGCGACCTCAAACAAAATGTAAACTGTTCTAGCTGATGCACGAAATTAATTCATCAGCAAGGAGCATAAAATCGGACCTAGATATTATTTGTGGACGACAATAATTGAATCTTAAAACGCGTAACGCGACTTGAAATTGACTAAAAAATAAATTTTGCAATTTACCCTTGGCCAGTGCTGTAATGGTAATCGTACTACCATGACGCCCTACCTAAGTACCAGTTCGACAATCTACGCTGTTTACCAAGATTCCAACAAAAACCCTAACCCCCCACCCCCTCCAGGCTTGAAACACAAAGGTAACCCTTGACTACTGTTTTCAATTCTTTGGGAGACGTGCCAAATCTTCAGTTAATTTTAATACCTGTAAATTCTAGTTCACTACTTAGACGGTAAATTCAACATCACTAACCAACTATATAGAGTAGATTTCAAAGAAAACAAATAACCACGCCTATCATGGTTTGTAACAAGTCATAAAACAGAGACTCCACCGCCCGCCTGCTCGAGGTGGGCTTGGGCAGATCGCTTATAGCTCTCAGAGAGTGTAGACGTACCGTGCTTAGGACACAGCAAGGCCGTAAATGGTCTACGCTCCAGAGATTCTACGAGTTTTAAGATGAATATTCCTACTTTCGTGATATCAGTTTGGTGCTAACGAGTACCGTAGGGGTAGAAAGTAGCTCTTTACAATCTGGAGCCAGGTTCCCCATCCCATAGGTATATTTCTCTGTGTTACTTCTGTCAGAGTTCCCTACTAGAGTAAATTCCTTAGTATTCATATATGTTTCAATTGTCCTGTGAGTACCTATAAGATTATTTTCTTAGCAAATGGGTGGGCCACGCTACCCGCTTTGCGATGTAGGTACCGAGTGCATCTGTCCTCTACTTGAAGACATCTTAGGGAGCCAGTGATATCAAGAGTCTACTAACAGTGCGACACCTGTCAAAATGTCGCAAAACAAATTAAAATTTTAGTCGAAATATAATGGAAATCAGATGTATAGAACCAGGCGTCGCTGAACTGTTAAGGGAACGTATTTTTTTGACATATGTATGTAGCTATTGCTAAACAAAGACCCTCGTCATCCTGTTCTAAATAATTTCAGCATGATTCGATCTTTCCTCAGCGTGATTTACTTTTTCTATCAATTTTAGTTTTACCAAGTAGCTATTTATTTTCCAGCTTCATGATAAGTGCGATTAATTTGCATCGTTACGAATATTTATTTTTCAGATTCATGAAGGTGCTTGCGTCGTTGCTGTCGTTCGTTATTATATCCATAAACTTATGGTTCGTGGTAAGCGCCATGCAGACGGGGCTGACGGGCGAGTGGTGGCAGTACCTGCTTATAGCACTCGGAGCACTCGTCTACTTCGCACTTATAGGCTACCTTCTTATCTTCCTGGTCTACGTGTTTGGCTTCAAGGCTGTCAAGTCTCTACCGGTGAGTGCTTGTTGCCCAGTGTGCACTTTGATGAGTGTTTAATTTTATACCACTTACTGTTTGCTTTTACCTTAACTCTTACTCCCGTAGTTTAGTGGTTAGTTCCCATTTCATACAGCTGCTGATCTTACTTTCCTATGTTCTCTTTTCCTTTCCCTAGGCGCGTTGATCGTGTGTGGGAATTCTCGTACGTGGGTTCCACGTGTCTATCGTCATATTTATTATACGTCCGGTCTTTCTTCCTCTGTGATATCGCCTTTGTTGTGGAAACAAAGACGTAGACTTCAGAATATAATAATAATGGTTGTTTAGTCTCCTCGTACTTCGAAAGTGCTCGAATGGTTTGTTGCTTCCGGGTTGTTAATCAGGGGAATATGCTACAGGACTCTATCCCTGTCAGAATATATTCGGTATCACTCCCTAAGGGTTTAACCTGAGCGACTTTTCGCAGGGGATGTTGCATCTGGCCACAGTTCCTGCCGATAAGATTAGTTCGTAAAGTTATGTCGGTCCTCTAGGTATACTTCCCTGTCTACTCCGTGAGGTGGGCCGTCGATGATGGTAATAAGCGCCCTGTCCCAGTGTATAAATATCACGAGAGTATACTTATAGAAATATCATTATACTTATGGTAATGGTATGCTGGTGTTCCAGCTGACATTTTACTCCTGGTGTACATTCCCTTAGAATTTGTTGAAAACATGAGTGAGACGACCATAATTCATTTCTTGCTGAAGAGTGGAGTAGGTATGCCGTGTAAATTTTGTCTACTACTGCTCGTTACTTGTTTTTGTGTGCATTGATAATTCCAATATATCTTCTTTTGTGCTATTTACATGTTTTTTTTTTTCTAATTCGCTTCTTTCTTCCATGCTGCCACTCTACGGTGTTGGATTCCTTCTTGCCCTCTTACATTTCTTACATTTCTACGAATAATATTTATAATATACCGACATATTATCACATCACTTGACCTCATACCTTGTATCTGCCACTATTTGCTATTAATATACATACTATCGTTTGGATTTGTTCCTGTTCAATTGGTTCACTTTGTTTAAAAAAAAAAACGTAAATGCCATTAATATTGTTTGTCTGTTGTTTTTCGATATATCACGCGCCCACAATACCGAACTATTTTGGCTATTATTGTTTTATTTGTGTTAATGTACCTACTCCCGTTTATTTTTCTCGACGCTGCTTCCCTTTCTTGATTCCTGTTTTTCTATGTTTTTTTGTCTCTTACCTGTCGTACATTTGAATTTGACTACAACTCTTTTGTGTTGATTCATTTGTACTGTATCTGTTGGTAACGTGAAACGTCATTTCCTTCTCTCATGTTTGTACCCGTTCTATTCTGAGTTTTTTGCTACCTTCTCTTTAATACATCTAAGTATATTTTTTGTGTTGTTTTAAGCTTGGTTCCTATCTCGCTCCGTGAATTTAATGGCTTACATGTTGCTTCGGTTTGCTTTTCTGGCATTTTTTTTAAATTCCCTTCCCACCCTCTGTCTTACGTCACTGCCAACTGGCCTCACCATTTGTGCGCGTCCTCAATACACCTTCACTGTTACCTAAATATTCGTGGCGCTCTCTGCAGCTGATGGAGAAGTACCTGCCTGATGAGGGCCCTGACCTCTCCATGATCATTGCTCCGGACTTCGGGGGGTATGGCCATATTATGTGGGCTTTTGTTCCTTTATTATGCTGTGTGCCTGTAGACTGGACAAAGGGTTGGCCAGTAGATGTGTGGGTGTTTTTATATCCGTGTTTGTCTTCTGTGAAGTTGATGCTGGGCACTGCTGTACCTCTATGTGTGGAACTAGTGTCGATGTCGTTATCCATGACCTCTCTACGTAATTGCTATCGCAAGCTCTCGCCCAGCTGGAAGCTCCTTTGTATTTTGTTCTGTGTAGCCTAACTAGCCACTGCTGCAGTCCCTGCCACAATATGTTTGGGTATCACGCACCCAAGGGTCCCGAGTGCCTTCTCCGCAGGGGATGTAGCCTCTGGCCGCAGTTCTTGCTGCGAAAGTTTTGTAGAATTAGGTAGGATCTCTATAGCTACTTCCCTTTTGTTCCGCGAGGTGGGCCGCCGAATGGTGGTAAGCGACCCATCCCATGGGACTCCTATCTGCTTCCGTGTGGGGGGCCACGGAAGGGACCCCCCGCACGAGTGTTCGCATTCTTCTGTCTTCTTCGTTTTTCGTCGCCGCACGGCTGAGCGATTTCGTTCGACCGAGCCGTGTGGAGTTGGAAATGCTTACGCCTTCTCTCCTGCCAGACATGGTGCACGTGGCCAAGATTGTTCTAATAGAATTCATTTGAGTCAACTAAAATTCTAAACTATATCATAAAAAATTGGATCGCTGTTATAGAGTCTTGGTATCTAATACGGCGGGAAAACCCACTATATAATTACTGTATAATAATAACTGCTGCAGTAGAATATCATTTTGTGCAATTACTTCTTCGGAGTATTTTCCTTCTCGGAAATTTCCTTCTCCACAGCGTGCTGCTGCTCTTTTTTTTACTGCTGTAAACCACTTTCGTTTGGGCAGCTGTTGTTTACTTGCATGCGAACACCTCGCAGAGCTCAACTTTGTGTCCCGTGGTGTGGATGTCGTGTGCTGCTCCGAGACATTGGTGGCTGGCAGGAGGCACGACGCTGAGCTTTCATTGGCGGGGTTCCAGTCCCCTTTTCGCAGGCTGCGTGGTTCGGGGCCTGGATTCCGTGGAATGGCCGTCTATGTCCGGAGCGGATTTTGTACTTGCCGGCAGTCAGTGCACAAATGCGCCTGTCATGAGATCATTGTTGTAAGAGTGTGTGGCCGACAGAATAATTATTATTTATTCTCCTTATATCGGAGCCCTGCAACTAATGATTTTCTTTATGACTGTAAATTGACGGCGATGGCCTCCATCCAGAGCACGGATCCCAAGTCGGCGTTTGTTTTTATGGGTGATGTTAATGCACACCGCAGGGACTGGTTGGGATCTACATCACCGAGTGATTGTTATTGTGTGGCTGCGTTGGACTTTTCCACATTGTCTAGTTGTGTGACGCTTGTTCGTGGGTCCATGCATATTGCTGGTAACTGTCTCGACCTAGTTATGACTGATGTCCCGGACTTGATGACGGTGTCTGTTGGCTCCCTTATTGGCTCTTCAGACCACTCACATCTTGTTGTGTCCTTGGACCTTAATAAGGTTGTTCCTGTGTTAGACACCAGGAGAGTGGTATTCATTAAGAGCAGGGCTAACTAGGTGGCTATTACTCGGGCTGTTAGAGCGTTACCTTGGCGCCAGATTATTCACAGTGAGGCTCCTGTTTCTGAGCTTAGCAACTTGACTGTGTCCATTTTGGAGAGGTTTGTCCCTAAGAGGACTATTCTTGTAAGGTCTCGGGATAAGCCGTGGTTTGACGACCAGTGTCGGTTAGCTTTCGAAGCTAAACAAGCGGCTTATCGGGCATGGCGGCGTTTGCGTGACCGCATGTTGTGGCAGACCTATGCTGATCGTGGGGCCGAGGCTAAGCGTATCTATGAGGAGGCACAGCGTCGTCTGAGGCAGCGTTCCAGGGAGTCTCTGCTGAGTATTCACCATCCACATCGTTTGTGAAGTTAGTTAAAGACTTCAGTGTTCGGTGCTGAACCTTCGTTGCCCCCCTTGTTGGTCCAGGTGGGGGCATCGTTACTGATCCCTTGGCAAGGGCTGAGCTTTTGTCGGCTCACTTCGACGGGAAGCAGAGCAGAGATGTTATCGCATTGTCTCAAGGATGCCACCCTGAATCTCGCTTGACCTCTTTAGCGTTCAGATCTAGTACAATCAAGGTGCTGCTTCAGGGCATTGATCCGTATGTGGGTGTGGATCCAGTGGGCACGTTTCCTTTGTTTTATAAGCAGCTGGCTGACGTTCTTGCCCCCAAGCTTGCTGTGATCTTCCGGCGCCTGATGCGGTAAGGAAATTTTTCTCGTTGTTGGCGTACTGCGAATATTACTCCTATTCCAAAGTGTCCGTTGTCTCCTTATGTTGCCAACTATCGACCCATCACACTGACGCCAATTTTCTTGAAGGTGTTCGAGAAGTTGATCGCTGGTAAGCTTGGTCGTTTCGCTGAGGTTATGGGGTTGTTGCTTGCTGGTCAGTTTGCGTACAGAACTGGCTTTGATTGTTGTGACGCTCTGTTGTCGGTGTCACACCAATTACAGCCTGCGCTGAATTGTATGTCGAAGGCACACCTTGTCCAGTTGAACTTCAGCGCGGCGTTTGACTGGGTTAACCACAAGGGTCTATTATAGGTATAAGCTGGAGTCCTTAGGTGTGGGTGATGGGGTCCTGTCAATTATTCGCGATTTTGTTTCTGAGAGAACGCAGTGTGTGTCTGTTGACGGCGTTTTGAGCGCCTCAGTCTGGGTTGTGTCTGGCGTCCCCCAGTGCAGTGTGCTTGGCCCGCTGTTGTTCGTTCTCTATACCAGTGATCTGTTCTCATCGCTTGAAAACACGATGATCAACTATGCCGACGATTCCACTTTGATGGCAGTGATACCTGCTCCTCGCGTGCGTGATGCTGTCGCTCAGTCTCTGAATAGGGATTTGTCACGCATTAGTGCATGATGCTCGGCCTAAAGTATGAAGCTGAATGCCAGTAAGAACAAGTCGATGATTATCAGTCGGTCTCAGAAACTTGTGCCCCAGCATGCCCAACTGGAGATTGATGACAATTTGCTTCAGGAGTCTAGCTCCTTGGAGATTTTAGGTATTGTCTTTGATGAGAAGCTTACTTTTGAGCCGCATATTAGGAGGTTGGTGTCGCGTGCTTCCACTAAGATTGGGCTCCTGCGTAAGGTGAATTCTGTGTTTGGTGACAGTCAGGTTGCTCGCAGATGTTTTTATGCGTTTTTGCTGCCTGTGTTAGAGTATTGCTCACCGTTCTCGGCTTCAGCTACTGACACTCACTTGCGTCTGTTGGACCGCCTTGTTAGTTCAGCCAGCAGGCTCCGCGATGATGATGATTTAGTGAACCTGTCCCATAGGAGAAGAGTGGCGGAGCTCTCCCTGCCCTCAAGGTTTTTGGGAGAGAGACTCGTGCTGCGTTCGGAGCGCACTCTTTCACTTTGGAGGCTGTCGCATGTCGAACTAGTCAGTTCTGTCGGTGCTTCGTGCCCTGGTCGGCTAAGGTTTGGTGGAATTCGTTGCCGGCATCGGCTTATGGTCGTATTGGCCTGCAGACGTTTAAGTCAGCTGTCTATCATTTTTTGCTGGATTTCCTTAAGCAGCGTCTTGGGCTTCCCGGTGTTGCAAGATGCTTCATTTGGGTTGTATTACTTGTCCGTGGGAGCTCAAGCGTGAAGTTTTAATAGTAATAGTAGCTACAATTTATGCTTCAAGCTGCCTCCATGTTGGCAACTGGTGTGGTCTTGTGCCGGGGCGACATTATACGATCGTAAGCAGCAATCTGATCTATAGGATGTGAAGCTCCCACGTACTGCCGACTTTAATTATGCGAGCTATACATCCTCACAATCTTTACATAAGATTGTACATGCGATTGTAAGGTGTAGCCCTGGTCCTAGTTTTGCTTGTTGGCCGTTGCTCCCCCAGATAGACCGGTAAGGTCGTTATGATCCATGCGGGAGACCTGTTATCTTTGCGCAGTCATTGTTCTCGAATTTCGTGTGTTGAATACAGGAAGTTACCATATTTTTTGTTGCTGTGTTTATTACACTACGTGTGGATACAAAATAGCAAGTGTTCAGATGAAAAGTTGGATTAATATTTATTTATAAAGGATACAGTTTGTCTACTTAGTTTTCCTATGTTGCTTTGCTGGCTGTAAAGCATTAGCTAGCATCTCTCACATTATTTACCGCCCGCGGAGTATCCGCGAGGATGTCTTGTTTTCCGCGTGTCTGTGTTTCTGTCATTCCACACTTTAAGTATCTCCGTAAATGCATTTTCTCCATTGCTTGCATTCATAGAAAACGAAGTAATTAATGGCAGACTGTTGTAGATATTGTTACCCAGTCTTGGTTCTCATTTGCCTTGGCAATTAGTTATATTTTGTATGCCGCAACCAGTCTACTCTACTGAGGTGGGACTTGCTAAGTCTTCGGTTCTAGTTACCCTCCACGGTAATTTTTCCTTTTTCTTTTTTTTTTCTCTTATTAGCTCCAATTATACTTTGGCTATATCTATTCTAAGCATAATTATACAAATGTACCTATTACTCTATTTCGTCTAATTAACTTCAAAGCAGTGTCGACTCTTTTTGCTGAAATTGGACTCTTGTAATTTGCAAGTGCATGTTCTTCTATGTGCCCACTTCTATGAAGACATCTGGTGATATTGATGTGCGCGTTTGGTGGATTTGCGCGATCGATCGATCGATCGCGCTGCGCGTTTGGTGGATGTTGTAGGTATGAGGCCGTAATTTCGGGTAAGTTGGACTATACACTATTCGGGTTTAATGTCGGGTAGGTTAGGGGAGGCAAGGACTGTTTTTTTGTTTTCAATTTTAAAATTTGAACGATCCACCAAACGCGCACAACAATATTACTTTCAATTTCTTCAGTTTTCAGTTTCAATTCCACGAATAACCCAGGAGCCAATTTTGTGTAAAATTTTTTGCATGCTGAAAATTGAGTTCTTGGACAAATTGACATTAGGTGCATTAGACTTGGCTTGATTAAAGTAGCGAATCAGAGCCGCGGTGTGTCTGTTTTTATTTTTCAAAGTAAAACACTGAACACTAATGAAAAGTCATCTGTGCCCTGCATCAGGAAAATATTTGTAAATTATCAAAAACTTTGGTCCAGGCTGCTGAAGATGTGATCAGAATTTTTTGAGTAAGAAGCAATGCACTACTACTCTTAAGTATAATTTAAAGTCTTCGTTTTCCAAAGATATGATCTGAACTTTTGTAATTTAACTACAGTGGAACCCCGTTTTCCCAGACGTCTCTTTTTCCCTGAATCTTGACTTTTCTGGACTGTTAAGCAAATTTCAAAATTTTCAAGGAAATACCAAAGTTTTCTGGTATTCCGGCTAGGTTTCAATTTGCTCAACAGTCCAGAAAAGATCAAGATTCAGGGAAAAAGAGACATCCGGGAAAACGAGGTTCCACTGTACTTTTTGCCGTAGTTGGGTATTATTAAGAACCTTCGTAATGTCAAAAGAGAAGTTCATAGTTTGGGGTTATTAATGTCTCCACCCCTTTCAGCACTGCACGTTTTCTCCATAGATCGTTAGTGATGTATTAAAAACAATTGTGATGTTCTATTGCACTGATGCGCTCTTTGTTGTCTTAAGTTTTTACTGGCCACGGATTGATATGTTGAGTAACCTAAGAAGTTCCTACGTGTTTCTATTAGACAGTTCACTATAAAAACTGCACGGAGTTTCTTTGCTACCTGATATAAAAAGTATATCCAAGAAATGAACTACCGTGAAGCGCATATTTGGGGAAATTGCCCCAACCAATGACGAACATGGCACTTTAGGAGTTGGGTATTATTAGTGATGCACTTGGGTATACAAACAACTCTCAGTTGTTTCCTATTGTAAAGCTTCCTATTGTGAGAAGGTTGTTTGAGTAACAAGGAAGTCTGCGTATCTGATAAGCTAATGTTTTTTTTTTGACAGTTCGTATCCAAGCATCTAGATGCCCCGTATGATTTGGACAGTGGTGTATTTTCACAAGATGGATCAGATTCTTCTCCTTCTGCGTCTCTCCGACCTAGCAGGTAAGATTACAATGATTATGCTATTCTTTTTAATCATAGCAAACTATTCCTCACCCTCTCTGTACCAGGCTGTGCTATCTTGCTACAATGTTTTTTTTTTTCTCGGAATAAATACAGAAAGACAAAGAAGCGTCGTAGCAAAATACTGTATCACAACCTGGTATGGATTGCATTGAGGTTTTCGTTTTTCTTGATTATTCTGAGCATAGCCTTAAATCTTTTCGTTCTTACTACTAAAGAAGTTGGTATCAATTTTTTAACCCTTAAATGCATAGCGTGCCATATATGCAGCATATACCAATAGTGTTATTTCTACGGGTGTGCTATGATTAAATCAGGCATTTAAGGGTTAAATTCATGACAGTAAATATTGACCATATAGATGTGTAAAATTATTTTATCGTGAATATTTTGAAATTATAATTTGTAGTTATGTATGCATAGACCTAAATTGAAGAAACCACGTACGGTACTTGAACACCACCCCGTCGGAAGACATTAACCAAAGCTCTCCAGTTCGGATATCATGTGCTTATGGTTTGCCTACGATGAAGGTTTGATGTGAAGAGGCACCAGTAGAAGGTTAAATAAAAAAAAAAAATAAATTGATCTCAATCATCTTGAATATCATTTTTGTTACTGACATAAAAAAAAAATAGTCGATTCATTGATCATTATAATGAACGTCCCAAAATTTGTCACGAGACCTCCAGTTCATATATATATATATAGCTACTTTCTTCTTGGGAATACATTACTCAAAATTTACCCTGATACGACCCCTTTTAATTGTTTTTTTTTTTTTTTCAAGTGATATTTCTTTCTTAATTTGCCTGCTTGGCTGTTATCGTAATTGTGCTGATACCTTATTTCTATACAAATGAATTTAGAACTCTTACTTCTCTTTGATTTAACTGATACTTGCATGATTGTTTTACTTGCATGATTGTTTTGATTTTTTTATGGAGTGAACAAAGCTAAGTTTTTTTCTAGGTTGACGGAGTCTGTTTAAAAATACTACGGTATAGCATTGATCACAACCACGAATATTCTGGTACTTATTACCTCCGCCAACGAGGTAATGTTTTTGTCGTGTTTGTTTGTCTCACGAAGATTACTCAAAAACTAATGAAATGAACTCAAAAGATTATGAAAGGATCTTCACGGAAATTACGGAAACTGTTAATACTGTCGAAAGTCAAATGATTACATTTTGGTATTGATACGAAGGAAATTATGGTCTCGGAACCAATTTGAATTTTTCATTACCCATTGCCTTGTTTAGCAGAAGTATGCACTCTCAGAGTGCTCTCTAGCGTTTTATCTTTCTCTCTAAGAGATAATATTTTTGCTTTCCTTCTATGGATGCCCAGATCTTTTAGTAGCTACCTCAATTAACATCACTTTTCGTAGAAATGGTGGTATTTTTTAGGTGTACAAATGAAGGTGTAGCTTTAGTAGGGTACTAAAGGGTTATTATTTACTCTGTTTTTACATCCATTGATAGTTTTTGCTTTTAAGTTCACTTTTGTAAAATTTAATTTTGAACTATTTCTATCTGCTTCATTTCCTGGTTTGGATTCTATTTTCTGAAATGAAGTTTTGTGTGTTCTCGTTTTTTATATTTTTTTTTCTCTACAACTATGTAGTTACTTGGTTGCCATATAAATATTGGTTCTTCTTGTAGCTACCTACGAAAGTTGAAACAATCATAGCAGAGTAGGTAGCTACTTGGTATTTCTCCGGTATGGTAAATGAGCACTTGTTGCGTAATCACTTAGCTTAATTAACATTGGCATATTTTACAATTCTGAACATATTTTCTTCACTTACCTGCCAATGCGATTTTGATTCTCTTATAATATTGCTTGCTGTCCCAACATTCTTTATAAATGTGACTTTATTTTTTCATTTTCATTTATATACTGTCCTTTTTTCTGTTATTTTATACTTCTATTTGTTTGATTTTTTTACTCTCTATTCAACACTCTGCGTGAACGTGAAGTGTTCCTTTGCTTTTTCTGTGACATTTTCATCAATCTTTATTACTGCAATTTGTGTTCTCTCTGGTGATTATAACAGTGGTTTAAGGTGTGAACTTGATTTTGGTTTGCCTTGCTTACCTATTTTCGTTTGTATTTTCCCTTCTAGTTCCTGTTCTTCTAAATCCCAATCAAAAGAAGCCGCCGTGTCTCCGGCCACAGCTGCGCCTGCTGATGTTGAGCCAAACGTTTGAACTTGTCTTGTCTATCTTGAGCTTCAGTGCCTCAACCTCGCTTCCTGGTGACGTTCCCTTCATATGCATTGCACTCTTCTGAAGAACCTGTCACCGCTTCCTGATGATGTTTCCTGCATGCCCATCATACCTTTCGGAACATCCTGTCAACCCTTAAACGTCCGCTGTTCCTGGTGTCGTTCCCTTCATATGCATATTATCCTTCTGGAGATCCTGTCGATCCTTTGCATCCGCGTATCCTTCGGCCTCTGCCTGCCTGGCTGCATGCTCATCTTCCCCTCTGGAGAACCTGTCATCTCTTGCCATCCACGATTCCTGGTGCCCTTGCCGGCGTGCGCAAACTGTATTTCCTACTGAGGAACCTGTGAACGCTATCGTGCTCGCCAACATTTAGCTGCGAAATTTATCACCTATAATTTTGGGTACAAAACTGGCTCATTTCAATGCAGCAGCAGTTTCCCCAGTATTTACTCATACTGAACCTTTGTTCATGCTTCATACCTTCTGTTGGACCTGTCTTTTATTTCAATTTTTGTTCTTTACTTGTTGATAATGACAAAAACTTCTCATTTTCTTAAGGATGTTATCTAAATGTTTGTATAGAATCTTCCTTAGGATCCTTAATTTTTATGTGAACGTATAGTCACTCGTTCATCCGTCTTGTCAATATTAACAGTTGATGTGTCATATACATTTTGTATAATATATTCGCGACTACCCTCCTTTCTTTATTGACCGTGTGTATGAATTGTTATTTATATTTTAAAGTCGCTCTTGGCCAGGTATGAATTAATGAACAACTGTACTCTTGTGTTGATGTCACGTTAAAATGTCTTCGCTTCCCCGTAGGTCGCAATTTCCTCTGACTGCATCTTGATCGTCGTCACATGTAGCTGTGCATCGCTCATCATCGCTGTGGCTGTTCTTCTATTGTAGTGTGCGTGAGTGCTGTTTGCAATTTTTTTTTGTCTGACTGCAACACCGTTAAATGGCTCCAGGAGTTGAAGGAACTTTCAAACAACTGACGATTAATAAATGAGTTAGAGAACAAGTTATATCGCTATTAAATTAGCTTCATGAAAATTACTTACGGTATTTGAATTTCAAGACGATTTTTACATTAATTACAGAAACCACTGTCTCAAATAAAGGTAAAAGAGTTGTCTTAAATGAGCGAGAAAACCAGTCTTGTTTTATGCAAATTATAGAAATAACACTCAATACAGCTAAGTAGCTATCATAATAAGCTTTAAAATGATTTAAAAAGCTCAACTAGTTGATTTTAAAAACTATTCTCAAAAGGTATGAAAATGGATCTTGAGTAAATTAAAACTCAGGTTTATATATGTGAAGTGGTTCAAAAGTAAAAAAACTAGTCCCGCGCATATGTGCTCCCTTTGTCTCTGAAAAATAGAGAAATTGAAAAGAAATCCTGGATCTGAAGACAATAATCATTTGTTGACTAGCCTCGTGATTCCGCTGTTATTCTTTGCATCTGCTTTACGTGAATTTACCAAGGCTGCGCTCGGTCCTTTGTTGCTATAGTTTTTTTTTTTTTTTTTCGAAAAACACAAACATGGAAGTGGTCGCTTGGTTACCACTAGGCCCGCCGCGTCCCTTGCTCTGGTGATTTGGGCCGGAAGTGCTCTGCTCCCCACCTGTAGGACTGTATAGAAAGAGGTAAAGCGACATGCACATAAGGGTCAACCGTAATTCAAGCCCGAAACTCGACCTGCGTAGTAATATAAAGTGACTTCGGATATTGACCATGCAGCGTCTCCCTGGAAGGAGGATCCCCACTGGTTACCTTAGCCGTGGACCACACGATATGTGACTGCCCATTCAAGTTCCCAAGACGGCTTGATGGCAAATTGATTAAACATCTATATATAAAAAAATTTTCCACACAACATAGCGACCTCAATTAAAAAATGAAGTTCTCCGTTATCTAAGAAATGGGTTCAACCTCTAGAAACACGAATTCGTAGCCAGATATGCTCTGTGGATGACGATAATTGAATTGTAGGAGACCACATGACCTAGAATTGGTAAAAATTTATTTTACAATTAACCATTGACCCTTGCTCATGATTCTTTCCAATAACTTCCCCTTGCTCATGATTCTTTCCAATAACTTCATTCCACGCCTATCCAAGAACAGTTTATTTTTGTTATCAGGTCACTATATTGACAGGAAAGGGTTTTATCGAAATTTTATAAAGTTGCCATCAGGCCCACTTGGGGAGGAGTGGACGGACAGTCAAGTATTGTGCCTTAGCCTAAGCTAGGACTTGGGGATGTCGATGTGCAGGGGGGTGCACACCTGAGTCTTTCGCTCATATAATCATAACGTCTGACGCTAGAGTCAGTGAGGTGAACGTTGATGCTTCACAACGCTTTGATTACAGCGAAAATGGCCTCACGATACAGTCAGAAGAAGGCTCACTAGTCTAAATCCGCCTTTAGGCCGGGGCCCCCAACGGCGAAACAAGCGACGTGCAACTGGACAACTTTGTACTATGACAAAATGTAACGGAGGTACAGCAGTCTGCTGCCCCCACCGCCGCAACTACGATGCCTTGCGACACCCGTGCATTACTGCAACATGATTCCCGTAAAAATCGCATTGCATTGCTTTCTGTGGGGCTCCGGCCGCGCTGGCGTCAAACTCGCTATTCTGTGTACTTTCATCACTATGCGTGCGTTCAAGTAAGCTTTTTTGCCGCGCCACAACCACGAGATGTACTACAATAAGAACTACGTAACGTGACCTTGCCTTACCTTACCTAACCTAATGCGATACAGTGAGCAGCACAACATACGAACTTGAACGCCGCTCACACGCACGTCAATGCACCTACTCACAATCGTCGCAAACGTACTTAGCGCATGGCGAGTTTGACGCCTGTGCGCCCCGGACTTGCGCACCGAATTAGCTTCCTTTTATATTCATACTCCTACTGATAGTTTTTTTTCTGCTCCTCCTCTTTCCCCCGCCTTATTGTTTCCATGCGCCTTGATCTTGTGGAGAATACCAACTTGCATGTGTTCCACGTTTCTGTCGACGTTCTACATGACCCTTCCTTTTCTTCTCTTGAAGCACCTTGGTTATTTTCTTGGGAAACTTGAATAACATATTTACTCAGTCGCGTTGATTATGCATATTTTGGTTTCTTCATTGTGGAGGCAAAATTTCATGCTAAATTAGTTACCCGTGTGCTTCAAACCTTCTGAAAAAGAAAAATTACCGGTGTCTTTGTTCTGTAGCATATGCTGTCCTTATGTCTCAAATAGTACCATCCCCTTTGTATATGTGATAACTAATAGGTATATCAGATACTTGTACCCATTAGGACATACCTACTACCGATTTCTCTGACTGGTATTACTTGTGCTATTATTAGCCTACCTACTAGAAATACCGTGAAGATTTAATGTATGCGTTAATGGGTTAAATAACTAGCTGTCAAACGTTTCATAAGTACTGTACAGTATTTCAAATGGTGCTACCTCCTCTTTAGAAATGGTAACTTATCTACCAATCACTTGAATACAGTAACTATCACCCAATCTTAACTGTCGAATATACCGTACCGTACTAGTTTAATACGTCGATATTACGTATGTATTGTGCTGCAGCGATGGATTTATAGGAATTGGACACTACTATTTTATTTATATTAGTTACTTTTTTCGTTCAGTTATAATTTTGCAGTGTTTAAATTAGAAGCTAAATTTTCATATTGTTATACGTTGTTCAGTAGCTACCGCACTTGTTCTTTCTAAAGAGCTCGCTTTTTTTCCGTCTATCTTATTCCCATACTACATTATTTCCACACATATATTAACACGCAGATCCATAAAAAGATCGCTCTATTTATTAATGGACGGACTACGGTTTTTCACTTATATATTATAGTAGGTACGGTACTGCAACTCTAGATAGGGATAAGCCTAGACTCCTGCTCTCTTAAGCACATGCGCCTGTTAGTCCTCTGTGTAATAATTTCACACAAGCTTGCCTAAATGTTCTCTTTGCTTGTTATTTTGGTGTACATTGGTTGTACTTTCTTATTATCAGGTGCCCTAGAAAGCTCTTGCATTTTTTTTTACAATTCACCATCAAAATCGTACGAACATTCTCGACTCCAAGATACATCTGTACTGTCCATATTACCGTAGCATTCCTTATAGAAAGTCTTATTGATTATCCCGAGAAATATGTATTCAAAGTTACTAAGCTAGTTAGCCTACTCGTGAATGCTAGTCTTGTCGCAGTTCACATTTTCAATGGTGATGCAGTTGATGTAACAATGAAGGCAATATTATTCGTATACTAAACGTTTTAAAAATTAAACTGTTGTGACATACGACGAGATCTAGGATAGTCCAAGATGCAACCAGGATAGAATTTTTGACAGCCCTAGTAACTATTGTAGACTTTATTTTGTAGGGTGGCCACGAATTTTGGAAGGACGTGGATTGGTCCTGTAGCTAGTGTGTTTGTTTAACAAGTGTTCCTAGAACTTAGGTACGCATTATTTACTGTTTTGTGGACGCGTAGTTTTTGCATCATTAGGAAGACACGGGCTAGAATTAACGACAGTGGCTACCATTTATCTCCTGATTTGTAGATTCACTGACTTGTTCATTAAGAAAGCCTATGATGGATATTAGGACCGTGAAATACAGTATATTCGGTGTCTATAATAATTTAAAAAGTGCGTCATCCCTTTGCAGAGTTCCCAGTCATATCTGAAAAATCAGGGAAAATGATAATAGGTCTTTTTATCATGGAAAAGTCATGGAATTTGAGAAAAAGTTCGTCAAAGCCTGGAAAATCATGGAAGTTGATTATCCAAAGCTACACACGTGGTTGAACTTTTGAGTCTTCCCTGCGGTGAGGATTGGATGGCTATAAGGAGTTGGAAAGGAGGCCATTTTATACCTATGTAATACTTAGCTATATTCATATTAAACGTGTGTCGAGTGCACCTTTGAGGAGATTAAGTTCAGTACTGTTATTACTCTTGTCTGGAAATATGTAGCTAGTCCGGTTTCATCCAGGAATTTTTCAATTCCATCGTGGAATATTCTCCAAATGCTGGGAACCCTGTTATCATTCGTTTAAACTCCGGTAGTGTTTTTAAGAGTGTCACAATTTGAGCTCTTGTCTTGCTAATGATGTTACCGAGTTGTGATGCCGTTTATTGACTGCGATGTAGCTGTTTGTTTTTGACTCTTAAAGTGCCTTGTCTAGCCTAAGTATGCTGGTGTTTATGTTATCGATTATTTATTGTTAGTTACATAGCTTTCAACCCTACCTTAAGTACCTTTATTGGGCTGTGCTGCCTCTGCACGAAGACTTTTTGTCAATTAAGAATGCAATGGAAGTAAATACTTCGTAGTCAGGTAACACAGCCGTTTATGAATAGGGTTGGTCCCATGTACTTATATATTTTGCTTACATTTTTAGTCCTGTATAATTTTTGTTGTGCTAATTACTTTCTGAAAATGCACGGTATGATGCATCACTTGAGGGAAGAAGAAACTTGCGAAAGACTGATATTTGGGCCTGTTATAAAAACAATGCCGTGAATATGGTTTGTGTGATTGATAAGTAGAGTTAATAGTGTTTTCACTTTCCCCGGGTCGTGTTGCACATTAGTGCGTTGCCTAAATTAACTGTGTCTACGGAATGCTTTTCCTTTCGTGCATAGGTACATGTTTTGCTTTGATTTTTCGTACCTACTCCTACTGATGACTTTTCCTTTGTATTCTTCCTCTTCTTTCCTGGTTAGCTAAGATCTTGCTGAGTTCCTCGTGATCCCTGACTTGCCAGATTTCTCTTACTTACTCATTTCGGATTGTAGTGAACGTTCTGGGTAGGCAAACTGAAGTTTGGAATCAATGTACCTATAGTTTATCTTGGATAATCTTGTAAACAACGAAAGTAACTCTTCACGGCATATTGCAGTATAGACCGACAGTGGTCCCGGCCCTGGCCTCAAACCCTACCCCACCACGTTTGGTAGCTACTCACGCTGTAGCTGCCCAAACTTTGTTATTGTTGCTCCAAAGACCCAGTTCGGTCGTGCATTGCAGTAGTGAAGAATTCATTGCTGTACTGTTTGTGATTTGCTCAAATCAACTATCTGCAATATCGAGCCAGATGTATGTTACTATTGTATATGTTATGTTTTGGACATGTTACGGCTGGTTCGCACCATTGTGTTCTGTAATTTTCTGACTCTCAAGACAAATCGTCCGATTATGTTGTTGCTTCCTTGTGAGCCGCAGAAAAGCGCACAGCTTCCCTAGTTTTTATTCACTCCCGATGTGAAGGGATGTCTGCAACTACTTGGACACTTGGTAACAAACTCACATGCTGACCAACATCGTTCAGTAGTCCATCTTTTAACAAATACTTAATGACGCAACAGAATATTCAAGCATTTTGTTCTACTTACGGAAAACAAACGACTGTACGAGAAGCCGGCATTACGAGTAAATATTTTACCTTGTAGAGGAAAAACGCCATCATAGAAATAGCATTGCGGCCGTTGCCACATATGATCACTTGCTCGGTAAGCAGCTACGGCGGGCTTACAGGACATATTTTTGATCCCTATACGTACGGTAATAGTTCAGAGCGAACTGAAGCTGACAGTTTCACTACTGTGTGGGAATGGACCACTTGGTTTGTGTATTGTTCGCTATCTGCTACTGGAAGTGTCATTCCTCTGTCATCTAATGATAGCCCCACTTGCATAACGGCCATAGCTCGTAGAGGGCACTTAGCCCGCTTAGAACAAATCCCTCGATCCCCGGCCTGGGACAGTGTATGCCGAGACCGGGCAGGGGAGCAGACTTTCCGTATACACTTCCCTTCTCCAACGACTACGAACTTACGAAGCCCTCTCCTTCATAGCGGAAATCTAGCCATGCAAGGTGGCCCGGGTCCTGTTCAGGGACAAAGCAACCTGGCGCATACCAGTTTCAACGTTTTGCCCCGGCACGCAATACCCAAAAAAGAAAGGCTCGCATCCCCTTTTACTAAAAAACTCTCTTCACGAAACCCGTGAGAGACCAACACGGTGACTCTGTCCACATCTACATATACTGATGGCTCTAAGACGGGAGACAGAGTTGGATGCACAGCCACTACGACTGATGAAACTAGAGCATGCCAGCTATTACCGGAGACCGACCTTGACTTTCACGCCGAGCTGTTCGTCGTGCGCGCAGCGTTGCTCCTTATTGGAGACAGCAATGAAAGGAACTTTAAAATATTCTCTGACTCATTGAGTATAGTACAAGCCATCCGAGCATGGGACAGCATCCACCCCGTCACCAGCCGAATAGTAAGTACGATACAAAAATTACAAGAGGATGGAATATCCATGTGTATCTGTTGGGTGCTTCGTCATGTTGACATCGCGGGCAATGAGCTCACTGATGAGTCGAGGCAGGTAGCCCTGTCGGCTTTGCCCGCGGCAAACCGTTCAGTCCCCTGCAGAGACTATTACCCACTAATCAAGCGAAACCTGCGCGAGCTATGGCAATCCCAATGACTAGAGCAGAGAAATAATAAACTATGAACAATCAAATAGCGATGATGACTGAATGGACGTCTTACTGTTCCGACTACGTATTGGGCACACGAGACTCACTCACTATTATCTGCGGATGAGGCGTCCGCAACCTTAGTGTGATGACTGCGTCGTACCTCTCACTGTCGTGCATTTAATGGCCGAGTGTCCAACTTTCTAAGACGAGCGGAGGGAATGCTATCCGGACCTGCATGGTCGAGATGTCGACTCCATCCTCCGAGCAATGCTTTCTGAGGGACCTCGCGGCCAATTTAATAGAAATGCTCTCAAGACTTTTCTTACCAGATGTAACTTCTATCACAAACTGTGATGAATCCATTACAATGAATGCTCTCGTCAACTACGGCTCTGCCCGTTATTTTGCGAATTACATATACTATTCTTGAAATTAATAATTATGATAATAGTTTCCTTACTACTGTATAAGCCCTCAGGGGCATATTGTGGTGGGCCCTTTCCCTGCCACAATATGTTTTGGCATCACGCGCCCTAGGGTCCCGAGTGCCTTCTCCGCAGGGGATGTAGCATCTGGCCGCAGTTCCTGCTGAGAAGGTTAATTTTGTAAGGTTAGGTAGGCTCTCAATACTTCCCCTTCTGTTTCGGGAAGTGGGCTGCCGATCGAGGTGGCTGACCTATTCCCGCTAGACTTCTACCCTCTTGTATTTCGTTTCCTTCCCGTGTGCGACGTAGCTGAGCGAAAGCGTTCAGCCGTTCCCGGGGGTTGGAGATGCTCAACTTGCGCCTTTTTCCTGTCAGTAGCGCACTGGCCACTCTGAAACCTACCGGCAGAAAAGCCGAGACAAAAATCATTCACAATTTAAAACGCGCCCTGGTCGGCGCACGAGCCTGTGGTTAAACACAGGAATAGTTTGGCGCGATAAAGGCAGTGTGCCACTGAAGCGCTAGTAAAAACTTCAGCTGCTACTACAACTACTTCTACTACGAATTGTTCTGGAGCATTCGGGTCAATTTTAAACTCTCGGTCACTATGTTTTAGTTCTGGGTACAACATTCTTGCATCATGGAAAGGAACCTTTACATTGATGCATTTGTGTACACTGTCTTCTGTAACTAAAGTTCTGTCTACATTTCACTGGATTATGTTCCTAATATTCGTTTATATGATTCATTGTCGTATATTTGCTTGTTGTATTTATATAGTTCGAATTAAAGCCTATAGCTACCTACTTGTTAGCAATCTCCCAGTGACGTGACCACCATTTGTCGTTCTCTTGTATGTTTTTACGTTTAGTCGCAATTTGGTATTATATTTATTAGCAATCTCCAGTGATTTGACCACCACTTCTCGTTCTCTTGGATGTTTTCATGTCTTCGCGTCACTTTGCAACTGGACATTCTCTAAGGCATGTTTTGGGCTGTCTAGGAATACAATCTGTCCAGGTCCAGTGAGATCTGATAGCTTGTAAGATTGCCCTACAATAAGTATATACTTTTATTTTTGTACCCCAATAGTTTTAACTTATCTGAGCAATTATGTCTCTCATGCTGATATAAACTTTTCTTTTTATCACCCTTCTTGCCGAACTTGCAGCGCTGCACTGTGCGTTTGTGTCACGTTTTGCTTGACCTAGGTACTACGCGTTTCTTTTCATTCTTCTCTGGAATTGACATTTATCAATAGGACGTCTCAGGCCTTCAATGTATTTAATCTTATTCTGTCATTGACTCAAAACCGCACGTTCAAACCTTCCTGCCAAGTAGGTAAGTTCTTCGCGGCGCTTGATGTGATCAGTCAGCATCCGGCCTGCGTACTGCTGTGGGTTTACTGATCTTGCCAGAAATGGTAGGGGGCGCAGATTGTCACATGGAGCTTTCCGCCACTGGAGCCAAAGCTCGAGAGTAGTCGATCTTTGGTCGGCTACTCTTTTGGGGCCTGTTGGCCTATATCTGCAGAATAAACCAGTGCGTGTGGGTTTCCAAATTGGGGGTGCGGTCAAGTTGACTTTACCTTTACAAGAAAAACTCTCAAAATATGGCGGTAGTCGCAGGTAGCTTTAAACACTATTGGTATTGCTTTCGTGTGTGTACCGTAGAATGGGGTAATCGAGATCATGTGGGGCAATTGAGATCAATGATTATTGTGGCCTTGTTAGAGTACTACTTGAACAAATCAGAACTTATTTTTTATGTATCAAATCCTGGCAGATACCTACCACAAGCCTATAGATTGTGTAAGTACTCTAACAAGGCCACAATAATCATTGATCTCAATTACCCCCACTATATTTTAATTGCCCCACATGATCTGAATTACCCCATTCTACGGTAGCTATATATATATCCCTTTAGTCTTTGTTAGTTTTTACTTACCTTTCCGAATTCCGGCAAAACATTTTCGAGATAACTACAAGTATTTATTTCTGTCTGACAAGGAACTATAGTGTAGTCCCTACTCCAAGCTCTTTCCTATTGGTAAATGGGCTTTTCTTCTGTAGTAGCTGCAATGATACGCCAGATAACTAATGCCTAATAATAATGTCATCCCGAGTATTATAAAATTGAGCCTCTACCGAGCGAAGCACATGAGCGCCAAGTCCTCTACTACGTCATAGAGCTTGAACCAATCACCAAGTTTCAAGCCATCAGGAGAGTGAAGTCATGGTGTCCGCCTTTGTGATTGGCTCATACTTGACGCGAGCGTGACGTCACTTTGTCTTCTTCCTCTGTTGCTGATTTAAACTTACAAAGACATTGACAACTCATCGCTTATAATAGCTTTGAATAAGCTCCACTTTCATTTTGGCGCGATAGTTGAATTTCTTTGTTTCTGTGACCGCCAATTTCCATTGAAGCTACTAGGTACTAATTCTGAGACCTTTCCCAGGTTTCGAGATCCAGCAGCGAGATCTGACCTTTAGGGTAAGCTAGGTATCGTTAAGGGCGTATTATATATGATTTACGTGATCTCTGACACTTCCAGCTACGTTCACTTTTTGATTGAAAAAAATTTGCTTCTGATGTAATGTAAAAACATGTATCTCTGGGTGTAATAGTATTCTTTGTACAGAGATGATAACCTTGTCATGGGGGGGTAAAATTTTTGCATCTTTTGGTTTATATTTTACGTCTCTGTAATCTAGTAATTGATATTTATTTTGAGAGTTTTGCTATTCTTCTTAATTTTAGTTCTAAATTGTCGAACCAATTTTGGCTTATCATTAGAAGAGCCATAGGGTTAACCTTTAACCTTTTATTACTTGTCTTAATCCCCTCAGGGGGCTTAGGTTGGGCCATAGCCGTAGGATTCGGTTAGTCACGTTCGCTCATCCTATATTATGGGGAGCAACGCCCCCAGGGGATTTGTGTAGATTTACTTGACCATTAGCTAGGCCTTCGGGACGTCTGTCTTTCGTGCCCACTTTGCTTCCTTCCTGATTTCATACTCCTACTGTTCTTAATTTCCTCTTCTTTCCTGACTTGCTGTTCCCATCGCGTTAGTCCACCTTCGTGCATGGGTTCCACATTTCTTTCGGCATACATGTCTCTTCCTTTTCCGCTCTTGAATAACCATAGTTGTAATGTAGGTATCTAGGGAGGCTTGAACAACAATATAATTATGGTACATGAATTAATGTTAACAACTAGTGATTGAGGAAGGTGTTGCCGCTCGGCAATGCGTGATGGGCATTTCTGTCATCCAAAGTCAACTGAGTGAACTGGAGAGGTGCTGACCTAGGGGTCGGAGGGCGCAGCGTCCTAAGAGAAGTAAAGAAAAACGAATGTACCGTAGGATCCTATTTTAAATTTAAGGACAAATTCCCACACGTTTGCTGTTCGGTGTTGTCGACAGGTACAATTGCAGAAATTTCCAAACTTCGTATGTGGGCAGCACCGGCCAGTATTACTAAGCCCCCATCGTCCAACATTTAGGTATATCCTGTAGAACAGGTTTACCACAGGCAAAAACTTCACATTCAGCTCCCCGTCTTCATGCAGTACAAAACAACCATCCCAATAACGGGAAAGACTTCTCCATTATCGACTTCTCCAACTCTATTGAACTTACATCTTTAGAATCCCTTTATATTCATAAAACCAGTCCTAGTCTCAACATAATGACTCAAGCCGTTCCCCTCACTACAATTCAAAACTGATGTTTTCCCTCGACTGCACACTTCTACCAACGACGTTCCCTGCCTATCCGACTGTGTCGCCTTTTACACTCCCCCACGATAACACCTCTGTCCCCAGCTAGGCTATAGAAAGAAATTTCCAATTTTAGACGTTCACATCTTTGTTATTAGTTCCGAAGATAGGAATAACCCCAAAACCTTAACGTTTTTTTTTTAATTTGACACTTTTACTAAGAAAAATTTGTCAGTTCGACAGGATTTTTTTCAGTTGTTCTGCCGCAAGCGTTTTCCTCGTGAAATTTGCAGAATAATTTTTTAAATTTGTAATTTTTTTTTTCTAGTGTACCATGTTAACCCGATGTTACTCAAGCTATGTTGGTTCGCTACAAGTTTTCCTCCCTAATGTCTTTTCTGTAGGAGATGTTGCAGCTTGCCGCAGTTCCTGCTGACGAGGTTAGTCTTGTAAAATTAGGTAGGCTCTCAATAGTCAATTCTCCCCCTTCTGTTTCGGGAGGTGGGTTGCCGATCGAGGTGGCTGACCTATTCCCGATGGACTTCTACTTTCTTGTATTCAGTTTCCTTCCCGTGTGCGGCGTAACTGCGCGACAGCGTTCAGCTGCAACCGGGGGTTGGAGATGCTCAACTTGCGCCTTCTTCCTGTCAGTAGCGCACTGACCACTCTGAGACCTACCGGCAGAAAAACCGAGACAAAAATCATTGACAATTTAAGACGCCCCCCTAGTAGGCGCACGAGCCTGTAGTTAAACACAGGAACAGTTCGGCGCAATATAGGCAGTGTACCACTGAAGCGCTAGTAAAAACTTCTACTATTACCAACCTATTCCCGCTAGACTTCTACCATCTTTTATTTCACCCCTGGGCTGCGTAGCTGAGTGAAAGCGTTTGGCCGTGCCCGGGGGTTGGAGATGCATAACTTGCGCTTTTTCCGGTCAGTAGCGCACTGACCACTCTGAGACCTACCGGCAGAAAAGCAGACAAAAATTGTTCATTATTTAAAACGCGACCTAGCCTATGTTAAACCACAGGAATTATAGACATTAATTTTGTGTCCCTGATACGCTAGTAAAATTTTGTACTACTACTATAATTATTATAATCATAGTCCCTCTCATTAGCAGTTTTTCCTTTGCAGTTTGTCCCATTTTCACCGTTATTTATTTCCAATTATGGGCTCATCGTTGCCGTTGCCATACTGTGTCCTTTCATTCTTCCTCTTTTTCGGAAGGCATATATAGCATGGTATGGGCAGAGGGGCTTAAATTGCGGCTATAACAATAACAGGTTGGTTGGTAAAGTGATAGAGTATGGTAACTTCGTGCTCGGTGGAATATGACCTGCAACTACTTGAACTTTCTACTGGTCTAGTCGCTAAGTCGAAATATTTTTTACTGTAGATGGCCTGGCTAAAGTTGGCTAATTTAAAGGCAGTATAGTTGCAGTGTGTGAGATAAACACTGCAGTTTGTCCAGTTGTAATGGCCTTATTAAAATTGGATAGTTGTCGATACTATGTACTAGTATGTAGATGTAAAAAACCTACTGGGTGAGCGGAGTTTTTCTTTGATTATACACATTTATTACACGTTACTGTCTACCTATACTGTATAGAGGGTAAAACAAAAGTTTTTGGCACACTACTAGCGTAGGTCTAGAAGCTTCCAAGTTAATAATGCATACAGTGACAAACCTAAATTTTTACTATCGGGTAAAGGCTGTGTAATCGCCCTGTATTGTACGCACTTTTAACTAGTGGGTTTGTTGTCCTATCTGTTCACTTTGCTAACTTGAATTGCGTCCGTCGACGTGCAATTTTTTTTTTTTTTAGCAATAATTTTCATTTGACACTTTCGTCGCTTTGATACTTTAATCTTGTTTAAACAGTCACCAGTTACTTTATCGCTAATTTACAGTTTCTTCTGGTTTGCTGACTTGACAGCTTTGTTGTTTCAGGACTAGGTAAAATTGCTGAGGTTATCAAAGTTTCGGCGTCGTTGGAAATATACCGACGTCACGAATTTGCTGGCGTCCGATATTGGCTGTCGTCACGAATTTGCTGGCGTCCGATGTTTGCTGACCTCACCAATTTACCGACGTCACGAATTTGCTGGCGTCCGATGTTTGCTGACCTCACCAATTTACCGAGGTGACGAATTTGTCGGCGGCCGACATTTGCGACGTCGCAACTTTATTGACGTGTCAAATTTACCAAACTAGTATTAGTTTTTGCATATTTTTAGCTTTACTGTACGCTGCTGTGAAGAAATGTGTTCGTATAGGCTCCTGTTGTGTCCGTCGCTGAATGCTTTGAATAGAAAATATTGTCTTTGTACTGGGATCAAATAATTATGTATCAAAAATATATGTATTTTCTTATCCATGGTCAAAAGCGACTAAAGAAATTGTGGGCGGCGATCTACCTACTTCAGCACACTATACCGTAACAGTTCGGCCACCAGTAATGCAAACGACTAGCAATCCTTTATGAGTGAGATATGAATTTCAGTTGGTGAAAAAATACAGAATGTTCCATAATATCGACTGCCAAATTCTAATACTTCACTAACTTTGTAAAATTGGTTATAGGATAGAAGGGCTACATATTTTTGTTGAGCTTCCCTTCTGTTTGTGAAACGGTAAATGGGACTTAACGCTCCTCTCCACATGGCAGACGAAATACTGGGTTTTGCAAAAGTCCTGTACACTTAATTTTACATGTGTGTGAGGAACCATGAAAAAGAAAGCATATTTTCTGACGCTAGCTGAATATTCTTTTCCGAAAACTACTATTTGCAGTAAATGGTGAGGCGCGTGTATGCCCCAATGGTAGCAAAGTGAAGTGAAATCTCTACATTCCTCCGCTCAAGCTTCGGCAAGTCTGACATTGAGGCAATAGCATTACGAAGGCGAGTTGCTTTGTTATAGACTCGCAGCGAACTTGAACGAGGTCGATCCAATGATCGACCTCGTCACCTTCCAGTACCTAACTACGACTCTATGGACGGTCTTACGTCTTGCCGTTAGCCGTATGGTGATGTTAGGTTCGTTGTTGTACCACGGGGAGGAGAGTAGGTGTCTCAAATCAAGGTGCTTCCATTGACGCGCAAGTGCACCTCACCACCATTTAGTGCTAGTTACATCTGCCTAAAAATAAAAAAAAGTTCAACTTCGTGTCATAGAAAATTACCTCTACGAGTTAGTGTTAACCTCTAACTCCTAAAATGAAGTGTAACAGGACTTTTGAGATTTTACAAATAACCCCTTTACCAACCGTTTACTGGTACGTACGAACTGTTTTGTTGTAATTGGTAAAGGGACGTTTTGCTACTAGTGACAAGGATTTGATTTCCGGGATAAAATTAGTATAATTGTATTCAAGCTGAACTGCACCTTCTCGTGGTCGTACCGTTAGGATGCTTACTTGATATCTTTTCTATTCTTCAATTACGTCAGAGATATTTATTTCATTTTTCCAATAAAATCTGAAGTGTAGGTAGAACGAACGCAGCCAGCGCCCGGTTTTGCCAGACCGTGGTTTTCCTTTTATTTGTTTATTTTGGTGTTTCTGACCTATTGATAAAGGGGAGGTTCCCGTCCGCACGGAGGGGCGAACCCTCCGCGGTCCCCCCCCCCTCTTGTTTGCCTCTGAATGACGAACCGGCCCCCCCTAATGGACTTGGACATGAACCACGAAACCTCCGAGCCGCCAGAGCCGGCCCCGTCGCGGCAATCCGCCGCGAGTGTGGGTGCGGGCACTGCGCCGAGCTCCGACC
>LQNS02276924.1:20781212-20796928 GCA_001587735.2 Parhyale hawaiensis | reverse complement strand
CCTGGCGGCGCACGAGCCTGTGGCTAAACACAGGAATAGTTCGGCGCGATATAGGCAGTGTGCTACTGAAGCGCTAGTAAAGGTTTCTACTACTACTACTACTACTACTACTACTACTACTACTACTACTACTACTACTACTACTACTACTACAGGACTTTTGAAAAATCCAGTATGTTATCCAATCACAGCCGCTTCAAATTATGCAAGCGGCAGTATCAGGTATCGCAGAAAAATTAAGGAGAATGATCAATTTAAGTACTGCTGAAACAGAAGTGTATAAACTCCTTAGCTTATCAAACAGGAAGAGAAGTGATGCGACTAACCAAATCCCCGTTATTTCCTTAGTAAGCTTGCTGGCACTCACCAAATAAGCCGAATATCGGTGAACCAAGTGCTGAAAGTGGATTCCTGGAACCACTTTCAGTATTGCCTATTCCGCGTCCATGGGCTTATGCAAGTCCTCATAACCTGCATGAGACTGTTTACATGTTATTACCCACCTGGTGTTCACAGGTGCACTGAAACTTATCCTGAAAAAGTAAACAACAAGAATGACCGACCGACTTTGCAGTGCATCTACGCTTCGTTAAAAGTGTACTTTTTGGCTGACGTTCAAAATCCGCAATCGGTCCTAGTTCGGGGGCTGTGGCAGTCATTGAAAAATTTGCTCTAGGTTAAAAATCCCATTTTCACGCGCATCGATGAGTGGCCATCAAGAAGCCAAAATCAGAACCCGTTTGGATTTGTCCTCAGTTCATTTGGAAGATGCAAGTCTTCAGTGGTTATCTCTGGCAGCAGGACTCCTTCCAATCGGAAAAATTGCAGGATGTTGTTAGATGCCGCTCCTATGGATACCGAATAACCGTTGGATGCTTCGATAGGGTCACGACGTTTTAAAGGCCAAACTACGCAGGCACTTGTCTACAAATCCATAAATGAAAACGACCGCGCCTTGCGAATGGTGCATTCGTATTTGAATTTATGTCTAAAATTCGAAACGGTTATACCGAATAATCTTCCAGTAACCTGTGAACCGGGCTTCAGCTTTATTTTGCCTGAAACTTCAGTAATGAGCGTTGGGTTCACTACTGTGGATGAGTTTTAGGCGTTCATCTTAAACTAAGAACTCCTGAAAGACGTTGAAATTATCTAAGGTTTCGCGACCCTTGACTTGAGCTCATCTCGCACACCCAGGGTGCGAACAGCAGGAGCGACCACTCCTGCTGTAGAACGATTGATGGTGAAGTGAATCCGGCTCGGCATCGAACCAACGGAGGCCCGGGTTCGATTCCCCGGACGGCACGCTACGGATTTACACTGCGTGGAGCACTCCAGCATCGAGAGGCCAGGCGATGCACGATGAGGGATCCCAAATTGACTCTCATCACGGACTGCTTCTCTTGCTCTTCACACTACCAGTTCTTCAAAATTCTAGACTTAAGGCTAAAAGAAAACCTCGATAGGTCTATCCACTGTACCCTGTATACGAGATAATAAATGAGGTTTGTTTGTTTTTTGTTTTGTTCTTGCTGTCTCCTGTCAAGGAGTTTTAATGTCCTGCCATATGCAACTTGGCAAGCATCGTCTGATGGCTCTTCATGTTTTACTTTATGTCGAAGATTGTACCAATAATTGTACTAATCTTAAGATCAAGAATACCTCCACTTATTTGAGAAATAAATGGTTTCTGTTCTATTCCTGTGGAGTAACATACAGTTTGAGGCAGTTTCAAGGGTGATCAGTTTACAATTAACGCTTGACACTGAATCAGGCGTAGCCAAAAACACTTCTAATTGAAGTTCCGGATAATTTAAGGCTAGTGAGATTTACTAATTTCGATGGAACTGTCCCAGTCGATACCCTAAAAGTACTACGATGTTCAACGTTATACAAATATAGACATTCCATATTTTCGATTAATTAAGAGATGGCAGCGTAAATCTTCGCTGATAAATATGCTATTTCCTGCCAGTAATGAAGCATTGGCAAGATAGGAAATACTCGGAGGAAAAACATCACCAAACCGGAAATGTAGCAATAAGTTCTGGGATGATCTTACTCGAAGCCGGTAAGTACGACGAGATGCAAGAGTTATTGCTCACATGAAACAGCTAAAGTGTATAAAACTTTAGTAATATTGAAGGTTTGTAGGCTATACTTTCCCGGTCGCTAACGAATACGCAGTAAAAAATTACTGTAGTAAAGAAAGATTATTGCAATCCATTGAAGCCTTTCCTGCACAGATACCTCGTCCGGGGAGGAATAAATGTTTTATTATTATTTAAAAATCCCAGCTGAATTTTGCCATGAAAATGCACGCTCATCGGCACGCAGTATAGTATGATAAAATTGAGGATTGATTTTCCTCGGGAAATAGCTTGTCTCTTAGAATAATAGTTGCGCCACTGGTTGGCTGTGCTGTTTTACTACAGAAGTTTTTTTCCTACTATATTCTTCTAATAGGAGAACAAGTCATTGTCGTGAATGCAACTGGGGCGCTAATGCCTACATCGGCGATGCGCCGCATCTTTAAGAAGTGAATGCAACGTTTCGCCGTCAGGGTTCTCTCTGGGTCCCTATTTTATTCCTATAGAAGAACTAGTCATTGTGGCGAGGTAACCTAGAATGAGAAAGACTAGAATAAACCAGCAAGTCAGAAATGATAACATATTAGAAGTATATGAATTACTTTCTTCAGCTTTCGTTTCTGTGGATCGAAACAAGTTGCACTGCCGAGATTTCACCCGTGGGCCACATGAATATTTCCTTTGCGTAAAGATCAATTCAACAGTGAGTTTCTCACAGCAACAGCAGCTTTGCTGGAAAGTTTTATACATGAAGTATGCTGGTTGTCATAAGTTAAATACAGGCAGTTATAGATAGGCTACTGTGAACTTCTGGCCCAAAATATCATGAACAGCATTTTGCAGAGCGAGTTCGTGGCAAGATGGCACTAACAATTACAACACCAGATGTTCCAAATGCGCAAAGTCTAGAAAGAGCTTCACATTTGTTATATTTTTAACAAGTGGCACTTTGTGTATTTGTAAGTTCGGCCAGTTTTTTTGTACATTCGCACCTAGGCTTTCAGTAGTATCATTCTTAGTTGCGTTCTTTATCACCATCACCTGCAACTTAGAATTTGTAGGACTTGCTACACTCGTTTTATGAAATGCGATTAAGTAGTATAAAGAAATGAGCACTTCTCCTCCTAGTGGAGAAGTAGTGGTAGTAGAAGGAATACTAGTACATCAATACTATGTCGCATCGCGTCCAATTCTCAGTGACACTTTTTTCGGATTTTCTGCCGGAAGGTATCATGTTTAGTGTGAACTCAAATGAGTTCTACTGGCCTCAGGGGGCCAGCGCGCTACTACTGGTAGGAAATAGAGAGCAGAGAGGGAAGGTAAAGATCACCTACCTAATTCTGCAAACTGCCTTCATCAGTATGTCACCTAGCGAAAAAATAAGTGATTTAAAGACAAAGAGTAAATTGAGGGAACGTACGGACATATATATCTACAAATTAATGAATTATTGTATTTCCATATGACATACTCCTAGCATGATGACGCTGAGTTGCGGTGGAAAGATATTCAGATGAATGCAATAATACGGGCATGTACGTAAATATAGAGCAGTCAAACTAGGAACCTTTCTATTGCTATGTGGGAGATCGCCACACGCGTGAATATACCGGAGCTTGCAAAACGTGTGAACGTAAGAGATCGCCACACATGTGAATGAATGTCAGTTCAACTCACCTGTGAACATACCGGTCGTACATACACATGTGAATGTGCAGGAGAGTAACGCATATGATAATGTATACGAGATAACCACACATAAATGTACACGAGATCAACAAACAAGTGATGTGAATTCAGGTAGATGATAAACAGTAGAAACACTGATCAGGAGTCAGTGCAGTGAATGCGACCACAATGACCCTTTCGAATCACGGCATCTCATGCAGTTTACGTTATGTAGGTACAAAAGGGACTCAATAAAAAGATTTCAGATTAAGGCTTATGTTTAGGAAACAATTCGACAAACTTATACTTAGGTTCTACCATTAGGATCTAAGGCTACAGTTCATGTTGAGTAACACACTCAAGCGCGTATAAAAACATGAGGTCTTGAGTACGAAGCGCTAAAATAAATAAATCACAAATTTCCATTCAGCACTAAGCATTAATTAAAACAATATCTTTTCACAGCCAAAACTATAAAAATAAAAAAGCATATTTCATTCAGTACCTCACCCGGACGTGAAAAGCAGTTTCCTTTCAGCACCAAAGTCTGGTGTAAAATAATAATTTTCCGTTCAGGACCAAATCTCATCAAGAAAAATGAATCTGTTTGCATTCAATAGGAAATCACAGTAAAAAAACATCCTTTTCGTTCAGTACCAAGCCCTATATAAACTATCAAGACGCACTTTCAATTCACTATAGTAGACCTCTGACTAAAGAGAAATACCATCAAACGCAAAAAGGGAAACAAAATAATTAGAAATGAATGATCATAAAATATACCCTACCATATACCGGCTGTTTCAAAATTAGAAGTACAAAATTTGACTATAAGTAGAAAAACGGAAAATGAGATTTTCATGAGAAATAAAAATTTTAAGACTCCTCAGTTTTCGAGAAATGACGACCAGAAATGCTTAAGGGCGAAGTACCCAAACATCCCCCCCCTTTTTTTGTTGTTTAGCCTATTTATGTGCCGATTTGAACGAAACTTGGTAAAGATATGTAGAATTGAAAATAAATGTGGTTTAGACTCGTGTGCTAAATTAAACGAGATATTCAAGGAAAACATGAAGGGGGATGGGGAAAACCTATCTAGTCCTACAGTTTTTGAGCTACAGAGATGATTTTGGTCTCAAAATGAACGAAATTTTATTCTCTACAAATAATCCCTTGGGTGTTATGATCATCGAAAAAATTTTTGAGAAAATTCTCTCTAAAAAAAAACTTATTTCAAATTTTTCTTCATGAGTGCACTGTTACTCGTCTCTTAATTCGACGATCAAAACACTCAAGCCCTAATTTGTAGAAAATTAAATTCCGCGTATTTTGAGATGAGGAAAAGTGATAAAAACACAAGAGTCTAACCCACATTTATTTTAAATTTTACACATCTGTACAAAGTTTCGTTCAAATTGGCATAACAATAAACAAAGAAAAATTTGGGGTGGGGGGGTTACTTGGGTACTTCCCCTTAAGCATTTCAGGTTGTCATTTCTCGAAAATTTAAGAGTTTTAAAATTTTGGTCACTCCTGATAATCAGTTTATTATTCGTTTTTCTACTTAAAGTCAAATTTTGTACCTCTAATTTTAAAACACTCGGTATTTCAACCCAAATGCCAAATTAAAAAAAAAAATACAGCCCTGATCCTTTTAGCTTCGTATATGATCATGATGAAATAGATAACAAGGTTAGTAAAACTTTGTTACATAGCGGACAATATCATAAAAAGTAATAACATGTTTCAATATTTCAGCAGGATATACATGCTGTTCAGTTTTTATTAAGTTTTAAGACGATGTAGTACTGATACATTTCTGTCTTTCTCCATAAATGAGGACGAAGCGAGTGAAAAAATGTAGCAGGAAAATATTTCCTCATAAAAAAAGTAACTTAGAACCAAGGACTAGTCTCTAACGTTTCGATTAGTCCTTGTTTAGAACGTACGAAATATTATTCCGATGGTTCCGCACGTATGTCAACAGGTTCCGAGAGGGTACAGTATTGCTGATTCTTTGCTATTCCCAATACCGGATGATAAAAACAAAGAAAATAAAATAAACGACACTTTCGCATATTGTAGCTCTGTGGACAAAGAGCCGTTCGCGCTTCCTTGTTGCACAGCTTCCGTACAGCGTGGCGAGTATTTTCTAATTAATCTAAGAATAAGATAAATAACAAGGAAAGGACCGAGTACTTTCGCCCTTCTTTCTTAAAACCTGCTCTTTTAGCTGCTCGCTCTGCCACTTGCACAGCATCCGTACCATAGAGAGTATCTTCCATGTATGCCCTTGAAAAGGATTAATAACAAGTACAGCCTTCTTATTTTCGGTGTTTTTTCCCGAAGAACAAAAGCTCTTTTGGCTGCTCGCTTCCCCATTTATTCCTAGAACCTTATGTGTTAAGCTTGGGTTGCCGGGCCGTATGAGAGCAGCGTGTATAAGATAGGGAAAGCCTGCTCTTGAACGTCACTCTGCTGCAACACAACCATTTGAGGCCAGCTTTGGGTAAAGAACGGAAAACTCCTCCTTATTTTAGTGGCGCCTTCTCTGCGGGCGAGTTTAGTGTCCTTTGAAATGAAAGCAAAAATGATCGCCTTAAGAAGTCTCATTACTGCATCGGAGCCAAACCACAAGAAGGAAGCTGCGGTGCAACGTAAAGATTATTCTAAATGCCAGCTTGCGTCGACTTACCTTAAAGAAACATGTTTATTTAACTTCTTTAAAGAAGATCTGCGGCGCGCCGCCGCCGCTGCTAGCTCGTTTCCTGAGCGGAGCAGTTGAAGGGAGCATCTCATCGCATGGGTATTCAAGTTCACTCAAATATTCCCAGGCGTTAAAAATGCCACCAACATTTGAGCTGGAAGAGAGTGCACGCGATGGCGCACCGACACAACAGGATCAAATGCGCTTGCTTCAAATCGGGCGAGCGGGAGCCAATTTTCCCAGAATAGGAACCTCGGAAGCGAAAGTCGGATGCTTTTTGGACCTGCCTGCGGCGGTGGCGCGAGACAGAGGAATAAAAACCCCATTGTTTCGTAAAGCGCGAGTGTCTATAAACAGAGAGAACCAAAATGTTTCAGTCCTTTACTGTCCCAGTTAAAACAGGTTGTCGCAGAAATAGCGCAATTTTCAAAGAACCTACTTCTCATTTCAATATAAGGGTTACCTCCTCAACCCTTTTGTGTCTAGATTTGTGGACGCTACTAGTAGCGCTATTCCTATAAAAAAGATACTTAATTGAGGCACGAAAGGGTTAACGGCCAGCAAACTAGAAACATTGAGTATGTCAGAACAAATAAATGGAAAGTTCTTCGGAAGAAATATAGCAAGGAGAAGCAATTGTTTTCGTTCTCTGAACTAGAGCGGTTTAATAATTTTCTATCGTTTTAACGACTGTTATACAAAACAACTCAGACTGGCGTTGCACACAAGATTAAGCACATCATGGAATCACACGCATAACATGTCCGCAAACTGATACTAAAGATGCATTAAATTGAGACTGTTGTAGCAGGGAGACGCAACTTGACAGAATGGTTACCTTAGAACTAACTAGGGAGCATGGCAAGTGTCGGTGCATTCTTTGCGTTGAAGCGCATCGATTACAGCGGAATACAGGCGGAAAACGGCCTTTTCCAGGGATAATGCAGCACTGAAGCGTATCAATCACAACGGGACGCACACATACACAGAATGGTGTTGTTTCCTGGATAACGCCAGTTTTCCGATCACTAATACAGCTGCGTAGGCTAACTTCATTCGGGATATCGATATAACAAATGTGATAGGAGGGTAAATTTGAAGAGTGTGCCAACCCAGACAATTTCACGGAAAAAAGTAAAGTTCATCTTCTGAAAGTTACTGCGCCTACAGCATTAGCACTCCATTTATCCACTTGACCTGATGCATTTCCGGTACAAAAAAAAAAAAAAATCTCCCACTGGCGCAAGCTTGTCATTCATTCATTACTTATTGCAAGGATGGTCATAGATCTTTTCGCAACTCTATTGAATTGTCACGTTTTCCTTACCGCCTGCTAGCATGCGATGCTGTAGAGGCGATAGTATGGAGAGCTCTACTGGTGTGCCCGCGTTCTTCATGGAATATCTGTCCAGAGAAGGAGACTTCAAGGAGTTAGGGCCCGGCTCAGTACTTGCCCGACTGTCAGCATCTGAGGTTGTGCAACATTGCAAGCTGCGGGTTTCTGCCAGGACTGTAGTTACAACATCAACGCATTGTAATAATCGTTCTCTTTGTTCTGCTACCACAGCTAATTGTGACCCAAATAGTGAGGCTCAGTGATGTCGCTGTACGCGAACACCACGGACAACAAAGTGTTCAAAGAACGCAATTTGTTTTAATTAGCCAAATGCGCTACGGTACTTTTGGCGGAAAAAAGCCGCTGAGCAAGGGAGAAGAAAAAAACTACCTACCTATCTAACCTTACAAGCTAACCTTATAACCTTAGCAGGAACTGATGCCAGTTGCAAAAGAATGTTAACACAATAATTATGACGCTGACCGAGGTAGCCAGGCGATCCCAGAGTAAGAGCTTCAAAGCGAGTTTTGCAAAACATAACTTGCAATGCTCGACGCGGTCCTGCATTTTGTATCCTGCTAATGGAACTTTCGACTAGCTTAATAAGTAGCTACTGCAGTAACTTGCGGTGCCATATTGGCATCACTGTTAATAACACACAGGTTATCTTACAATCTCTAAACGCAACTACGGTGTGTCAAAAGAGGAAAAGAACGAGGCATATATTTAGAATGTCGACTGAAATGTGGAACCAATGTTCGACGGTGTACCTACACAGGATCATGCAGCGCGCGGAAGCGAGAAGAGCTAGAAGAGAACAAAGCAACATCACTACGAGTATGAAAACAGGAGGAAGGAAAATGGGCTCTAAAGATGACCCACTCAACGCCTAATTAACCCATTCACTGCAGATGACGGAAATAACCGCTCCTGAAACTGTATAAAAGATACGCATGCCGCAGTGAATGGGTTAAGGGGTTAAGGTTAACAAACTATGGAGTTGCCCGAGAGCGCGCGTCCCTAGGGATAACATAAGATGGGTCGTACTAACAAACTATTACTATGGCACAAGGCTCATTCTATGCCCTATAATGAGGCCAAGACCCATGTTACTGTTCTGTTCAATAATGGGTAGAATACTGAACAACGTCAAAACCTTACAGCTACTGGAATATTATTACGTTAGCATGAAATACACATCGCTAAAAATTATCCTGAATTGTCGTAACGCATTACTATACGTATTGGTATTATATAAACGTTGGTGATTATACAGGCACATTGGCATTTACCGAGCTTAGAGCATTCTAAATTCCGAAACTAACTTAAATCGGTTAATGTCGCTGTAAGGTCGGTTCATACGACAGGCTTTTGAATGGATTCTGCGCGGAGACTTGCTAAAATGTCACCCGGCCAGTCAGTTGGTTCAAGCAAATGTGGTTAGTGAAGAGGCTAGTGAACTTCCTGTTGTCCGAAAGACACGCGGACGCATTCGGACGATTAGCTAAAAGAACACGTTCAAAAAATTGCCGGGTAGAATTACCTTATAATTAAGGAGCTTGCTAAGCCTTTTAGGGCCTGAAGCAAACATCACTTTTCATAGGAATACTAGCATGCGATTCGTAACGTCCACTACTGGGTAGAGTAGGCACTAAAGGGTGAATCGTAGCTTCAATTATAGCCCTGATTTTTTATCATTAGGATACTGTTTACTACATAGACTGCCAGCGACTATAGTATACTGCACATAGCTCCGGGAAATATAGAAATCAAGGATTGCAGATGTTGATACTGAAAAAAGGAAAACAAACGTAATAATAACCAACACCATTGCAGTTATTCTGACCAATGTCATCTCACATTACTCTACACTTAGAATACTTCATATTGTTATACTCATTACACAAGTTCATGCTGATAACAATACGTGCTTAATATTACTGCATAGTAGTTTCATCATTAGCTATCTGCAGAGCTATGTCAGCACGGTATGTGCCTATGGCTATCAGATTGCCGCGGTAATGCAGTGGGATCAATATCAACTAACTCATTCGTGCAATGACACAAGGAACTTAACGTAGAATATTTCTGTAATAAATCGTTCGCTAGCAAGTTATTCCATATCGTTTTAAACTTATTAGAAACTGACGTTGGCATTTAGTTACATGTTTCTGGAATGGCGCAGGATACCGGAAGTATCTACAACACTTGTCACACATGAAATGTCCACTGATGCTAGTGTATCTCGACTGTTTCTCCTGTTTCCCTGGCACCTTGTCTCGTTTGGCAGTGAATTTATTGCTTGCATTTTCCCCCAACGGGAATTTACGTAGATACTCGTATTCCAATTTGACTTTGATGGTATTGCTCGTAGCACTGGAGTTATTATTCACTTTACGAAGATTATTGAACTTCGTGCCGACAGAGCTGCTCGTTTCACCGAAGTCGGTACTCTCTTCACAAAGACCATTCAAATTCATACCGACAGAGTTGTCACGTGCTCCGGGCCTAGTACTTGATCCATGAGGGCCTTTCGAATGAGTATCGACTGAGGTGTTAACTGCACTGCTTTTCAAACCAGAGGTACTACCAGCGCAAACGACCTCACTTCGAAACACAGGGTAACTGCTACTAAAGTTACCTGTACTGTAACAGATTTCATATCCTCGTGAACCACTGCTTTCGTGAGAAACATTTTCACCAGCGTCCGACGCAAAGTCCCTTCCAATTTGAGAAGCGCCAGCAAACAAATCCCTGCTCCCCCATTTTTTCTCCACAATCTTTGTACGCTCGAGAGACTTTAGAATTTTTCTATTCATTTCAAGCAGGCTTTTTCGCTTTTGTAAAAGCTTGACCGCTTTGGTAGCGGGCGTCTCTGTCCTCAATCCCGCTTTTATTCTTCCCTTGAGGTGCCGTAAACGCTCGTTCAGTTTGTAGAGGTTCTTTATGCGTATACTTTTCTCATAATCGGCAGGTGTTCGGAGCTTCATGGCGTACTTTGGTGCGAGTTTAACCTTAGGGTGGAAGCCAGAAATGTGAGTGAGAGCATTGAGCCTGCGACGAAATTTGTTGCCGCATAGGCCACAATAGTATGGCAATGTGTTCCTTTGCTTGCGTCGCTTCTGAGGTCTGGTCCTGTCCGTATCGTGAATCGGACAAAATATTTTCCGGAAGATCTTATCACCCGAATTTTCCTGTGGAAAGTCTCTGGAGAAATTACCTACGGATTTTTGAGCCTGGCCATGATAAGTCTCGGTACGATTTTCTTTCGACGAAGACATCGTAACGGAAAGAAATGCATTGGTCGTGATCGAGAGTTTGGAATTATGACGCTCACCCAAAATTATTCCCAGCTTGTTAGTTGATCTTTGATTTTCTGGAGCGTCATCTGAATTATGGTGGCTGGAAAATGGCCGCTCAGATATTGATGAAATTCCTGAATTTCCAGCACCATTTGTTAAAGTGTAAGTTTTGTTTTTGAAAGGAATTAACTCACCAGCAGATGTATAACTTGGGCCATCAGCATTGCGAGATATTGCTTCGTTTACGGAAGCATTTTCCTGACGTTCAGCAGCAGGAACAACTTGATGAACAAGCCCAATAGTGTTGAACGAAGAATCAACTTGGCTGTCATGCGTCACTAAACAACTTGTAGAATTTTGGCACTGCTCCAGTGGTGGGGTTGGTGTCGGAACATTGCCGGGGAAGGCACAATGGTTTTTATTTGATATAAAACGTGTGTTTTCATCATCAGTTACGCTGGATTGAGAGCTGAGGTTTCGGTCTGCAACTGATGTTGAAACTGTTTCTTCACGTGGAACATGGAGTGAAACTTCGTTATTTGTAAATTCATTAGGAGCAAGACCGAACCCATGAGCAGCATTTGTGGTGTAGTCTTTCATACTCAAATCATTTACAGCGCTATGGCGTTGGCCATCCGACTCCAAAGGCAGCGGTTTAACTTTCAGAGCATCGCTCGTCTTCGCTTCACTTTCCCTACCTTTCAAATGACAACAACAACAACCATCTGCCTTGGTCCATCTTCCTTCGGCGGATAACTTCTTCTCAACGACATTTCGACTCTGCATTTTTTGGAGCCGCTTTTTATAAGTGGAATAGTTTGGGGACCGACTTCTGAGACTGCGCCGCATCTCGAGTTCATCAGGCGCCCCTTCACTGGAGGTCTTTCGTTTAGTCTTCGCTTCTTTGTTCTTGGGCGCAGCATTGCCAGGGGAGCGACCGGAGCTTGCAGGCAGGAGTCCTGTGGATAGCGGGAATGTTAGAGATTTAGTAGTGGAATTTAGCGGGCGTCCAAAGGTTCAAACTGTGTGAGTCGCCTCGCCCCTTACCAGGGGTGAGAGAAAATTAAAATTTTGATTACAGGTGTTACGCAAATATCATAGTCCTACTAAGCCAAGGAGCTTCAAAAGATATCTATCACATTTCTAACGGAGCTTTTGGTATTTAACTCTTTACCTTTAACGTAAGGCCTAATGCAGACGACAATCTTTTGTTAAGCGATTTCATTTCTCAGTGATCGAATGAGCAGCTGAGTCTGTGACTAGAACAAAAAGTGCGCTCAAAGCTAGCAACTTTGTTAGTGACATTTGCTAAGGAAACTGATACGAAGACTAATATTTTGCGTACGGTATTTACTACAGTACACGCGCTGTCAAAAATGACAGCGAGGAATTTTTGAAGACCCATCTTCATTGATCATACGCTCATTACTAAAATTCTTCTGAAGGACACACAAGAACGGCCAACTCATATTGTGATTTGAGATGAGTGCTTTTGGTTTTTATCATCTGAGCATTACATTAGAAGACATTAAAAACATTGATTCAAATTAGTAAACAGTGAAGTATCTCTGAATTTAATTTATTTCTTAGCTGCGTATTTTCTATAGCTACGCCATGATACAATCTCAGTACAACGAAATTTTTGCGCTCAAGCAATAACTGCTTCGCTAAAGAAGAAAGCAAGCTAGATAAAAATAATGGCTGCGTCTACTGCACCTTGAAAAATAGCTTTCCTGAGCTTCGTTAATGGTCTGCTGAATTTGTACGTCGTGAACTGATAGTAAATATAGTTCAGATGCATTGAGAAATTATTAAAATGAGATTCCAAGGCAGCGCTTATTAAGAGAAGCCGTCAATCTTTTCAGTGTTTGGATTTCAACCTTGGCTTAGCAAGAAGTTCATTTAGTATAAGGTTCTCTACTTTGGCTATCTTTTTCAACCTGGTCTAATTTTCGCTGATCAGTCTCTATGAAAACGTGACATAATTCCAAAATCAGCAACATGGCGCATTTTGCTGTAGGCAGATCACAGCAGGCGGCGCCATGCCGCATATATGCACAGTCTCCCTTTCTGGAGTTTTCTTAGTTTCTGGATCTTACTTTCAGTAATTTTTATATTTTGAAAATCTCTTTTAGACGCCCGGTTGCATTGCCAGCCTTATTTAATTAATTACACATACCCTCCGAACACGTACGTTTTCAAAGTATTTTATCACAAAGTAAAGCAGACTTCACCTCCTGTGAATTATTCATTTTCTCTCACCTTCGTGCAATAACGGCCGAAGCTCGTGATCTATCAATAGAAAAACGCTTGAGTTTTCCCAGAAGTTGCTGTCGTGAGACAAGGCCTGTCGTCAGCTGCGTCTATATATCACAGGCCCGACTTACCTAGCTAGCCAGCAGGCGAGGAGTAGCCAGCAGATTACTACTCGCTAATTCGTTACCGTTTTGGTTAAATAACCCACATTGCCGGGTCAGCACGAGGCTCTATACCGGTCAGTAGGCACTACCCCGCGTAACTAAGGCGGAGAAGCGCGAACGTTATTGTGCTCTTCGGATATTAAGGTCTTTGAGTACGGCTATATAGTGATAAGTTGTAGTGAAAATTTCGGGCAATGACATTGCTTTGACCATTTGTGCAGACGATTCGAATAGCAAAATCTTTAGAGTTGAACTGGCGATGAATTGTGTTGAAGATATTCGTGCAGTGAAACAGCTTTGGGCGTTTTTGTACAGCTAGAAATAATAGAAATATTGCAGTGACTAGATTAGATTAGATAGGCGGCAGTAGACGAACCAAAAGGCCCATTCCCAAAAATACACCGGGACTTACACCCCGGTCCTCTATGAGCTATTGCCATTATGTTAGTAGCATGTAGAGGAATGGAGAAACGAGAAGAGAAAAAATGGAAGCCGAACATAACATAACTGTGCAAATGGCTTTGGGTCTTCGTAGGTTTTGATTTTAGCGTAAACAGTAAAATATTAACGCCGGTTTGTTAGTAACTCGGCGGCGTTCTTTCTTCATCATAATAGCAATAATACTAATAATAATTTTTTTAATTGGAGATCGTTAACTACTACAGGAAAAAGTTCACCTATAAGCACGTTGGACTTAGTTAAGACAATATCACACTAAATTATGGGCTAAAATACTAATGTTAATAAAACACTGGGAGAAAAGTTATTAGCCGAATCAGCTTATGTCTGTAGGCAACATGGCTGAGCGTGGGTTGCCAAATTTAGCGATAAAGTCGCTAGATGTAGAGACTACTGAGCTACAATTGCAGCAAAATTTTTATCTAGCGATGTTTTTTTGGAAACCCTGTGTTTTACTTCCGTCAGTGTAAATCAATAGGGAACTAGAGCACTCTGAGAGCGCATACCTCCGCCAAGTGAGGCAACGGTAGCAAAAAATTCAAATTGGATCTGAAACCATAATTTTCTTTGTATAAACTCCAAAATCTAATCATTTTGCCTCTTTATATTCATAACAGCTTGTTCAATCTTCTTGAAGATCCGTTCATAACTTTTTGAGTTCTACTGTTAACAAACGTTATGACAAACATGAGTCAAACATACAAACGAACAAACCGATCTGCACCAAAATTTAATCATTTATGTCTTTTAACATTACTAACAACTTCCATAAATTTTATAGAGACCCATTCATTGCCTTTTTTTAGTTATTGTGCTAAGGAGCATAAAATTAAAAACAGTAACTAACAGACAAACGAACGAACAAGCGGATCGTCACAAAATTTGGTCATTTAATATTTGTAATATACCGAACAACTCATATGAATTCCATAAAAATCTGCCCATAACTTTTAGAGTTATGGTATTGATAAAAATGAGGCAGACAAACAAACGGAGGGACGGATCTTCACCGAAAGTTAATCATCTGTTCCTCCTAACATAGGCTAACTAACAATCCTTGTAATTTTCGTCAAAATCCGTCCATACCTTTTTGAGTTATCTTGGTGAAAGACAGACAAACTCGACGAAAACATAACCTAGTAGGCGGAGGTAATAATTAGACCATATTGCGGAAGGCTAAATTTGGTATACGATACTTATTAACAATGATATACAGTTCTTGCTCTTCCAGCTTTTCTTGCCGTTCCCGTGGAGTCTGACATTCACTGCTTTTCTCTGAATCGAAATTATATTTTCTGTAGTTTACGATGCATACATTTAGCAGAAAGGGCTTGGGAACCTATGATGCTCTGCTTCACATTTCTCATGTGTTGCAGTTGGCTCTTGATAGGGGTCATGAGGCAAGGTTGGTACAGCTTGACTTTAGTGCTGTTTTTGATCGCTTGATCGCGTGAATCACCTTGGGTTGCTCCATAAACTGAGATTAATGCGTATTGGTGGTTCAGTTCTCGCGTTAATTAGTCAATTTTTATCTAACAGACGTCAATGTGTAGTTGTTGATGAGAAGAGGAGTGAGTTTTTGGATTTGGTTTCTGGTGTCCCACAGGGCAGTGTTCTGGGCCCTTTGTTGTTCATTGTATATACGGTGGATCTGTTTCATCTTGTTAATAATTTACTTGTTGGTTACGCTGATGATGTTACTTTGCTGGCTGTTTGCGATAAGCCTAGTGATAG
>LQNS02276924.1:20741264-20758005 GCA_001587735.2 Parhyale hawaiensis | reverse complement strand
AAGTAGAGAACCTACCTAACTTTACAATACTAACCTCGTCAGCAGGAACTGCGGCAAACTGCAACATCTCCTGCGGATAAGGCACTCGGGAACCTTGGGTGCGTGATGCCCAAACATATTGTGACAGGGAAAGAGCCCGTCACAATATACCCCTGAGGGCGTTAATAAGAGAGAATTAACCCTCTCTTACTCAGGCTGTGCTACTTCGCTACAAGAGCTTATTTTCCCATAAGACTACAATACAGAAAGAAAACTTGTAGCGAACCAACATAGCTTGAGTAACATAGGGTTAACATGGTACACACCCCAGAAAAAATTACAAACTGAAAAATTATTCTGTAAATTTCACGAGGAAAACGCTTGCGGCAGAACATCCGAAAAAAATCCTGTCAAACTGCCAACTTTTTCTTTATAAAAGTGTCGACCAAAAGAAAAGAACGTTAACGTTTTGGGATTAAGTTCCCATCTTCAGAACTAAAAACAAAGATATGAACATCTAAAATAGGAAATTTATTTCGATAGCCCAGCTGGGGACAAAGGTGTTATCGTGGGGAAGTGTAAAAGGCGAATGACTGGAATAAGCTCGGGGGATCCTAATGTCAGTGCTTGTATAGTCGGATAGGCAGGGAACGTCGTTGGCAGAAGGAGTGTGCAGTCATGGGAAAACGTCATTTGAGAACTGTAGTAAGGGGAACGGCTGCAGTCCTTTCACCGTTGGCGGAAGGAGCTTACAGTCGGGGGGAAAAACGTCAGTTTTGAATTGTAGAGAGGGGAACAGCTGAAGTCAGTATGTTCAGACTGGGATTGGTTTTGTGAATGTAAAGAGATTCTAAAGTTGTAACTTCTATAGAGTTGGAGAAGTCTTTCCTGCTAATGAGATGGTTGTTCTGTTCTGCATGAAGACGGGGAGCTGAATGTGAAGGTTTTGCTTGTGGTAAACCTGTTCTACGGGATATACCTAAATGTTGGTCGATGCGGGCTTTGTAATGCAGCTGAGTGCTGCCCGCATATGAAGCTTGGCAACTTCTGCAATTGTACCTGTAGACAACGCCGGACAGCAAAGTTATGGGAATTTGTCCTCAAATTTAAAATAGGATCCTATGGTAAATGCGTTTTTCTTTACCTCACGTAGGACGCTGCGCCCTCCGACCCCAAGGTCAGCAACTCTCCAGCTCACTCAGTTGACTTTGGATGACAGAAATGCCGATCACGCATTGCCGAGCTGCAACGCCTTCCTCAACCACTAGTTGTTAACATTAAGTCATGTACTATTATCATATTAGTTGTTTAAGCCTCCCTAGATACATTACAACTAAGGTTATTCAAGAGCTGAAAAGGAAGGGTCATGAAGTACGTTGACAGAAATGTGGAACCCATGCACGAAGGTGGACCAACGCGATGGGAACAGCAACTCAGGGAAGAAGAGGAAAATAAGAAGAGTAGGAGCATGAAATCAGGAAGGAAGCAAAGTGGGCACAAAAGACAAGCGTCCCGAAGGCCTAGCTAATGGCCAAGGTAATCTACACAAATTCCCAGGGGGCGCTGCTCCTCATAATAAAGGATGAGCGAACGTAACTAACCGAATCCTACGGCCTATGGCCCATCCTACGCCCCCTGGGGATATTAAGTCATGTAATAAAAGGTTACAGGTTAACCCTAAGTCTTTGAGCGTAAACTTTTCCTCATCTTTTAAGCAAGGTTATTCTAATGATAAGCCAAAACAGGTTCGGCACTTTAGAGCTAAAATTACAAAGAATAACAAAACTCTCAAAATGAATATCAATTACTAGACTACAGAGAAGTAAAATCTAAACCAAAAGATAGAAAGTTTTTACCCCCCACGAATAGGTTATCATCTCTGTACAAAGAATACTATTACACCCAGAGATACATGTTTTTACATGAGATGCAAATATTTTCAATAAAAAATAGAACGTAGCTGGAAGTGTCAGAGATCACGTATATAATATTTAATACGCCCTTAACGATACCTAGCTTACCCTAAGGTCAGATCTCACTGGATCTCGAAACCTGGGAAAGGTCTCAGAATTAGTACCTAGTAGCTTAAATGGTAATGGGTAGTCACAGAAACAAAGAAATTCAAATATCGTGCCAAAATGGAAGTGGAGCTCATTCAAAGCTATTATTAGAGATGAGTTTTCAATGTTATAGTTATCACGAAAATGTTTTGCTGGAAGCCGGAAAGGTAAGTAAAAATAAGACTAAGACAAACGGGATATATATATATATATACGGAATTTATTTATTGTTTCCCCACCGCAGCCGCTATATATATACAGTATAATAGTTCTGTTCAATACTGGTAGTGCTGAAAGCTACCTGCGACTACCGCCATATTTTGGGACATTTTCTTGTAAAGGTAAAATTAACTTGACCTTATCCCCAACTGGGAAACCCACACGCACTGGTTTGTTCAGCAGATATAGGCCAACAGGCTCCAGAAGAGTATACGGCTGCAGCCGACCAAAGATCGTCTACTCTAGAACTATGGCGCCAGTGGCGGAAGGCTCCATGTGACAATCTGCGCCAACTATTCCATTTCTGGCAAAGGTCAGTAAACCCACAGCAGTACGCAGACCGGATGCTGACTGATCACATTACGCGCCGCTAAGAACTTCCCTACTTCGTAGGAACGTTTGAACTTGCGGTTTTGAGAGTCAATGACACAACCCTTAGGGTGCCCGCACACCAGAAGACTGTAAGCGAGCAACAAGGAAGACTGAAGTCATCAACATGGATACGTGCAGGAGTACACACACTGAAAGAGAATAAGCGAGCGAGAGAGAAAGACTGAAGCCTAGTCACAAGCGAGAAACCGTGTTGAACTCGCTTTCACGCTAGAAGGTCTAGCGAGGTCGGCACAGAGATAGGTACCGGTGTGTCCGAGACCGCCGTGTCAGTGTGTTGCGAGACGTCGACGTGAGAGGTGTGTGGTTCAGTTCTTCCAGCCTCAACACTGAATGTCTGATATTCGAAGTTTACGCTGTGTCTTGACTTTGAAACTCAAAGGGTGCAAAGCACGGCAAGAGAATACATGTTTCAAAGCAATGGGATGAAATAGGAATTAAACCAATCTTTAACTGCCATCCTAGAGACGTCTTTCGGTGTGCGATAGTTCTCGCCTCTCGTCATTCAATCTCTCTTGCTTTCGCGCTTCCAGTCTTTTGGTGTGCAGGCAGCCTTAGCTTGCTTCTACTGCGGGTGTGAATAAGATTAAATACATAGAAGGCCTGAGAAGCCCTGTTGATAACTGTGAATTCCAGAGAAGAATGAAAAGAAACGCGTAGTACCAACGTCAAGCAAAACGAGATACAAGCGCACAGTGCAGCGCTGCAAGTTCAGCAAGAAGGGTGATAACAAGAAAAGTTTATATCAGCATGAGAGACATAATTGCTCAGATAAGCTAAAAATATTGGAGTTCAAAAATATAAGTATACACATGGGTATTGTAGGGCAATCTTACAAGCTATCAGATCTCACTGGACCTGGACAGATTGTATTCCAAGACAGCCCAAAAAAATGCCTTAGAGAATGTCCAGTTGCAAAAAGACGCGAAGACACGAAAACATCCAAGAGAACGAGAAGTGGTGGTCAAATCACTGGAGATTGCTAACAAATATAATGCCAAATTGCGACCAAACGTAAAAACATCTATGAGAACGACAAATGGTGGTCAAGTCAAGGAGAGATTGCTAACAAATAGGTAGAGCCTTTAAATCGTATCAAATATATATATATATATACAACAAGAAAATATAAGCCCATGAATCATATAATCGGCTATTAGGAACATAATCCAGTGAATGTAGACAGAGCTTTAGTTACAGAAGACAGTATACACAAATGCATCAAATAATAAATCTAATGTCGACGTATAAAATTTAACTTTTCGGGATAATTTAAAATCCCATCATCGGGACAAGTTTTTTCAGTCACTGCTACGATTAATTTAAAATCAATGCAATAAAAACCCTACTATGTATTTCGGGCATACCATTTGTCCTCGTCCTACCTTATCGTCTCAAACGAAGTTGACTTTCTCCGAACATTCTTTAAAAATAACGGTTATCCACACCATCTCCTAGACCACTACTGCAAATTGTTCCTAGACAAGCTGTTCGATCCCGGCATTAGCAAACCTTCCGTAAATTAGACTTTTTTCACTCACTTCCGTACTACAAGAAAGCCTCTGTGAGCGCAGTAAACACATTGAAAACGTTCCTCTCTGAAGCCTACCCCCATATAAATTTCAAATTTTCATACAAAAACACATTTACCATGGGGTCCTACTTTAAATTTAAAGACAAATCCCCCACACCACTCCTGTCAAGTGTTATCTACCGTCTCAGATGCAGAGGATACAATGCCTCGTACATCGGTAGCACTGGACAACATTTCAAAGCCATGCTTTGATCAACACTTAAGAGTATCTAGCCGAACCACTTACAAAACCTTCACATTCAGCCCCCCGCCTACATGCCGAGCAAAACAACCATCCCATCAGAAAGAATGACTTCTCAATCATTGACTCTGCTAATCCAATCGAACTCACAACACTAGAATCCCTCTACATCAACAAAACTAGACCCAGACTCAACATTATGACCTCGGTTGTACCTCTTCACACAACCCTCGACTAACTCTACATCTGCCGACTGTACAGGAGCAGACATCCGGCTCCTTCACGCAGCTCTGTTCATTCCCTTTTTAGTCCTGGCCCCGATCACATCTATGCCCCAATATTTAGGAAATAAAGGAGAAATTTTTATTTATAGGTTGTAGATTTTCATTTTTCTTTATTCCGATGATGGGATTATAAATTATCCCGAAACGTTAAATTTCATACGTCGACATTAGATTTATTATTAGATAATTTTCTTAGTGTTAATATTCCTTGTCAAATGCATCAATATAAAGGTTCCTTTCAATGATGCAAGAAGGTTGTACCCAGAACTAAAACTTAGTTACCGATAGTTTTTAGTAGAAGCTTTAACTAGCGCTTCAGTGGCACACTGCCTATATCACGCCGAACTATTTCTGTGTTTGGCCACAGGCTCGTGCGCCGCTAGGGCGCGGAATTTGCCTCATTTATAAATTATTGAGTAGTAAGGAGAATATTATCAATAATTATTTTAAAAAAGTATATGTAATTCACAAAAAAAACGGGCAGAGCTCTAGTTGACGAAAGCATTTATCGCAATGGATTCATCACAGTTTGTGATAGAGGTTACATCTGGTAAGAAAAGTCTTGAGGGCATTTCTAGTAAATTGGCCGCGAGGTCTTGCAGGAAGCATCCCTCGGAGGATGGAGTCGAAATCCAGACCATGCAGGTCCGGATAGCTTTCCCTTCGCTTGTCGGAGAAAGTGGGACACTCGGCCATTAAATGCAAGACAGTGAGAGGTACGACGCAGTCATCACAGTAGGGTTGCGGACGCCTCATCCGCAGATAGTCGAGAGTGAGTCTCGTGTGCCCAATACGTAGGCGACACAGTACGACGTCTATTCGGCGATCGACGCTATTTGATTAGTGCCACTGCCGGACGGTTTCTTTGATTATTCGTAGTTTATTATTTCTCTGCTCTAGCCATTGGGATTGCCATGGCGGTTGCTTGGCATCGAATCACTTGAGTTTCATTACAGCCAATTTCTTACTAATTATAAAATTCTGCTTGAACAAAGGCAAATCAGCTTTTGATATCCCACAGTTGAGGGTCAAAATTCAATTTGAAGGGGCGAAAAAGCGCTCACGACTAAAGTTCGGGTCACGTAAAAGCTTATCACAGTAACTCATCTCGAGCTCATGACGCTACCCGATGCCACCATAAATGCAAACCGCATTCAGAAATGCTTTCAACTTAACAACCACTGACATAACAAATTGCACTAAGGTCAAGCCAATCTGTAAACGGAAACGAGGAGCGTTAAAACAGGTTCACACGACCACCTCTTGGTCCCTACAGTCAACATATAGCATCGGCACGCGTTGCTGTGTTCGTTGATCGAGCATAAGACAGCGCGGCTTCCAAAGTTCAAAGGTTCTCTGCACACGAGAGTCAAAACACCAAAACGTCCTCACCTAACAATCAGGGTCGGAGAAAGAATCTAAAACAGAAATTCAGCTTTTTGCGCAGCCCAAATGTTGCTAGGGTCCCTGTAGTTACTGTGCCACACACAAGCACACGTCGATTGGCACAACAGCACACGGTCCCCAGAAAACTACAATAAATGAGAGCCGCTATTGCAGTTTCTCACTCGAGCAGGTGCCAACTTTCGAACATGGCTCTCAATTTCAACCGAATCAACACCCACCAACAACCTTATCTTATAAACCGATGTACTTCGACGCTAAGCTGCAGTCATGGTCACTAAAACTTTTGTTCAATGAAAGTTAAAAGTTCCAAAGTTAAGAGATATCTGATAATTTATTGCTGACACTAATCCAGCTGATCTTGGGACCAACAAATTACAGGAGCTAGTATTTTTTTGGCAGTCACCCAGCTGAGTTTACAGGGACACAACACATACCGGTACGGACGTCAAGTACGGTCGATTAGATTAAATAGCTGGCAGTAGGCGGACCAACAGGCCCATTCCCAGAGAGTAGCCGGGACGCTCCGGCTCTCTATAAGCTAGTGCCAGTATGCAAGAAGCTATCATTTAGATGGCAGAGGAAAGACATTCCAGTAGCAGATAGCGAACAATATACAAACCAAGTGGTCCATTCCCACACAGTAGTCAAACTGTAGGCTTCAGTTCGATCTGAACTATTACCGTACGTATAGGGACCAAAAATTTGTCTTGTAAGCCCGCCGTAGCTGCTTACCGGGCAAGTGATCGTATGTGGCCACGGCCGCAATGCTATTTCTATGAGGGCATTTTTCCTCTGCCCGGTAAAGCATTTACTCTAAATGCCGGCTTCTCGAACAGTCTTGTATTCTCCGTAAGTAAGACAAAATGCTTGAATGTTCTGTTGCGTCATTACGCATTTGTTAAAAGAAGGACTACCGTACGATGTTGGTCAGCATGTGAGTTGGTTACCAAGTGTCACTAGTAGAGTTTCAGACATCCCTTCACATTTGGAGTGAATAAAAACTCTGGAAGCTGTGCGCTTTTCTGCGGCTCACAAGGAAGCAACAACACATTCGGACGATTAGTCTCGCGAGTCAGGAAGTTACAGAACACAATGGTGCGAACCCGCCGTAACATGTACAAAACATAACATATACATACATCTGGCTCGATATTGCAGACAGTTGATTTGAGCAAATCACGAACAGTACAGCAATGAATTCTTCACTCCTGCAATGCACGATCGAACTGGGTCTTTGCAGCAACAATAACAAAGTTTGGGCAGCTACACCGTGAGTACCAAACATGGTGCGATATAATGTACAGGCCGATATATGGGTGACATTTGGTTTGAGGCCGAGGCCAGGGCCGGGACCACTGTCGGTCTATACTGCATTATGCCAAGAAGAGTTACCTACGTTGTTTACAAGATTGTCCAAGATAAACTATAGGTACATTGATTCCAAGCTTCAGTTTGCCTACCCAGAACGTTCACTGCAATCCAAAATGAGTAAGAGAAATCTGGCAAGTCAAGGAACACGAGGAACCCATGCAAGATCTTCGCTAACCAGGAAAGAAGAGGAAGAATACGAAGGAAAGGTCATCAGTAGGAGTAGGCACGAAAAATCAAAGCTAAACATGTACCTATGCACGATAAGAAAAGCATCCCGTAGGCACAGTTAATTTAGGCAACGCATTATGTGCAACACGACCCGGGGAAAGTGAGAATACTATTAACTCTACTCATCAATGTCATGAACCATATTCAAGGCATTGTTTTTATAACAGATCCAAATATCAGTCTTTCGCAGGTTTCTTCTTCCCTCAAGTGATGCATGGATGGTGCATTTTCAGTAAGTATTTGCACAATAAAAATTATACACGACGAAAAATGTAAACAAAATTATATAAGCACATGCTTATATAAACATGGGATCAACCCTATTCATACGCGGCTGTGTTATCTGACTACGAAGTATTTACTTCCATTTTATTCTTAATTGGCAAAAAAGTCTTCGTACAGAGGCAGCACAGCCCAGTAAAGACAGGGTTGAAAGCTACGTAATTAACAATAAATAATCGATAACATAAACACTAGCATACTTAGGCTACACAAGGCACTTTACGAGTCAAAAACAAACAGCTACATCGCAGTCAATAAACGGCATCACAACTGGGTAACATCATTAGCAAGACAAGAGCTCAAATTGTGACACTCTTAAATAACATTACCAGAGTTTAAACGAATACAGAACTGGGTTCCCAGCATTTGGAGAATAATCCATGATGGAATTACAATATTCCTGGATGAAACCGGACTAGCTACATATTTCCAAACAAGAGTAATAACAGTACTGAACTTAATCTCCTGAAAGGTTCACTTAAAACACTTATGCTTAATATGAATATATGTATTACATTACGTGGCCTCCTTTCCAACCCCTTATAGCCATCCAATCCTCACCGTAGGGAAGGCTCAAAAGTTCAACCAAATGCATCGCTTTGGATAATCAACTTCCATGATTTTCCAGGATTTGACGAATTTTTTCTCAAATTCCATGACTTTTCCATGATAAAAAGCCCTATTTTCATTTTCCCTGATTTTTCAGGTATGACTGGGAACTCTGCATAGGGATGACGCACTTTTCAAGTTATTATAGATACCGAATATACTGTATTTCACGGCCTTAATATCCATCATATGCTTTCTTAATGAACAAGTCGGTGAATCTACAAATCAGGATATACATGGTAGCCACTGTCGTAAATTCTAGCCCGTGTCCTCCTAATGATGCCAAAACTACTCTTCCACAAAACAGTAAATAATGCGTACCTAGGTTCTAGGAATACTCGTTAAACAAACACACTAGCTACAGGACCGATCCAACTCCTACCAGAATTCGTGGCCACACTACAAAATAAAGTCGACAATAGTTACTAGGGCTGCCAAAAATTCTATTAGGGTTGCATCTTGGACTATCCTAGATCTCGTCGTCCGTCACATCAATTCAACTTTCAATACGTTTTGTATACGAATAATATTGCCTTCACTGTTACATCAACTGCATCACCATTGAAACTTTGCACTTCGACAGGAGTAGCCTTCACGAGTAGGCTAACTAGCTTAGTAACTTTGAATACATATTTCTCGGGATAATCAATAAGACTTTCTATAAGGAATGCTACGGTAATATGGACAGTACAGATGTATCTTGGAGTCAAGAAAGTTCATTCGGTTTTTAAGGTGAATTGTAAAAAAAAAACGCAAGAGCTTTCTGGAGCACCTGACAATAAGTAAGCACAACCAATGTACACCACAAAATAACCAGCAAAGAGACCACATAGGCGAGCTTGTGTGAAATTATTACACAGTGGACTAACGGGCGCATGTGCTTAAGAGAGCAGGAGTCTAGGCTCATACCTATCTAGAGTTGCAGTACCTTCTATGATATACAGTATAAGTGAAAGACCGTAGTCCATTAATAAGTACAGCGATCTGCGTGTTAATATATGTGTGGAAATAACGTATGTGAATAAGATAGACGGAAAAAGTGAGCTCTTTAGAAAGAACAAGTGTGGTAGCTACTGAACAACATATAACAATATGACATTTAACTTCTTATTTAAACACTGCAAAATTAGGTAGCTATAACGAAACGAAAAAGTAACCAATATATATAAAATAGTAGTGTCCAACTCATATAAATCCATCGCTGCAGCACAAAATATAGGTAACATGGACGTATTAAACTAGTACGGTATATTCGACAGTAAAGACTGAGTGATAGTTACTGTATTCAAGTGATTGGTAGATTAGTTACCACCTCTAAAGAGGAAGTAGCACAATTCGAAATACATGCTTATGAAACGTTTGATAGCTAGTTATTTAACCCATTAACGCATACATTAAATATTTACGGTATTTCTAGTAAGAATAACACAAGTAATACCAGTCAGAGAAATCGGTAGTAGGTATGTCCTAATGGGTACAAGTATCTGATATACCTATTAGTTATCACATATACAAAGGGGATGATACTATTTGAGACATAAACACAGCATCTGCTACAGAACGAAGATACCGGTTTTTTTGTAGGTTTGAAGCACACGGGTAACTAATTTAGCACGAACTTTTGCCTCCACAGTGAAGAAGCCAACATATGTGTGATCAGCGCGACTGAGTAAATATGTAGTTCCAAGTTTCCCTAGAAAATAACCAAAGGTTGGTATTCTCCACAAGATCGAGGCGCATGGGAGCAGTAAGTCGGCGACAAGAGGAGGAGCAGAAAAATATCAGCAGGATTATGAATATAAAAGGAAGCAAATTCGGCGCGTAAGGTCGGGGCACACAAGCGTCAAACTCGCTATGTACGTTTGCTACGATTCTGTGTAGGTGCATTGATGTGCGTGTGAGCGGCGTTCAGGTTCGTATGCTGTGCTGCTCGCTGTATCGCAGATTAGGTTAGCTAAGGTAAGGTAAGGTTAGGTTACGTTAGGTAAGGTAGCTAAGGTTAGGTAGTTCTTATTGTAGAGCTTCTCGTGGTTGTGGCGCGGCAAGCTTACCTAAACGCACGCACAGTGATGAAAGTACACAGAATGGCGAGCGCGGCCGGGGCCCCACAGAAAACAATGCAATGCGATTTTTACGGGAATCATGTTGCAGCAATGCACGGGTGTCGCGAGGCATCGCAGTTGCGGCGGTGGGGGCAGCAGATTGCTGTACCCTCCGTTACATTTTGTCATGCAACCAAGTTGTCGCGTTGCACGTCGCTTGTCTCTCCGTTAGGGGATCCAGCCAAAAGGCGGGTTCAGACAAGTGAGCCTTTTTCTGACGGTATCGTGAGGCCATTTTCGCTGTAATCGAAGCGTTGTGAAGCATCACCGTTCACCTCACTGACTCTAGCGTCAGAAGTTCTGATTATAGTGAGCGAAAGACTCAGGTATGCACCCCCCTGTAGATCGACATCCCCAAGTCCTAGCTTAGGCTAAAAGGCACAATACTTGACTATCCGTCCACTCCTCCCCAAGTGGGCCTGCTGGCAAATTTATAAAATTTCGATAAAACCCTTTCCTGTCAATATAGTGACCTAATAACAAAAATAAACTGTTCTTGGATAGGCCTGGAATGAAGTTATTGGAAAGAATCATGAGCAGGGGTCAGTGGTTCATTGCAAAATTAATTTTTGCCCATTCCAGGTCATGTTGTATCCTACAATTCAATTATCGTCGTCCAGAGTGCATATCAGGCTACAATTCGTGTTTCTGGAGGTTGAAAACATTTCTTAGATAACGGAGAACTTTATTTTTTTTAATTGAGGTCGCTTTATTGCGTGGAAAAATTTTTTATATATAGATGTTTGATCAATTTGCCATCAGGTTCTGTTGGGAATTCGAGTGGGCAGTCACATATCGTGTGGTCCACGGCTAAGGTAACCTGTGGGGATCCCCCTTCCAGGGGGACGCTGCATGGTCAATATCCGAAGTCACTTTATACTACTACACAGGTCGAGTTTCGGGCTTGAATCACGGTTGACCCTATGTGCACGATGCTTTACCTCTTTCTATGCAGTCCTACAGGTGGAGAGCAGAGCACTTCTGGCCAAATCACCAGAGCAAGGGACGCGGCGGGCCTAGTGGTAACCAAGAGACCACTTACGTGTTTTTGTTTTTCGAAAAAAAAAAAAAAAATATAGCAACAAAAGACCAAGCGCAGCCTTGCAAAGAATAACAGCGGAATCACGAGGCTAGTCAACAAATGCCTATTGTCTTCAGATCCAGGATTTCTTTTCAATTTCTCTATTTTTCAGAGACAAAGGGAGCACATATGCGCAGGACTAGTTTCTCTATTTTTGAATCACTTCACATAAACCTGCGTTTTAATTTACTTAAGATCCATTTTCATGCCATTTAAGAATAGTTTTTAAAATCAACCAGTTACGCTTTTTAAATTATTTCAAACCTTATTATGATAGCTACTTAGCTATATTGAGTTTTATTTCTATATTTTGCATAAAACAAGACTGGTTTTCTCGCTCATTTAAGACAACACTTTTACCTTTATTTGAGACAGTGCTTTCTGAAATTAATGTAAAAATGGTCTTGAAATTCAAATATATACCGTAAATAATTTTCATTAAGCTGATTTAATAGCGATATAACTTGTTCTCTAACTCATTTATTAATCGTCAGTTGTTTAAAAGTTCCTTTAATTCCTGGAGCCATTTAACGGTGTTGCAGTGAAACAAAAAAATTGCAAACAGAACTCACGCACACTACAATAGGAGAACAGCCACAGCGATGATGAGCGATGCACAGCTACATGTGATGACGATCAAGATGCAGTCAGCGGAAACTGCGACCTACGGGGCAGTGAAGACATTTTAACACGTGACATCAACACAATAGTACAGTCAGTCGTTCATTAATTCATACCTGCCAATGAGTGACTTTAAGATATAACAATTAATACACACGGTCAATAAAGAAAGGAGGGAAGTCGCGAATATATTATATAAAAAGGTATACCTATGAAACATGAACTGTAAAAATATTTACAAAACGGATGAATGAGAGACTATGCGTTCACGTAAAAATTAAGGATTCGAAGCAAGATTCTATACGAACATTTAGATAACAACCATAAGAAAATAAGTTATGTTATTATCAACAAGTAAAGAACACAAATTGGAATAAAAGAACGGTTCAACAGAAGGTATGATGCATGAACAAAGCTACAGTATCAGTTAATACTGTGGAAACTGCTGCTGCATTGAGAGGAGCCAGTTCTGCACCCAAAATTATAGGTGAAAAATTTCGCAGCTAAATGTTGGCGAGCACGATAGCGCTCACAGGTTCCTCAATAGGAAATACAGTATGCGTATGCTGGCAAAGGCACCAGGAATCGTGGGTGCAAAGGTCGACAGGATATCCAGAAGGATACCGTAATAGGTATGCATATGAAGGGAACGTCACCAGGAACAGTGGACGTTAAGGGTCGACAGGATGTTCCGAAGGGTAAGATCACGATGATGGGCATGCAGGAAACATCATCAGGAAGCGGTGATAGGTTCTTCAGAAGAGTGCAATGCATATGAAGGGAACGTCACCAGGAAGCAGAAGTTGAAGGACTGATGCTCAGGATAGACAAGACAAGTTCAAACGTTTGGCTCAACATCAGCAGGCGCAGCTATGGCCGGAGACACGGCGGCTTCTTTTGATTGGGAGTTAGAAGAACAGGAACTAGAAGGGAAAATGCAAATTAAAATAGGTAAGCAAGGAAAACCAAAATCAAGCTCACATATTAAACCTCTGTTAAAATCACCAGAGAGAACACAAATCGCAGTAATCAAGATTGATGACACTGTCACAGAAAAAGCAAAGGAACACTTCACATTCACGCAGAGTGTTGAATAGAGGACAAAAAAAATAAATAGAAGTACAAAATAACAGAAACAAGGACATTATATTAATAAGAATGAAAAAAATATAGTCACATCTATAAAGAATGTTGGGACAGCAAGCAATAATATAAAAGAACCAAAATCGCATTGGCAGGTATGTGAAGAAACTATGTTCAGAATTATAAAATAGGCAAATGTTAATTAAAAAGCTAAGTGATTACGTAACAACTGCTCATTTACCAAACCGGAGAAGTACCAAGTAGCTGGTCTGCTATGATTGTTTCAACTTTCGTAAGTACAAGAAGAACCAATATTTATATGGCTAACAAGTAACTACATAGTTGTAGATAAAGAAAAATAGAATACGAACCAGGATATGAAGCGGACAGAAATAGTTCAAAATGAAATTTCGCCAAAATAAATTTAAAAGCAAAAAATATCAATACATGCAAAAACGGAGTAAATACCAACCGTTTAGTACCCTACTTAAGCTACACCTTCATTTGTACACCTAAAATTACCACTATTTCTACGAAAGTGATGTTAATTGAGGCACTAAAGTTAGTAGCTACTAAAAGATATGGACATCCATAGCAGGAAAGCAAAAATATTCTCACTTAAAAAGAAAGATAAAAAACTAGAGAGCACTTTGAGGGCGCATACTGCCACCAAGCAAGGCAACGGGTAATGAAATACTCAAATTGGTTCTGAGACCATGATTTTCTTCGCATCAACACCAAAATGTAATCATTTGACTTTCGACAGCATTAACAGTTTTCGTAATTTTCGTGAAGATCCGTTCATAATTTTTTGAGTTTATTGCAATAGTTTTTGAGTAATCTTGGTGTCAGACCAATAGACAGACAAACACGACAAAAACATTACCTCCTTGGCGGAGGTAATAAGTACCGTACCAGTATATTCGTGGTATCGATCAATGCTATACCGTGTATTCTTAAACAGACTCCACCAACCTAGAAACAAAACTTAGTTTCGTTCACTCCATAAAAAAAATCAAGACAATCATTCAAGCATCAGTTAAATCAAAGAGAAGTAACAGTTCTAAATACATTTTTATAGAAATAAGCTATCAGCACAATTACGATAACAGCCAAGCAGGCAAATTAAAAAAGAAATATCACTTGAAAAGAACTCTTAAAAGAGGTCGTATCAGAGTAAATTTTGAGTAATGTATTCCCAAGAAGTAGCTATATATATATATATATGAACTGGAGGTCTCATGACAAATTTTGGAACGTTTATTATAATGACCAGTGAATCAACTATGTTTATAATATGAGTAACAAATTATATTTAAGATGATTGAGATCAATTTATTTTTTTATTTAACCTTCTACTGGTGCCTCTTCACATCAAACCTTCATCGCAGGCAAACCATAAGCACATGATATCCAAACTGGAGACCTTTGATTAATGTCTTCCGACGAGGTGAGGTTTAAGTTGCGTACTACGTGGTTTCTTCAATTTAGGTCTATGCATACATAACTACAAATTATAATTGCAAAATATTCAAGATAAAATAATTTTACACACACATATGGTCAATATTTACTGCCATGAATTTAAAAAAAATTGATACGAACTCCTTAGTAGTGAGAACGAAAAGATTTAAGACTATGCTCGGAATAATCAAGAACAATGAAGACCTCAACCCTATCCACACCAGGTTGTGATATTTTGCTACAAGGCTTTTTTGTCTTTCTGTATTTATTCCTACAAGAAAAAAAAAACCTTTCTAGCGAGATAGCACAGCCTGGTACAAAGAGGGTTATGAATAGTTTGCAACAATTAAAAAGAATAGCATAATCATTGTAACCTTACCTGCTAGATCGGAGAGACGCAGAAGGAGAAGAATCTGATCCCTCTTGCGAAAATACACCGCTGTCCAAATCGTACGGGGCATCTAGATGCTTGGATACGAACTGTAAAAAAACATTAGTTTATCAGATACGCAATGACTTCCTCGTTACTCGAACAACCTTCTCACAATGGGAAGCTTTACAATAGGAAACAACTGAGTGTTGCATCTCTAATACCCTAACTCCTAATTCGTCAATGTCGTCATTGGTTGGGGCAATTTTCCGAAATACGCGCTTCACGGTAGTTAATTTCTTGAATACACTTTTCATATCAGGTAGCAAAGAAACTCCGTGCAGTTTTTATAGTGAACTAATAGAAACACGTAAGAACTTCTTAGGTTACTTGACATATCAGTCCGTGGCCAGTAAAAACTTGAGACAACAAAGAGCGCATCAATGCAAGAGAACATCACAATTGTTTTTAATACATCCCTGACGATCTATGGAGAAAACGTGCAGTGCTGAAAGGGGTGGAGACATTAATAACCCCAAACTATGAATTTCTCTTTTGACATTATGAAGGTTCTTAATAATATCCAACTACGGCAAAAAGTAGTTAAAGTACAAAATTTCAAATCATATCTTCGGAAAACGAAGATTTTAAATTATACTTATCACTAGTAGTGCATTGTTTCTTTTTCAGAAAATTCTGAGCACACCTTCAGAAGCCAGGACCAAAGTTTTTGGTAGCTAATTAACGAATATTTTGCTGCTGCACAGCACAGATGACTTTTCATTAGTGTTCAGTGTTTTACTTTGGAATATAAAAACAGAGACACAGCGTCTCTGATTCGCCACTTTAATCAAGTCAAGTCTAATCCACTTAGTGTCAATTTGTCCAAGAATTAAATTTTCAGCATTTCATTCGCAACTTTCAATATAGTTTTACACAAAATTGGTTCATGAGTAATACCTGGAATTGAAACTGAAAACTGAAGAAATTGAAGGCATTATCACAGATGTCTTCATAAAAGTCGGCACATAGAAGAACATGCACTTGCAATTTACATGAGTCCAATTGCAGCAGAGAGAGTCATACTGCATTGAAGTTAATTAGACGAAATAGAATAATAGGTACATTTGCATAATTATGCTTAGATATAGGTAAAGTAGGTATAATTGTAGCTAATTAAAAGAGAAAAATAGAAAAAGGAAAAAGTGCCGTGAAGGGTAACTAGAACCGACGACTCACAAAGTCCCACCTCAGTACAGTAGACTGGTTGCGGCATACAAAATACAATTATTGCCAAGGCAATAATATTCTAGAAATAGGTTGATTCACCGGGAATCTAATTTTCAGGATAAAAAGAAGTACCAACGTGATCACAAACATTATTAAAAACCAGACGTTTCGGATTATTAAAAATCC
>LQNS02276924.1:20663789-20690542 GCA_001587735.2 Parhyale hawaiensis | reverse complement strand
AAAAATTCCGCCAATTCTTCTTACGATCGGAGATACCAATAACAGAAGAACCGGTCTCCATTACGGCACTCAAATTCCACGAAAACAAGCGCTAGATTTACCGCCCGCAATCTCAAGACGATGCGCTTGCAAATTGCCTCGGTAGGCGACAAACATGCGGCGCCGATATCCTCCATCTCGCTTGTCTTCCTTCGAATTACTATAAATGCTTTCTGTTTTACGAGACTGGCAACGTATTTCACGCTAATGTTTTCGCATGGGATGCGGGTAACAAACACCGGTTGGTTCGCTCAGGCCCGTCGCCTCGCTCCGCTGTAATTGCGATGCAAACAAATTAGGGTAATTTTTCTTGACGGCCATCACGAAAGCCGAGCGGGTGCCGGCACCGTACCAGGCACCGCAGCAACGCCGTATGGATTGATCAAATTATACGGCTTGGCTTAGGCCAGACAATACGCTATCAAGATTGTGTCCCGCGGGACCTGATAGTGAACTGGTAAAGCGAACCGGCATTACAGTAGCAACTTAATTAGGTTGTTCGAGATACAGTGAAAAGTGTATAAATTAATTCAACAACGGCCAGTTATAACTTTGGGCTCTCGTATAGGCTCAGCAGTGCATGAACCGTTCCTATGGAGGAAGCTGGGCGTTATGGGGCTAAGAGAAATAGGCAGTCGACTACAAATGCGTTATCATTCGGTGCAAGGATTAGCCTATATTGCACGGGGACGGTTGGTGCACCGGCACAGCCTAACCAATTTATTTAGGTTGTACCACCTCTATTTAGAAGCACGCTACTCACCAGAACATGAACGTTTTCTACAAAATATATCTCTAGTTTTCAACATAAAATTAAGATTGCAATTAAGATTGCCGCACCAGGAAAACTGATAGTAAATTGACAGAGTCATCATGTATCACTAAGAATAAAACTTGGTCTGCGTCTGCGTTACGTTGAGAATTGGTAGAGCCCTGGTGACATGTGGAATATGTATACTTTGTGCACCTCAATAGCGGGTTCCTCAAAGTCCATATAGAGTCTGAAGTTGTTTAAAAGATTTAACAGCCCTCACGGAAAGTATAGCTTCCGGTACAAAACATGGTGTCGCAATTGGGAACTGCCAAGACCGGAGCAATTAATTCGACTGTCCCGACTCAGGTATCAATTAAAAATGAAATCACCTTGAGAAGATTACGCCACAAAGAAAATGGCAGCTGTTATATGTACTTCTCGCACATACAGCATAATAGTCTTAACAAATGTATAGCTGAACGTTTATTGATTCTTTGTTCTTGTAAGACCGGGTCATAAAGCGATAACGAAGGGCATAGGTGGAGGAAACTGAGAACACAGTGAGCAAACACCGGAACGGTAATAAACTGAGTAGAGGTCTTAGCCTGGCGTTGGAAGCCCTTTATTGAAGGTCAGGCCGAAGTCATTAACTTTAGGCTATGTCACTCAACAATTATTGTTCTAAACCGGGAGCAAACATATATGTAACTATAGTCCATCGCAAGATGTTTTGCGATATTTCTGAAGGAAGCTCTCGCTGGCCGGCTCCAACCGGTGGACCGAAGTTACAGGTAAAATAGCTCGTGCTTGGTAATCACCAGCAGGATTACTTGTACGGACACTGAACCTTACTTATCTACACACTGGAGCATTACTATAATAAGTCATATGTAGTCTCCATTTCTAAGGAGCTAGCCGTAGCTGCGTAGCACATATTCTCATAAGTGATGCACCATGAGATGTAAATAAAAAAGAAACTGCCTACTCATCCTTTCCTTTACCACTCAACACCTGTAACCTGACCAACTTGATACAAAAGCACGGTGGATAGCACATAACGAAGATCTTGTAATTATCGTTCTCCAAGAGAAAGTAGACCTGACTTTAATAAACGATGTAGCTTTCACTACAGTATATTTTGTCCATTATATCTAAGATATATATGTAGTGAAATTGTAAAACCTTAGTACTTCAACTACACTGATTGCATCCATTTAGACACAAATTAGTTACCTTTTACCTACTGACTTGTCCCAAGTGCGTTGTCAGATTCATGCTATGTATAGAAACAATTTTTTTCTAAAACGTCTGAAAGCTTTTCACAAGTTAGTTAATAACTGTTGACGACTTTTTATTTGAAGAAGTCAAGTTAGATTAAGGCTAAAACTCCTATGGATTCGAATTCTGACGAACATGTGTTCTGACCAATACGTCAGAAATCCTCATAAGAACAAGGTGGTTACACTGTACGCGTTTTCTCACAGTCATAACGTTTTGACAACTTCGTGAGTGCTCTAACTTCTTTTCAAATGTGACGCCAGAAACAATGTAAAAGTGCAATTAACATTCACTTTGTATATTTAAATTGTAGTTCACTATTTTGCAATGGTTGCAAATGTAATTAATTTAATTATGTAAATATTTAGTTCAGTTATAATTTGCATTTTCAATTCGTTATAATTTATTTTCTTATACCCTAAAGTTACAGCCAGTCTTTGTTTGGGCCAAATACAGTACCGTCCAAAACTAAGGGACAAATTTTCAAAACGGCATAACTTTTTTTTAGCCATGCCAAGTACTTCTTCTTTTGCACACTATAGCCATTAAGATGATTATTGTGCTAAAATTTAAGACATGTATGAAAGATAATAAAAAAAGTTGTCCACGAAATGCTTTTCTCATGTAATTTATAACGTCAGAACTAAGGGAGAAACAAGAAAAAAAATGCATTTAACTCAATATTTTGCTAGAATTATTTTGCTAGAAATACTTAGTAAAATGGGGGCGAACAATCAGTATTTGGTAAATATTCCCTTGCTTTCGATTACAGCTGCACATCGTCGACTACATGACCAAATGAGACTCTCGCAATCTTCAACAGTAATTTTCGGCCATTCCTCTTGAAGTTTCATTTAAAGATCTTCCGTATTGATAGGGTTTCTTGCCATAACTTTCACCCCTACTGTTTTCCAAAGTTTCTCGATTGGATTTAGGTCAGGACTTTGTGGTGGCCAATCCATAACTTCGAGATCTTGCTGCTCAAGGTAACTCATGACTATCTTTGCCTTGTGGCAGGGGGCATTGTCTTGCATGAAGATAGGGCTGGGGACACCAGAGTTTACAATATTAGGCACGACAATACCTTCCAACAGATTTTTATACACCTGAGCATCCACACTGCTTTGCAAACGAACAAAAGGCGATGTCCCTTGACTAGAAAACATACCGAAAACCATCACGCTCCCGCCGCCAAACTTCACAGTCTTCTTAGTACACTTTACACTTAATTTCTCACATTCACATCTTCTAACAAAGTTCTTACCTTCATGACCAAACAAATTGAACTTGCTTTCATCACTGAAAAACACTCTAGCCCAATTTTCATGGGACCAGATAACATGATTGTTTGCAAACTCTATTTCCTTTTTCATGTTCTTGTTGTTCTTGGCACTCACAAGGGGTTTTTTTCAGTGGGCGTCTTGCAAATAACACAATTTCTTGAAAGCGCCGAGAAACGGTCTGACGTGAGACATTCATACATGTTGTTTCATTTCCCTACTTATCACAGCTGAGGACTCAAAACGATCCTTCAATGACGTACACTGGATGACTCTGTCCTCTCTAACTGACGTTTTACGGGGCCTGCCGGCTTTTTAAAGGGCATCAATGCAGCCGGTTTCATCGTACGACTTCACTATTCTGCCCACAACACTTTTCGAACGGTTTACCTTCTCAGAAATTTCTCTAATAGTGAAATTATTCTTGTGCAACTTGATGATATCTTGTCGCAGAATATAATCAGCTTTCTGACATGGTGCCATTATGAAACGATCAGCAATGTTTACATATGGCATGGCAGTATCAAACTTTGTCTTCGATGTAAATGAAGAAATACGGACTGAATAAGATATTAACTAAATTTTTCGTTTTTTGTCCCTTAGTTTTGGACGTTATAAATTTAAAAAGAAAAGCTTTTCGTTCATTACGTTTTTATTATCCTTCATACATATCTCAAGTTTTAACACTATAATCAAAATCTTACTGGCTAATAGTGTGCAAAAGAAGAAATACCAGGCATGGTTAAAAAAAAAGTTATGCCATTTTGAATATATATACCTTAGTTTTGGACGGTAGTGTACACTCGCGAAAATTATAGAACTTTCTGACGCTCTCTTCATCTCCTTCAGTATGTACAGTATTCAAGTGTTGTTTGACTCGCTCTAAAAAAGTTGAAAACCTTTCCGGCTGGACACATTGTTCTTGAAACAGTGTTTCAAATTCTCCTTTCTCGCCTCTACTAGCATAAAAGTTGTTAACTTTTTCTGCTTTAAAGCCACTTAAAACAAAACAAGCTTTGCTACCGGAATTTCAACAATATAATATTCATCAATTTCGTCCATGTTTACGGGGCGGCGGCAAAGTTGACATGAGTTACTGACCATCAGAATATGAGAACGTGTTACGAATACTATGGATGCGAATTCTGTAGAAAATTTATTCCGAAGAATTCGAATTCTGACGATCACTTGAGACTGAATACAGGGGCAGCGACGTCGTCAGAACAAGTGCTAATTCATCACAACTTAGTTAACGAACTTAAAAGGATACAATATTTATTAACTTAGTCCATAGTTACTGGCGAGACATAATAATTATCAAAAACCGTGTTTGGTGTGGCCACCTTATTATATTTTGTTTATGCGAGCATTTCGGATGCATTTGTCAGAACAAATGCTAGTCAGAATATGCATCCATAGGAGTTGTAGCCTTAGGCTCCCTGGATACTTCAATTTAAAAGTGCTTCAGGAGCGGAAGAGGCATATGCATTCTCAAGAGAAGTGTGGCACCGATGCACGAGGGTATTCCAGTACAATAAAAAAAAAAAACGCAGCTGGCAAATGCATACGTACAATATTTATATGAAGGAACACGTCACTCACATCAACGCGTTCGCTCACCCACTCGTCCGACGAATGTGTTACCGTGCCACAGAAACTGGAGAAAAGTGTACATTTTTCTGAGTTTTATTTCACTGCAGATTTGAAGAAAATTAATATCCGTAACTTACCGGGTGGCACTAGCCGAGGAGACCGATTTGACGGTTAATATTGTAGTAACTTTTTGTGGCCTACACAAAGTTGTGCTGACGACACGAGAAAACATTCGAACGAGTGTGAGTGAACGCGTTGAGTTGAATGACGTGTGAACCCGCCCTGACCTGTGAAGATAAGCATTGTAGGTCAGGGTCTGCTATAGGCTAAATTATACTATACTGCATTCAACGTCAAACCTAACATATTACAAACCAATTTTAGGCTAGAGTGTGCACAGTACACGCAGGTAAGGTATATATGCGAGCATATTACTATTAGGGAATTTGTATATCAGGCGAGTTTTAACCAAATATTAATTTGCCAAGGAACTAAAACATTTATCGATACAAATTCTCACTGTTTTCGGTCTAAATTTTATTTCAAAAGTGTAGTCGAGCGAATAAGAGCCACAGCATTACAGACCATTCGCAACAGTTTTTAATAGGAGTAAAAAACATTTTTCAGACAGTATTAGCAATAATAATATTGGACTGAAACCCAACTCCGAATATTGAAAAAAAGAACGAACACGAGGCTTATTAACGGTTAAATTTATTAAAATAATAGCAAAAGTTTGAAAGAAACGATTAGCACTGTTTCGATTAAGTCGCAGCGTGGATGCGACTTGTTCCATGCCCTGAAATAGCCTCCTCGAAAATCGTTTGGAGAGTCTTCAGGTTGATTAAAATTACAGCCGATGATGCTTTAGTTTTTCAGGTTAGGAGCTCTGGACTAGTTCTGCTACCGACATCACAGCTTAGGCAAGCATTTTACAAACAAATGGAGCACAGTTGGGTACCAATGCTGATTTATACCTAGGGCTAGATGAAATTAAAATATCAGTATCGTCGAAACCAAGCATTTTCAACTGCTGTGCCTACAAATTCGTGTTCTGCGCAACAATACGGTATCTATTAGAATTTTGCGCAACAGTACGGTATCTATTAGAATTCTACGCAACAATACGGTACCTATTAGAATAATGGTCTAAAATGTCTATAGTTTCGAGTGGAGGTTATAGTAAAAACTTACCCAGTTCAGTACAAGTACGGGCGATCCTGTAGACATACGCCCTCACCTTATATGACTAAAGTTGTTGTGTAGGTGTTTTAAAAACTTTATATGGCATAATATGAAATGAGGAGTTACATTTTTTGAGAACGTAATCGCTTGCGTAAACTTCACTGTGTTTTAAGTTACGTGATCCTGCCGTAACCGTATAACTGGAGGATCGGCGGCAACCTTTCTTATTGGTTCAAAGCTCAGAGGCTTGTTGTGTAACCACAACCCCAAGATTGCCCGTTTTATGCACCAGTGTCCCTCACCCAACCCCATAATTAACTGCGTTACATCAGAGTCAACGACTACTCAAAATTGAGTGGCAATCAGTAACCGCTGACATATAAACTTACAAAGTTACCTCCTTTATTTCATTTCCAGTTTCGGCAAACACTTTTTGCCGTTCTCTAGCCCAAGCAGGATTGCGATTAATGAACAAGCTTCTGCGTATTTTTTATTTTGCCTTTCATTTAATAAGTTCAGTAACTTCCCAGTTTATCCGTCGCTCTCTTCGCTTCCACTGTAAAGAAGTTGGCAGTTTGGAGAAGAGACGTCTGTGCACGTACAGGAAAATATGGATTTCTACTTCTTGCATTCATGCCCTACAGTCTTCCTAATAAGAACCTAACTCATAGCTAACATCATACCAGGAACATTCCGCAACTAACACTTTACTACGAAATGAATGGCTACGGTAATTTACTTACTTGCGGAAGGTTGTGGCACGTCACTAACGAAGGCCTTGGCGATCGCTGCGCTAACGCTGGTATGATCTAAGACCAGCCTACTATGGTTTTTACTGGCCGTGTTACATTGTTTTTCGCTAACATTCGGAAACGAATTGTCAGATCACTATGATATTTCAACACAAAGCCTTTTACAATCCTACCTAATTTTATGGCCCACATAGCATAGTGCTATACGTATACACGGAGGTGTTTACTCGTGTATATTAGGCCTAAATTAAGCTGAAGCCTGGAAGTCGCGTCTAAAACAAACGTCATTTATTATCTCGTATACAGGGTACAATGGATACACCTATCGAGGTTTTCATTTTGCCTTAATTCTAGAATTTGGAAGATCCACTAGTGTGAAGAGCAGGAGAAGCAGTCCGTGCTGAGAGTCAATTTAGGATCCCTCATCGTGCATCGCCTGGCCTCTCGGTGCTGGAGTGCTCCATGCAGAGTAAATTTGTAGCGTGCCGTCCGTGGAATCGAACCGAGCCTCCGTTGATGCGATGCCGAGCCGTTGTCACTTCACCACCACACGTTCGAATGACGACTCAGTGTTGCCAGGTTGTCGAGGCGAAATATCTGTAGATCTAAGTACTTTCACTAACGTGTCTTGTCTGCCATTTTGTCTATAAATTATATTACAGACCGTTTCGAACTCTGTCAGTGATACGGCCTATAACAAACAATACCCACGGATCGATTATAATTATAGGTTCTAGAAAATACCAATTGACGGTAGCCACATCCGACAAACACTCAGAACAAGGTCGTAACTCTATATAATAGTCTATTAAGGAAGCCATCCTATTTAAAAAAAAAATAAAAAATGGCTCATTTATTGATTTTCATGGCAAAATATTGAGACATTGGAGCATAATCTTTCTTTGTGTGAAGGTTTATGAGAAGGTATTGGGTGCAATTGCTCCAGATCCACTGCCATGATAGCACCAAAACTGCGAAAAAAGTGGCAGGGAGCACACCAAAATTGGCTGAATTTTCGGCTATCAGTTAGACTATACTCGCTATCGGCTAGGAAGGGATACAATCGGCTAAATTGGCAACACGAGAGCACATTGAAAAGTTGTTAGAAAGTTGCCTGAGAGGAATTTTCGTCGAGAAATAAATGAACGGACTTCACAAAGTTGAATAGGCACAATGACAGAGGTACTTATACCGCATTTATTTAACAATAATAAAAACTAGTGTGAATGCAGGAGAAAATGTTTGTAGGAATCTTTTGAAATTCCATGTATTGAGAACAAATTACTCCAAATTTCTGTACATCTCGGGCAATAAAATAAAAAAAATCTTGACATCAGTAGATCAGGATTTAAATCTGTATTATACAGATTTTAATGGCAGAAAAAACAATATATGAGAGATTTTTTAAATGGGATGGCTTAGTAAGTGACAATTATACACAGAGTTACGCCACTGTTCTGAGTGTTTGTCGGATGTGGCCATCGTAGATGCGTATTTTCTAGAACCTATAATAGATCGATGGGTATAGTTTGTCATAGGCCGTATCACTCACAGAGTTTGAAACGGTCTGTAATATAATTTATAGACAAATGAAAGACAAGACACATTAGTGAAAGTATTTAGATCTACAGATATTTTTGGCAAATACAGATATTTCGCCTCGATAACCTGGCAACACTGGGTCGTCGTTCGAAAGTGTAGACGCGACTTCCATGCTTCAGCTTAATATAGGCCCTAATATACAAGAGTAAACTCCTCTGTATAGCAATATGCTATGTAGGCCATAAATTAGGTTGGGCTGTGAAAAGATTTGTGTTGAAATACCATAGTGATCCGACCATTCGCTTAGAAATTATTATCAAAAAACAGTGTAAGACGGCCAGTAAAAACCATAGTATAGGCTGGTACTGGTCGCTTCGCTGCGAGTTCAGTAACATTCGAGTTTTTTCTCTTCTAGCTTTTTTTGTGATTTTTCACTTTTAATTTCTGCGTCTTTAAATTGGTGCCTTGCAGTCTTCGCATCTGAAAACAGTAACTCTAGACTAATAACAATATACTAATGATGACTATACCTACGCTTGTATAGAGTGACTTTCAAGAAAATTCCAATGCTCAGATAGCAATTTATTCCTCCTAGCTTCACTTGGAGTTCAGCAACTTCTGAGTTTTCCCTTACTCTCTCTCAGCTCTTATTGTGAAGAACTGGACAGTTTTGAGAAGGGAGGCTGGCAGCGGCCAGTAGATTGCGGCCCTCGATAAATTGCCGCCTTTTGTTTCCTTCTCTCGCAGCTTCCGCACTTGGTAAGGAGGAAAGACCTCAGATCCAGCGGCCGTGACGCTCGTATTGTTACCAAAGTCCTTTGCATGAAAATGCAACCGTTGTCTCAAATCCTACTGACATTAAATCTAGATTGCGTATTTCCGCTTGTTTTCCGTGTTTACCGTGACGTCTGTAGTGTCTTCAGTGTCTTCTGCATAGATATGTATGTCAACATTGACGTGAAATCTAGAATATGTACACCAATTTCTTTTACTTGCGTATATACTGTGACGCTCCTATTGTTACGGCAATTATTTGCACGAAACGCCGCAATTCACTAAGGTCACGTTCGCTTGGCAGCCAAAAATTAAGCCATCGATACTTGACTTGTCCAAACTTTCAAAAAGAAGCTTTGGCTTTGTCACTTCGAATCGTTTTGCAAGTGTTAGAAGCAACGCAATTTCGTTGAACCTCCTAAAAAACTCCATTTTAAGCAGTCAGAATGAGTTTCTGCATGGAAGTTTCATAGGTGTCTTATTGCGGGTAAATGACTAAAACACAATTCAGCGGGTCAAAGCCAGCGGTCCTGCTTCAAGATTCAAACAAGTCAAGCATCGAAGGCTTTACTTTAGAGCCCAATCTAACCTGCCCTAAATCTTGTTGACGTCAAATCTAGTCCGTGTGCTCCCATTTGCTTTATTCGTATCGAGAAAACAGAAAACAAAGAACGTAACAGAGGAAACTAGCATTGAAAAGTGACGTCATCAATGACGACAGCATCGACAAATGGTTGGGCTGAGCAGCCTATGAGTATTTAATTGACTTCGCCAAAAAAAATCGTTGTCAGTTGCAAATTATATTCTTTCAGCAAATAAATAAATGAGAAAAAAAAAAAGCACATACTAATCGAACTGTAAACAATTATCAATAGAAAATTGCAGTGGAGGCTGGTGGAAACTTTCACAGCACCAAAGGCAAGCTCTGGGCTGGAATTGGGCTTTGATTCATTTTTTATTTAAAGTGCAGCCTTATATACACTTCATATTCAGTTCACAGTGCTCTTCACTGCACGTATTTAAACATGTCTGATTTTTTCTACTTAATTCATTCAGTCTCCCGTTCCTGACTGGCCAGGTACTTGAGCTGCACCCATACACAAAACGCAGCAAAATGATTGTCGTCAAGTACAGAAGGTTTGAGTAATAACTTTTCCTATGGTTTCTCTCGCATCAAGAATACAACACCATTTATATTTTTGGTTACGAGTAAAAGCCCAAAGAACGAAGGTCTGAGGTCCGATCCTCAAATACTTCGACTCGTCGGTGTGACGTCATTCAGCGATATGTGGTCACGGTTAAGTTTTATTTCAGTCCCATTGCGTTCTCCCGTTACACTCTTTGTTTCTTGAGAACAAGAGAGGTACTGCTGGCTGGATTCTTTAATCAGATTTACTTCCTTTGAAAGAAAAGATGGTAAATCATGTATTGTTGTACAATTCGTTCCTTTGTCTAGCAGCAAGAAGAGCTGCTCTACAGTTACCCAAATAATACAGTTACGTTCGAAATTATTCATAGTCTTATACTTTTAACTAAAGTATTCCTACTGAATTATTAATTTTATTTATACTTGAATTATGTACTCAAGACTAGTGATTTAAAAGTTGCAGGAACGTTTCTAAATGAAACTCACTGAGCTCCAAAAGAAATTTTAATTTTAGGAAAGTTCCAACAGAAATGGAAATTTACCATGTTCAAATTTATTCATACCCATCTCAATATCTAATTTTATGGCGATTGCTGGCAAGATTAGTGATGCCATTGGCATTTTGTATAAGGTTTTTGATAATACCGCTGTTGATAGTGTTGGTTGTACGAGAATACAAGTTTTGGTTTCACACAAGAACTATACCTAGGGCTATACATACATTATCTTATCAACTTCACTACAGTTAAATCAACATAATCAACACCCTGAAAAGTTAAGCGTCGATTTAAGTTCGTGAATTACTAAAGCTCATTAGTATGGTAAGGATTATAAGGCAATATACAAAAATGCGGAGTAACTGCGTAAACCGTTCAGAACAAAGTGAAGAAATTAACATGGAAAGTTTCATTGAGTACAAAACGTTGGAAGACGAGAAAGAAGGTAGGAGCTTCTACCTATGATAGAAATATAGTACGAGAGGTTAATAATAACCCGAGAACCTTTACCAAAACATATATGGATGATCTGAACAATTGTGACACAGAAATTTCTAGAGCAACAGTAAAAAAGAACATTGAAGAAGAAATGACTTAAAGGCTTCAGGCCAAGGAAGACGCTAGTTATTTCTTCAGGTTAGAAACGTTAAAGCCCGTTTATCCTTTGACAAAGCACACTTTGATACAGATACAAGCTTCTGGTCATCAGTGCTTTGATAAGTAGAGACTGAGCTGGAGTTTTTTTTTTTTGTCGCAGTGCTATTATTTTGGTTTGGCGAATCAAAATTGAAACTTTCAATTTGAAAACAATGTTCCAACTGTGGATTGTGGTGACGGGAGGTAAATGTTTTGGAGTTTCTTTTCGATAAGTCGAACAGGATGGAATCGTGAAACGAGATCAGCAAAGGTGTGAAACAGTCTGCTCAAACACTCACTGGGCCCACTGTGAGTAAATCTTTCAACAAGGCAATGATCCCAACCATACAGCAAACCTGACATGATTATTAGTTAATAATCTATTTTACAGCGACCGAACCAATACCAGAATTATAGTCCATTCAACATATTTGAAGAAAAATGTCATGGCGATGGAACCAAGAAATCTTGATGATTTGAAAAAGATTACAGAAGAGGACTGCCCCATTATTGCCCCAAATGTTTGTAAGAATTCCGTAATGAACTATAGAAGCCACGTACCTGAATGCAGGATTACCCATAATGGTTTCATAATTACTCATTATAAAGATGGTGCAAATAAATTTGTGCACTGTAAATTACCCATTTATTTGTTAGCTGTTTCGGATTTTTTTTTTTTTTTTGGGGGGGGGGGGGAACCCCCTTTGCTTTGCGCCTGAATCGGAAATAACCTTGCAAAACTTAAAATTACTTTTTAATTGAATAGCCGTTTATTGAATGAATTATTCTAATATTTTTTATGAGCTTTGAGAAAAAATGCAACAGCATGAACGACTTTGAGCGTAACTATACTTGTCAAGTAAAAAGGAATTCTTGTTATAATTTATTGTCTCAGCAATGAAGAGCCTTAAATGCATTAATGCATACTAATGGCGTTGCAAAAAGCAATGTAAATTCCTCTCGAATTTCTTTCTCTAGCCTTTATTCGGTAGTATTTACTTATCTGTCTCATTTAATACGCTGCATTTTATATCTACGGGCGGGGTCAGTGTAACCTATTCTTATTTATTAACCTATGTTTACTGAACAGGTCTTCTGGAAAAGTCTGTGTAACTGTAATTTGCAGAGGTCGCCATCTCCGATTATGTTACGATGTGACGATGGCAAAATCGATGGCAATACCATCGCTCCTTTGGCAGCGGAACCAAAAATCGATAATTTTCATCGGCGATGACCTACGATGAAATACCCGTCGGTGATGGCCATCGTAGGGCGTCACAATCGGCGATGGACCATCACATTAACACATTTTAAAAATGCAAACAGCTCAGACCACAAACATCGAAGAAAAGCGGCATCTTTTATAACCTCGGCCTGTGTGCGATTTTCTAACCACTATTACTATTCCTAGCTGATGAAAGGTGCAAAATGTAAAGCCCAGATTATTAATTGAGATTGTTAGCTCTGGAAAATGTATTAAAATAAAATTTGTAACCCCCTCTCTGTTTTAATGTTACTAAAAAAAATGAACGTTTCAAACTCGTAATGCTGTTTTTATAGAGTTTTGGCATATTTCATCGGCATCGGAAGTACAACCGATGCTATCGCCGATGGCATGTTCAGTCATTTCATCGGACCATTTCTTCCTCATAACACCATCGCCGATGAAGAAAATGGCCATCGCCGATTGTTTGATACGATTTCCATTGGACCATCGGATTATCGCTGTCGCCGAGGAATTTTTGCGATGTTCCATCGCAACATCGTAGTTTTTCCGATGGCGATGGTCTACACACCATCGCCATCGTATAATCGGCGATGGCCATCGTCCCAGGCTGTAGTAATTTGTACTACATAAATTCATGCTTACAGTAAGCTGCAGCTGCATATTCTTTGCTTGTTTCTGACACAAATTACGCAGACGAACGTCTCTATACAATCATCCTCATGTAAAAGTAACTTCAGAATTGTAAAGCTTCTTATAGGGTCTTGTAATATTCGGTGCAAACCATTGCCAGCGAAAATGGGTAGCATACATAGGGTATGAACGACATGTAAGGAGTAAAGCTATTTGACACGATTTAAATAGGTCACAATTCCCTGTTGTCCACGGTAGCTGACAGCATTTTTACACTTTATTATTCTATGCACATCACCATAAAAACAGCTCGTTTTAGCCGCCTAAGCAACTTCCTAATTATTTTTCAATTATTATGCATTTCGTATCATTAACCTGGCAAAATTCCCATTTCCTTTTCATTTATATTGCTTGTTATCTTGATATACGTCGAGTACAGTCGTCGGATTGTTTCAAAGGACGAAAAAGTAAACTAAGGATCTCGATATAAGAGAGTAGTTGCAAGTAAAGAGATTGAAGACTTCGTCAAACAGAGAGGGGGTCTTGAGGTACTCTCTGTCTTGCACCTCTTTCTTTTGATGACTCAGAGATAATATGCTTCATTAACCTTCCTCATGGCAAAGAATTTCCCGAGCTTATATAAAGCTCGCAGGAGCNGCAGTTTGTCTCTCCCCCAGAACTCCATGAGAGACAGAACGACCTCTTTCTTTTGATGACTCAGAGATAATATGCTTCATTAACCTTCCTCATGGCAAAGAATTTCCCGAGCTTATATAAAGCTCGCAGGAGCTCCAGGCTGTAAAGTGCGCCGAGTTTTTTAAAAAGCCCTGAAGTTGTCTCGAACTGAAGGGCACAGTCGCAAAATGCGAATGACGCCTCAGAAAGAGAGATCTCGAGGGGCAGATACGGAGCCATTGTTTCAGAATTGCTCCTAGTAAGCTAGTGCGTCAAGGTTTTCTGTATAGATGCCCCATACAAGAGCTGTGTTAAACAACGAGGATAGTTGTGTTATTATGTTGTATTTGAACCCTGAAATTATTAGGCTAGTTCGTCAAGGCTCTTTGTAGATTTACCTCATACGTAAAAGAGCGGTGCAATACAACGGTAATAGTGATTTTATAATGTTGTATGCTCTATTTGCACTACAAAATTAGTATGCTAGTGCGTGAAAATTTTTCTAGAGTTGCCCCATACAGCAGCTCTTCTAAACAGCGGGAATAGGTGTGTATTCATGATAGCATGGTACCATGAAACTTTTTAGCATGCTAGTGTGTGAAGAGTTATGTGGAGAATAACTTATCCAACAGCTGTGCTAGCAGCCCTGGAGCAGGACCCTTAGCCAGGTCTTCAGCACATCTCTTCTTTGTGCCCACTTTCATTCCTTTCACCTTCACACTCCTACTGTTGATACTTTATTCTGTTCCTCTTTTCCCGACTTGCAGTTCCCACGCTCGTTAACTCTTCCCTAGCTTTCACGCTTCTCTTGACACTCGTTATGTCCCTTCTCTCTTCCTATCAGTGACCTGTCTTTAGATCACACTGTACTCGATCTGTGGGGTAGTTACTGTTAGTACGACCGTGACGGTGTCATCAGTATCAGATAAGGGGAAATTAGGGCATCTATGAGGTATCCTTGATACGACCTGAGAGGGATCAATTAAGAGAAGGTGTCAAGTTCAAGTTCAAATTTAAACTACTACTACTACTACTACTACTACTACTACTACTACTATTACTACTACTACTACTACTACTACTACTACTACTACTACTACTACTACTACTGCTGCTGCTCGCAGGTCTCAGGTAAAAGATGCACTGCCTGACTTGGAACATTTTGACCCATCGTATGCATGACGCGGGTCGGAGGGCATCGTGACTGAGGAACAATTGCTTTTGTTCTGTAAAATACGGGTCTGAGATATCCCTGAAAAACTGTGCTTTTGTTGTGTGGAATTTCATCATGCGCCAGATAGTAATATTACAAACAGCTGTGCTAAAGAGGGGACCATTACTGCAGGGGGTTTTCTGCGATATGAACTGTTAGAACTCTGGGCTCAAACAGCGCTAGGTTCACATTCTTCACACAGGCGTTAGATAATTGTAATGACATTGCAGGTACTAGTTGTATTTTAGTCATACCAGCTCTCCTAGAGGTGTTATACTTTTGTGCTTGCTGTTTGTTTTGGGGCTTCCTAGCTAACTGCTGTTTATGATGCCTCCATGCCAATGGGCTGAATTAGTTCATTGCTTCTCCTGGGCTTAGCTTCCTCACAAAGATCTCTTTGGGTCGCAAACTTATGGGGCTATGATGTTGTATGGTATATGATTAGCTATGCCTGTGAACCTATTGCTGTATTATCGTTATGTTCTTTAATGAAGAGATTATTCGTTATTCATATACTTAACGGCAAATATGCTGTACTTAGTAAAAACTATACTATGGAATAATTATGTAGGTGAGCTTTCGCCGGATTAACCTTTAGCTAAACAATGAGACAAGTATATTTTTGGTACTTTTTTATTATATTACCATAACCGCAACAGTACTTGACTCTTAGGTCTCATGCTGGCGGCCAAAAGTCGGCAACGGAAAAATGGGATTTTCTCAAGACTATTCTTTTCCCCTTATCTAATACTGAAGAAAAAAAAATCCAAGGTACCCATCATTTTTCTTGCGGAGAAGGTATCTTGGATACAGCGGGGACGCACTTGGGCACTTGCCTGCATGACTGTGTCTGAACATGTTCATAATAGATCTTGAGAAAATCCAATTTATCCCATTTTTACCGCCAGCGTCAGAGGCCACTTTTGGACCTATAGGAGTCAAGTACTGTTGCGGTCTATGATACTTCTACTAACTATAATAAACATCAAATACATACATCATTAATATTAATGTTACTGCTATTTAACTGTCGACGCTTGCACGTCGCTTATGCTACCCTATCTATGATACTGACTTTAAAAACATATACAGTATACGTATCGGGATGACGTGTGAGTTGCGCATCCTCGCGTGTGGTTGTACGCGCGTTTGTGCACGCTGGTGCCCGCATTAGAGACAAACCCGTCGGATTACTAAAAATGCATCACCGTAAATATCTAACTGGCACAAGAAATTCTCATAACGCAATTTCCCTCGCTCTGATCTCACCACGAATTTGTGGTACCATAGGGAGTACTAACAACAACAACGGAAGAACAAGACAAGCACACGAAGAAAAAAAAATGCGTGTCAAACGGATCCATGCATGTAGCGTCTGCTGCGCTTTGCTGATCGTTAGCTGCATATGATTCTTTTAGAAATACGGTATGTATATATATATATATATATACACATTTTAATTGCCTATTGGATGCAATTAGGGAGTGACAATACCATGCTATATAAAACCAGCATGGATAGAGTAAGTCAATATTGGTAATATATGTACTAATTTTATACAAAACTAGAGCAGTCTGAGAGCGCATAACTACGCCATACGAGGCAACGGTAGCAAAAAATTCAAATTGGCTCTGAAACCATAATTTTCCTTACATAAACTCTAAAATCTGAACATTTGTGCCTTTTAATAGTAATAACAGCTTGTGCAATTTTCTTGAAGATCCGTTCATAACTTTTTGAGTTATACTGCTAACAAACGTTATGACAAACATGAGTCAAACATACAAACGAACCAACCGATCTGCACCAAAATTTAATCATTTATGTCTTTTAGGATTACTAACAAACCCTGTAAATTTCATAAAGATCCATTCAATATTTTTGAATTATTGTGCTAACGAGCATAAAATTAAAAACAGTGACAACGAACGAATAAACGGATCATTACTAAAATTTGATCATTTACTCTTTCTTATCTACATACCAATTCATGTTAATTTCATAAAAAAAATTCATCCATAGCTTTTTGAGTTATGGCATTGAGAAAAATGAGGCAGACAAACAAACAAACGGATGGACATATCTTCACCAGAAGTTAATCATCTGTTTTTCCTAACTTACCTAACAATCCCTTTGAGTTATCTTGGTGACAGACAGATGGACAGGCAGACAGACAAACAGGAAAACAACGTTACCGCCTTGGCGGAGTTAAAATTTTTTTGTGTGTGTTGCGGTTGAGGGATAAGAAAAAAAATTGACACGCATTTTTGTCCGTCATATTTTTGTCTGGTTCTCCAGTTATTTTTGCTCCCTGGTGGTACTTGGAAACGTTAAGTTCCATCTGAGATTGTGGCTAAAAGCCTTTTTTATTTTATTTTTAATCATGAGCCTTTTTCAGTTTCCCCAATTGGTTCTAACTACCCTATTACTCATTAGAATCTTTTAAATTCTATGTGCAATCAAGGTTAAAGGTAAAAAGATGAATTGATCCATCTTTGTATACATATATATATTTTTGTACAGCAACTATTGAGGTAAAACCTCTTCGATTGCAATTTTATCTAGCTACCGTTCAAATTCTATGCCGAGGGTGCTGCGTTATTCGTTACTTCGAGAATGGTCTGCAGTTCTCTATACCTATTGGTGTTTGTACCAGCTCATAAATCCACATAACGCGTCTCCATTTAGATTCCAACTGCTTAATTGCTGTTCAAATTCCATGTCGTCTTAAATCTGGGCCCTGCAACTTCGTCTCTCAGATGGATTGTTTTTTTTTATGATTTACAGTTCTCCATCCATTTTGTACAGCAATATAGTAGCTCTGTAATTAACATCCCTCTTTGGACCTAATTACCGTTGAAATTGTTGCCAATTTAAATTAGGGCCCTGCGTAAGAATTATTCGGTTCCCAAATAGACTGCTATATGCTCCACCTTTCTCCATTCATTTTCTACAGCTACGTATAGCACTGTAATTACCATCTCTCTTTCGATTCCAACTACCTAATTACTATTCAAATTCCATGCCAACTTAAATCAGAGCCCTGCATAAGAAAGGTTCGTTTCTTGGGTAGAGTGTTAAATGGTCTGCAATTCCAGACTCCGTCCTCTGTTTTTTACCACAACTCAGGCGGAGCTAATTAGTGAGAAGTTAATGAGCTGAAGGCGGAAATTGCATTGCAAATGCTTCGTATTTAATGTGATCGCTTATAAGCCAGGAAATGAAAATCTTATTTGTAGGAAGGAATACGTTCGCTTGAACTGCATCGCACTGCAATCTAATAGGCGTAAAAGCTTCGCTCGGGTGCTGCAAAGGTGCTTCACTTGAAGTGATTGAGTTACTTTTTTAATTAAAATAATTGATTGCTTGGGGTCGAGGAACTAGGGTAAGCAAACTCAAAAGGCAATGGCTCAGCCTGAAAATGGCAATAACTCATAGTAAAAGTGGTAATACCTCTGAGTGAAAATGGTAATAACTTATACCCTACCTTGATTACCTTGATGATACTTCGGACGAGGTCCAGGTGGCGTTATGCATGCAACCCATCTTGCGCAGAGGTGATGCTGCAGTCTGTGACCAGCGGGATGGCTAACAGCGACTTATCCCCACAGTTCACGTAGCCGCTTACAGCAGGTTTATCTGGCACTTTCAGTAAACATGCGTCCAGTAAGTATTTATATTTCGCAGTCTCTGTACCTGTGACGTTTCTGATGTGACGTGGCATTTTGTTGAATAATCTCGCCCCCTCCCCCGAACCGCGAAACTATTTGAATACTCTGTGGCCATTACGGCACCACCAGTTTTGATCGGAATTCGCACGTCACAAGTGCGACCAAAATGGTCAGAGTGTCTGGCCTGGATTCGTCCATTGACGTTGATAGTAATGCCTTCTAGAATTTTACAGACAAATATGATCGTAAAGCGCTCGAATCTCCTTTGAATGAAGTACATTTCAAGTTGAGCAAGTCTTTCATGATAGTTTAAATCTTGCATGCCCCGGATTTTAGCAGTTAACGATCGCTGGATAGCCTCAAGGCGCTCTAAGTCTTTCCGTTTGCTTGCCATCCAAATAGGTGAATAGTATTCAATCCTCGGTAGTATAAGTTGTTTCCATAAGGGGAGCATTGTGTCTGCCTCTCGTGAAGAGAAAGTTCGAAGCACCCATCCGCTCCACTTCTTGCCTATAGTAACAACTCGAGCCACGTGATCTTCAAAAGTGGCATTATCTTGCATTCTCACCCCAAGATCTCTTTAAAATTTGCTTTCTCTCGATTTCACTCTCATCTCTCGTCTTGTAGAACGTAGATTCAGTAAGGGAGAGGCTTTTTCCGTACCGTAGTAGTTCAAATTTTGATTCGTTGAAGCTAATGTTGTTAACCGATGTCCAGTGAAAGATGTTGGTTAGATCTGGTTGCACATTCCGTACGTCTGCCGTTGATTGTACCGCTCTGCTAATATCCGTGTGTCATCAGCAAGCGATGAGGGAACGGCAAACTTGCATTGGTGCTCCATATCATATATCATGATGAGGAAAAGTATTGGACCAAGCATGGTGCCTTGTGGGACTCCACTGAGTATCAGCTGTCATTTGAACACTTTATTATTTATAATTACACTTTGGGTTCGGTTTTTCAGGAAAGCTTCGATCCATCTTAGACATTTTCGACGGATGCCCATGTTGAAGAGTTAGAGTAATAATATTTCATGATCTACTTTATCGAAAGCTTTGGCAAAATCTAAATATATTACGTCCACATTTTTGCCTTGAAAATGGCAATAGCTTAGCTTAGAGCTAAAACAGCACTAGTTGTTATATGGTACGCCTGGCTGAAAAAATTGATGCCAATTTGAACTCTAGGAAGCACGGCGTCCAATTAAAGTCGTTCCAATTAATTGTACAAAAAGTTAGATCCATTTAGCACTAAAGCTATAAAATGTGCTCTTTTTGCGAGTCGATACAATTTCTTCAGTAAAAACTAATATCTTCTCTTTTTCACTGTAGTGCGATTTTATTTATTTTTTATTCCTATTTTCTCCATAATCAACTACGACGAGCAATCTTTTCTAGGTGAGACGCTGTGACAACCGCTTCCCAACCGGAAATTTACAGGCACTTATCCGATGTTATCGCATGCCTTTCACTATTTACTCGTAGACAGCTTATAAATGCCTGTAAGTTTCTGATTGGGTTATGCAGGGTGACTTATGTGGCTCAAATTTATATTGATATTCCTTCCCGATTTGCACTCCTATATACTTGCCCAGGCTTTATTCTGTTCTTTCTCTTTTTTCCCCGACTTGCTGTTCCCATGCGCGTTGATCCTGTTTGGGAAAACCTTCATGCATGGGTGGTTCCCCATTTCTATCGACATTCTATGTGTCCCTTCTTTTTTCTGCTGCAGGTGACATCGTTCCGCTCGGAAACGAAGGCTTTAACTTTCTTACTATAGCTAAATAATTATTAATCAGCAAATTCTGTTAGTTGAGTCGTTGCGTAGATCAGCAATAGTAAGCGACTAATGATAACATTGCGAACGTTTCCTTACATCTGTACCAAAGCATCCCCTGAAGTGATGACTACTTTGGTTGTTGATGTTGTAGAGGTATTTTCCTAAAATATTGCCTGTAACCCATATAGAATGAATTTACTGTTTCTGGATTCTCGTAGAAAAAACATAGTAGCGAATTAATACCATTTGGCAAGCTTGCCTGTAACTACTGAGCTCTTTTCCAATAGCGATCTACGCTCTATAGACCTCGAGACGAGCTCTAGCTGAGCTCAGCCAAGTAACTTCCAGCAATTTCGTTTCATTTGCAGAAGAAAGTTAAGCGTTGCCTCCACCGTGACTTTTTGCCACTCGGCATCAAATGGCAAGAATTTCGGAGCTTCTGCTTCTACGTTTAGTGGAATGGAAAGGCTAAGGGATCTTTGCACTTGCAACAAAGCCTGCAATAATTCTTATTCTTACTGTTATGCTACTAATTATTACCTCCGCCAAGGAGGTTATGTTTTCGTCGGGCTTGTCTGTCTCTTTGTCTGCCTGTGTGTTTGTCTGTCTGTCTGTCACCAAGATAACTCAAAAAGTTATGGACGGATTTTGACGAAAATTACAGGGATTGTTTGGTACGTTAAGAGAAACAGTTGATCAACTTTCGGTGTAGATCCGTCTATCCGTTTGTTTGTTTGTTTGTCTGCCTCATTTTTTCAATGCCATAATTCAAAAAGTTACGAGCGGATTTTCATGAAATTCATATGAGTTATTAGGTATACTACAAAGAGTAAATGACCCAATTTTTGTGATGATCAGTTCGTTCGTTTGTTTGTCACTGTTTTTAATTTTCTACTTGTTAGCACAAATAACTCAAAAAATAATGAATGGATCTTTATTATATTAATAAGGATTGTTAGTAATGTTAAAAAACATCAATGATTAAATTTTGATGCAGATCAGTTCGTTTGTATTTATGACTCATGTTTGTCATAACGTTTGTTAGCAGCATAACTCAAAAAGTTATGAACGGATCTTCAAGAAAATTGTACAAGCTGTTGTTACTATTAAAAGGCACAAATGATTAGATTTTGGAGTTGATACAAAGAAATTCATGGTTTCAGAGCCAATTTGAATTTTTTGCTACCGTTACCTCGCTTGGTGGAGGTATGCGCTCTCAGAGTGCTCTAGTTTATATACTGTCACTAGTTCAGCATCAGGTGGCAAAAATTTCGGTTTCTAAGTTTCGTTGGAAGAATCGGTCGGGATGTCCCCACATGTTTCATTAAGAATATAATAATTTTAATTCTTTCAAGTTGGCAAAAAATTACGGCACTGCTTAATTTATACTATTTAGAATCAAATGGCAAATGTATCTATTTCGCAGCTAGTTCTCTTAAATGTGATAGAGGCGCGTAGGTGATTAGACAATTTTGTTGTCGGTTCAGTAAGTCTTAGAACTTAAGAGCAAAATTACAGTTTGGCAGTTTAACATAAAGGCTTCGAAACTTTTATATAGGCTGGTTCCTATGTCTGGATATAAGCTGGCTCCATCACGGCTAAAACCTAGAGCTTATATGGCTATAAACTGGCTCCTTTATGGCTATAAGCTGGCTCCTTTATGGCTATAAGCTGGCTATTTTATGGCTATAAGCTGGAACGTTAATGGCTATAAACTGGAACGTTAATGGCTATAAGCTGGCTCCTTCTTGATTTTCAACAGGGATTGCGGGCATCTCTGTTTATTGACACACAACATGGAAAAGACAAATAGGCCTAGATTTGCTTATATAAGCTATATTTCGCAGTAATTAACTGCTTCTAACACCACCCAATGGAAAAATAAATATCTGGGTAAACAGCCGATCTCTGTAGGAAAGAGAGTATCGGAAATTATACATTGTTTGACTGAAACTTTACGGTAACGACAATCTTCCCCTCCCCATTCCCCCCTCCTCATATCTTTTGTCTCATCACCTTTTCACACCTTGCTATCTCTCATAAAGGGATAAGGTTGGTACTGACCACTTTGGTAACAATAATGTAAAGTAATATGAAACTAACAATAATATGGAATGTTTATAATACACAATACCTCCCAGAGCTGCAGCAATAAATCGTGCTTGCTAGATCGTCTCTTTGGCTGAGGTTGTTTTTTCTTTTTTTTTTCCTTCCTTCAGACGTCTAAATGATAGCGACATGCATGGTGGCAATAGCATATAGAGGGTCGGGGCGCAAGTTCCGGCCGCTCTCTGGGAAACTATTTTGTAGCTAGAGTTTCAGTAAACATGCAGTCGAAACCAAGGATGTTTTACCGTTCATTGCTTCAGTCAACACAAATATATTTGCTGTTCAATGTTCCAGTGAACTTGCAGTAAACGCAATAGATATGTTGTACTTTAGTGTTCCTAAAAGCCCTTCAAACAAGTCAGTGAAGGTATTAACAATTCTGTTTTCCAATAAAGACGATAGCCATACCTGCGTCTTTTTAAAAGTTCTAATATGCAACACCAGATTTGTTACAATAACTTTTTGTTAACGGCAGAGCAAATGCGTAATGTGATATTTCAGAATCAGTATATAAAAAGAAACTCATAGCTCCATTTGTATCCATTTGGAGTGATGAAAAGTTTCTCTGTAAATCTCTGCGATATCTTGCACTGTTATGCTCGTGTCCGTAATTTTCGCCGCAGGAAAATTGGCCGCAGGAAAATTGACCGCAGGAAAATTGGCCGTAGGAAAATTGGCCGCAGGAAAATTGGCCGCAGGAAAATTCACCGCAGGAAAATTCGCCGTAGGAAAATTGACCGCATGGAATTTTCGCCGTAACTCGGTGGTGCAAAACTTGTTGATGATGACAATTTAATATATATATATATATATGTATTTATTTATGTAGATTAGATAGAAAATAAGGGGAAAACCTATTGGAAGTCTGAACTAAAGCAGTGGAAAGCATAAGTGAATACCAGTCATGAAGATAATACTCTGCCAATATGCGCAGCATTCGGTAATCTTTGTCATTCTTCAAATCCCATAAAGCCAAGAATTTCTGAAGCAAAATCAGAACTGAAGAACTCAGCATTAGCTTCTCCAGGTGGTGCCCGCGCGCAGATTGCTGAAGCAGCAAAAAATCTCGACAATAATGCCCTATCTTGTACGCCAAGCACCTCCAATTCCAGCTGGACGCAGTAGTCACATACTTGCAGAGGAATATCAGGTCATTGAAAACGGCGAGGAATTTCTGCCTTATGACAGCGGTGTAGATGATCAAGATAGAATTTTAATTAATGTATGCAACACAATCAGGATTAGAAGATCTCAAGCATATAGAAAATTGGCCTTGCGATGGAACTTTTAAATACTTACCAGGCATATATTATCAGTTATTCACTGTGCATACTGTCAGTAGGAATATAAGCACTCCACGCATTTTTCTTTGCTTCCGGTAAATCCACATACATCACATTACCGCACTATCTTTGGGACTTGACACTCCCAGAGCTCCAAAGTTTACTCTTTTGCTCTTTAATTTGAGTTTGTTCTGTTAGAGACGCCAATTTCAGTTTGTACCAAGATGATTTAGTCAGTCATAACCCCGTAATTGGACTTTGTTTCGATTGTGCACGGCAAAAATTCCATGCGGCGAAAATTCCGTGCAGCCAAATTTCCTGCGGCCAATTTTCTTGCGGCGAAAATTCCTAGCACCGTTATGCTAACGGAAACAATCGCTCGCATGCCGTTCTACAATTGGCAGTTTGCTAATTTTTTATGTACAGATTGAGGCAAATATTGTATTGCATATTTGTAAATTTTCTCTCTCCTCGTACGTATAATTAGCATAATTGGGCCTGTACTGTGAGAGTAAATTCTAATTTTTATCTGCATCGAGGAGGTTATGTTTTTGTCGAGTTTGTTTTTCACCTTGTCTGTTTGCTTGCTTGTCACCAAGATAACTTGAAAAGGTATGGACAGATCTTTACGAAAATTACAGCCATTGTTAGGCATGCCAGAAGGAACAGATGATTAATTTTTCGAGGAGATCCGTCCAACTGTTTGTTTGTTTGTCTGCTTTTCTTTTCTTAGCACCATAACTTAATAAGTTATGGATAAATTTTTACAAAATTTTCATGAGTTGTAATGTAAATTACGAAAAGAAAATGACCGAATTTTGTGATGATCTGTGCATCGTTTGTTTGTGTATCTCAACGTTTGATTTTATGTTTATTAGCTATATAACTCAATCAGGTAAGATCGGATTTTTATGAAAATTACAGGAATTGTGTTAAGTGTAGAAAAATATAAATGACCAGCTTTTGGTGGTGATAGGTCCATCTGTTTGTGTGTTTGACTAACGATTGTCAGAAGCTTTGTCAGTAACATATCTCGAAAGTTACGGACGGATCTTCAAGAAAATTACAGAAGCTGTTATTACGGTCAAAAGGCACAGATGACCAAATTCCGGTGCTGATAACGAGAAAATCATTGTTTCTGGACCAATTTGAATTTTTCGTTAACGTTGCCTTGCTTGGCGGAGGTATGACCTCTCAAAGTGCTCTAGTTAGAGTTAGTTTTTTGAAGCTCTGCAGCCCATTTGGTTCGCTAATATAAGGACGCAGATTAAGCCTCATTTTTTTTTTTTTGGGTAGGGGGGTAGAGGGAGATGGAGGTGGGGTGAAGACTGTCAAAGAGCGAATAGCAGCTAAGGTTAAAAAAAGGATGGAAAATTAGAATGGAAAAATTTTCTCCCCAAAGCCATTTGATGTATTAGAAAAGTCGCATTGCTTTGCTGTATTGCAGATATTGAATGAAGTAATTACTTAGGAAACCGAGCAAGCAATATAGTAAATAGTTAGCTTTGAGAATAAAAGGAACTCATTTCTAAGTCTTTTACGTTAGTTCTGTGTTCAAAAAGCATTCAGTTAATAAACTAAATGTGTATAAAATTAGCGTTTCAATTATTTTCGATTAAAATGATGATGTTTATACATTATATCAATTTCAATAGTTTAATTATCTTATAGCCAAGCTGAACGTTTTTCCTCTTCTTTGTTACGATTCACAAAGACATAACATTCATTATGTTAGCATCATTATCTTCACTGAGTTTACTATTACACACAAGTCCAATTTTTAATAATATCCACTGTATTCATTTGTGCACAATAATCATTTTGTAGACAATATCCACTTCGTGGAATATTATGTAAGAATCGTATTTTATACAGTTAGAGACACTGAGTTCGTCGAGCCTCATTTCCCTTCTACACAGGATCAACACACGTAGAGCAGCAAGACGGGAAAGTAGAAGATCAAAAACATAATACAGCATCGCCAGGGCTACTATGAAAGTGAAAGGCAGCAAAGTGGGCGCGATAGAAAGACGTCGCAAAGGCCTCGCTCAGGCTAAGGAAACCTCCAGGGTTTTCCTGGGGGCGCTCCTCCCCGCAACATAGGATGGTTGAAACAACTAACTTAACCATGAGGCACATGGTCCATTCTATGGCACCTGAGGGGCCATATACTATAATATATCCACCGTGTTAAACATTATGCTGTAATTATATTATGAATAAATTCACTGCATTGCGCTCACTATCACACAGTAATCGTGTTGTAAACATGTGATTGCCAGAGAGCTAAATAAAACATTCTGTATACAAGGTGTTCAGAAATATCAGGTACAAACTTTTATAGTAGACAGGGATACTAAGAAGAGACACTTTTCATGAATACTGAAATTTCCACAACTCGTTAGTTTTTGGACTTACGTGGCTTTAAATTTTGAATTTAGGACCATTTGGGATCCTGTTTCAAACAGACGTTATAGCGGAAAATGAAAGAGTATTGTGGAAACAAATGTACTAAATGAATTATCGAAAACAATTTACAATAACTGTTCGAAAAGTCCGCTGCTGGCTGCCTCTTTGGTCGCAAACTGCGGCACCACAGAAGACACCCAGCAGAGTGACTCCACACACGTGGGGTAACGTGAGCAACGTCACCTGGACTTCTTCCGAAGACTCTCAAGGTAACTCAAG
>LQNS02276924.1:20600621-20616688 GCA_001587735.2 Parhyale hawaiensis | reverse complement strand
TTTTTGGGGGGGGGGGGGGGGGGGGGGGAGATTGAGGTGGGGATGAAGACTGTCGAAGAGCGAATAGCAGCTAAGGTTAAAAAAAGGATGGAAAATTAGAGTGGAAAAATTTTCTCCCCAAAGCCATTGGAAGTACTAGAAAAGTCTCAAAGCTTTGCTGTATTGCAGATATTGAATGAAGTAATTACTTAGGAAACCGAGCAAGCAATATAGTAAATAGTTAGCTTTGAGACTAAAAGGAACTCATTTGTAAGTCTTTTACGTTAGTTCTGTGTTCAAAAGCATTCAGTTAATAAACTGTGTAGAAAGTTCAGCGTTTCAAATTATTTTCGATTAAATCGATGATGTTATACATTATATCAATCTCAATAGTTTAATTAACTTAATAGCCAAGATGAATGTTTTTTCTCTTCTTTTTTTTCAATTCACAGAGACATAATATTCATTATGTTAGTATCATTATCTTCACTGAGTTTACTATTACACACAAGTCAAATTCTAAATAATACCCACTGTATTCATTTGTGCACAATAATCATTTTATAGACAATATCCACTTCGTGGAATATTATGTAAGAATCGTATTTTATACAGTTAGCGACACTGAGTTTGTCGAGCCTCATTTCCCCTCTACACAGGATCAACACGCGTAGAGCGGCAAGACAGGAAAGTAGAAGAAGAAAAACATAATAAAGCATCGCCAGTGCTAGTATGAGAGTGAAAGGAAGCAAAGTGGGCGGGAGAGAATGATGTCGCAAAGGCCTCGCTCAGGCTAAGGAAATGTCCAGGGTTTCCTTGGGGGCGCTCCTCCCCGTAACATAGGATGGTTGAAACAACTAACTTAACCATGAGGCACATGGTCCATTCTATGGCACCTGAGGGGCCATATACTATAAAATAGCCACCGTGCTAAACATTGTGCTGTAATTATATTATGGATCAATTCGCTGCATTGCGCTCACTATCACACAGTAATCGTGTTGTAAACACGTGATTGCCAGAGAGCTAAATAAAACATTCTGTATACAAGGTGTTCAGAAATATCAAGTACAAAATTTTATAGTAGACAGGGATACTAAAAAGAGACACTTTTCATGAATACTGAAATTTCCAAAACTCGTTAGTTTTCGACATACAGTACATAGCTTTAAATTTTGAATGTAAGGCCGTTTTTGGATCCCGTTTCAAACAGACGATAGCGGAAAATGAAAAAGTATTGTGGAAACAAATGTACTAAATGAATTATCGAAAACAATTTGCAATAACTGTTCGAAATGCCCAACATTTACCTCAGTGTAGAGCTGACACCTCCTATGAATGGAGAGCGACACCCGAGACCACATAGTTTAATCTTCAGCGATGCTGCCTAGCTGCTGCAATCCTGTCGACAATATCCATTTCTGACTCCACAGGTGTTTCATGCACCAAAGTTTTCATGTGGCCCAGAAAAAGAAATCCAACGGATTGAGGTCTGGAAATCTTGCAGGCCATGCCACTGGATTATTTCACCCTATCCACTTGTTCCGAAACGTGTCGTTAAGGTACTGGCGAACAGCTCCATTGTAAATTATTTTCGATAATTCATTTAGTACATATCTATCCACAATATTCTTTCATTTTCACTCTAACGTCTGTTTAAAACGGGATCTCAAACGGTCTCAGGTGAAAAATTTAAAGCTACGTATGTCGAAAACTAACGAGTTTTGGAAATTTCGGTATTCATGAAAAAGTGTTTATTTTTGGTGTCCCTATCTACTGCAATAGCTTGTACGCGTTGTTTCTGAACACCCTGTATACAGTCGCTGTTTGCGTTTCGCCTACGAAGCAAGCAAAGTCCGATGTTTTCCGACCAACTTATTTTAACGAGATATTACTAATGCCGTAGGATATGACAGACTACTTTAAATGCTGCAGTAGATAAACGAAACTCTTTATTAACAACGGCAGATTGAAGGGGTCTTCGCTTAGCCATTGCAAATTTTGATCCAGTATAATATTAATAATCCCTGTTTGCGTTTTGTCTGCCTGGATCCAGGACGCTTGAGCTGGATGACCTGAATCCGGATGCGCACTAGAGAAGTTGTCGAAACCAGTGATCGTGTTCGTAGTTTCGGATAAGTTATGCCTTCAAGGCCTAATTTTGCTAGCCAATCAATTGAACGTGCCTATAATTATTACGTTGGCCCAAACACATACATGCAACCCACTACAAAGTAACAAAGCCAAAGTACCTCTCTGAAGTTCCGGATAAGGCAAACCTTGCGGCTAGGGGTACCCTGACTTTCACGAAGCATGCAGTATCTTCTATGCTGGAGACAAAACACCTACGTAACATTGTCGTCAGCCCTCGCAGAGCGTCATTCGGTTATTGCTCACCAATTAAGTTCTAAAGCTTGCATTTTATTCCTGAATCTTCCAGTTGATGCTGACTAAATGAGATCTAAATCTTGCATTTGCTACTGAATCTTTCAGTTGCTGCTGACTAAATGAGATCTAAATCTTGCATTTGCTACTGAATCTTTCAGTTGATGCTGACTAAATGAGATCTAAATCTTGCATTTGCTACTGAATCTTTCAGTTGCCGCTGCACAAACGAGCTCTTTATCTTTCAGTTGCTACTGACCAAATGAGATCTGTTTCTTTCAGATGCTGCTGACGAAACGAGATCTAAATCTTGCATTTGCTACTGAATATTGCATTTGCTTCCGAACAAGCGAGCTCTATAATATTCATTTGCTACTGAAAAAACGGGCTGTAAATCTGTTTAGAGATAGAAAATAACGTCACATCGACCGATCATCAAATTTATGTAATCAGAGCTCGTGCTACAGCGAAGTCGCCTTAAGCAGATTCAATACAAATTATGTATTCGAAACGGGACTGAAGATCTCTATGCAAAAAAAAAAAAAAGTGCTGGATAGATGGATGAAACTCCTTAATCCTTTACAGCCTTGCTTTCCTTAAGTAGCGCGTTACGAAGGATGTTTTTAATATGAAAATAAATTGATGATGCCGGCAATAAACGCTACTGGCGGCAATCCCTTAGTTCTCATACAGGAGGTCTCACCGATTATCGCGGTAAAGTCGAGTAAGCTAGACCTTCTACAGGCTAATCTTGAGACAGGTGTGTTGGCTTAGCCATTTTGAATCTAGTTTCAGGCGTCAATCTCGAACCTTTTGATTAACGCACTATAGTCATTTTATAATATCAGCTATAATTGTATTAATCCAAGAACGCCCCTCGCCCGTGGAGAAATAAATGATAACAAATAAATTGAGACGTCCAAAACTGAAGTAGCTAAGTCGTGATCCGTGAAATACAGTTTTCGGCTGCAGCAGGTGCAGTCAAGTGACGTGGTCAGTAGTAGATATAGGGACAAGAGACCAGTCGTGTGAGCCTGCCCTTAAATAACGAACTTTCTTCAGCATTAATAGAAACTCGGCTCTGTAGTAGTTTATTTAGCGTTTCAAATTAATAATTTTCCTTTTAGAACGTGTTTGTCTTGATTAGTGGCAATCTAAGTTAATTTATACGTTAATAATAATATGTATTTCGTGTCATATTAATTCTATCTTAGTGGTTGTAATAACTTCTCAGTTTCGAGTTTCTTTACTATATAGGTGTAGAAAATTTGCAAAGATTATCGATGGCTCATTCAGAGAAAAAGTCACGCGCTTGTGATTATTAATAAAGCTTTACTTTCCTGTTCACAGACTATCAGGCTAACGATTAGATCAAATAACATTTACAATTGTGGGTCGGTCGGTTAGAGAGAGCAGTCTGTCAAATTTTTTTTTTTGTGGGGCAAATTTATATGGCGCCCAAAAAAAATTATTTAGTGGTAGTTGTCATTAACTTTTTCTGCGTTTTGCTGCTATTATTTGCCTCATGTGACTGATGTTAACTGTTGTCTGTACCTTACTGTCGGCACCTGTGATTTGGATTTGCTACTTTTTCTACTATATTTTTCTCCTGCTCTCAGTTGCCGACGTTAAGTATTTTCTCCGTTTAGTTACCATCCTTACCAAATTTCCGTTCTTGGTTGCCGAATCGAATAATTTTTCACCCTTTATTCCCAAACTTAGTTATATGTTTTTTTTTGTGCTCACGTAAGGTGTTGAAAAAGTTTAGGCTGCGGTGCAACAAGACAAAATGTTAATAGTGTTGCGCATTTATTGAGACTGACGCTTTAAGCACATGCTCCTTCAAGGTTGAGGCATTGCTGGGGCAGTGCTATCCTCGTGACAACGCACCAGAGCTCGGCATTTCTGATTATGGTACAATGGAGAATGCAATACCATCGCCATCGGTGCGAAAAATTGCCAATTTTCATCGGCGATGACCTACGATGAAACAACCATCGGCGATGACCTATGATGAAATAACCATTGGCGATGACCTATGATGAAATAACCATCGGCGATGACCTATGACGAAATAACCATCGGCGATGACCTATGATGAAATAACCATCGGCGATGACCTGTGATGAAAAAACCATCGGCGATGACCTATGACGAAATAACCATCGGTGAAGACCTATGATGAAATAACCATCGGCGATGGCCATCGTAGGGCGTCAAATTCAGCGATGGACCATCGCGTTAACACATTTTAAAAGTACAAAGATTTCAAACCACAGACATCGAATAAAAGTAGCCTCTTACACAACTTCGGCCTGTGTGCGAGTTTTACACCAGTAATACTATTCCTACCCGATAAAAGGTGCGAAATGTAAAGCCCAGGTTATTAGGGTTAATTAAAACCTGCTTTACGAAGTTTAATTATTATTTGCCTAGTAGCTAATATGCTTCAAATCTAATGATATTTCAAAACCTTAATAGTAATTGACATTGTTAGATCTGGGGAATGTATTTTCAGAAGACGTCAGTAATGACATTTCATATGTTTGTTGACATATTTAGGTAATATAAGTGAATCTAAGCCGTTTTTCATGAAAAACGTTTTCGCCGCAAACGCTTAGTTTTCGAGATATTTGACGAACAAAAACTAACTATACGTATAAAACCACCAATACTGGTAAAATTATTGTACATACAACGCAAAAAAAAACAAAAACCATCACTGCCGGCAGTACAATACTGCATAATACGCGTTCCAATAATGTGGGCCAGCTGGTCGTGTTCCAAATACGTATATAAAAAGAACTTCAACGCTCCCGATGAAAACGTTATTCATGAAAAACATCTTAGAATGCCTTACTTTCCCTAAATATGGCAACAAAAATACTAAATGTCATTACTGACCTCTTCGAAAACGTCACCAAATAATTTTTTTTAATGCTACTAAATACACAAATGTTTCAAACTCGTAACGCTGTTTTTCTGCGGTTTTAGCCTTATTTCATTACTTCATCGGCTTCAAAAGTACAACCATCGGTGAAGACCTATGATGAAATAACCATCGGCGATGGCCATCGTAGGGCGTCAAATTCAGCGATGAACCATCGCGTTAACACATTTTAAAAATACAACGTTTTTCATGAAAAACGGCTTAGATTCACTTATATTACCTAAATATGTCAACAAACATATGAAATGTCATTACTGACGTCTTCTCGTCAGTAATCGGTTGAGCTCTTCAGCCATTTCTGCGGACCAGTTCTTCCTCATATCACCATCGCTGATGGAGAAAATGGCCATCGCAAATAGTTTGATACGATTTCCATCGGACCATCGCTATCGCCGATAGATTTTTGCGATGTTCCTTCGTAACAACGTAGTTTTTCCGATGGCAATGGTCTTCACGCCAGCGCCATCGTATAATCGGCTATGGTCATCGTGCCAGCTAGGCCTTGTAAAGTACCCATGGTGTATTCACAAGCAAGTGTACTTTTGAGCTCTAAATTCATTCTCACAGATCCTAGCAAGTTTTTCTCTCAGTTAAGGGGATGATCAACAGTTACATGGTGCGAAGTCAGAACTATAAGGTGGATGGAAGGTCAGTGAATGGCAGCTTACTTTCCGCCAGAAATTGGCGAGTTTTGTACGAAAAAAAACTTGATGAGATTAATTTTCAAAAGCAATAGAACTTTGCAAGAAATATAAATACAAAGCTTAAAGGTATACCTGATGTATTTTAAATTCCTTGTCAAGAGGATGACATGGCTTCGGTAGTGCGTTAATTTTGCAGGAGCGTTTGTTGCAGGAGTGTGAGACTTATTAATTGTATACTTCTATTAATGTTGTATTACCTTGTAGATAAAACTTGTTGAACGTCCTATGTACCAATAAATGCTGACATTAGTTTTAGTTTCCGCCCTTAGCTGCAAAGATTGTTTGTTTTCCCTATACTTAGCGGCTGAGATTATTTATTTTCCACACCTAGCGCAAAGATTATTTATTTTCCACACTTAGTAGCCAAAATTATTTATTTCTGCACTTAGCTGCAGAGATTATAATATTCTCCATAGTTGCTGCTCACACTACATTTTTGCTGCATTTACAACTTTTGCTGCTGATATTATTTCTATTCTGCACCTTCGCTGGCGGTAATACTTCTTTGCTCAAATTATTCCCATCAATTATTTGTCGCGCCACTTTAGTGCTAACATCTATTTTCTGTCATATGTTATTGAAATTAAATTTTTCCTGAACTTTTGCAAACACGAATCAAATATTTTCTGATCTAAACTTGCGTAGCACGTAAAACAGTTCATTTTGCCTGTGCTTTTATTACCTTGATGAACTGAAACATTCTGTCGCTGGAGTCTTGGTGAATAATTGTTCATGCGCACTTATGCGGAACTTCGCTGCATTAGGGCACTGCATCTAAAAGTTATTTTCACAATATTTCTATAACTCTCCCTGCTATTTTATGCAAGTGCGCACTGCATCTAAAACTCATTTCCGCAATATTTATTTTATACACTCTGCTATTTTATATGCAGCTCGGGGAATTGACCGGGGAAGTTATAGAATGTCAAGTATTAAAATCATATTAGATTTTGCTCAGTTGGTTGTAAGAGCATATGTTCTAGTGTAGTGCTGAATACTTCCTTGAATATAGGTACTAAGGCTTGACTAGGAATACTGAAATTGTTCTAAATATAATAATGTACTGCCGAGTCAGGGTATAAGAGCATACATCAACATACCTATACTGATTTTCTAATATCTACATCTCACTGAAGCTTATCCCAGTTTTCATATAATATGTCATTATGTTCCTTTCCATTATAATCAGAAACGCACTCTTTTCAGTTGTTTCTTTGGAAAGCTCGTTACATTAGCGACTTAATTGTACGTGCATTGCAACAGTTTTTGTCTGTTGTCTGCAGTGAGGGTCACTGACTCACTGGAAGCCCCCATTTCACTAAAATGGCAACAGTTTCTCAAATGAAATTGAAAGTCTTTCGCGTCAGAAAGTTAGTGCTGGGGAGAGAGTACAACCTTGTATACCATGTGTACATTATGGGTCTTCGGATAAAGTCAAAATGACGTTGTAGCCACTTTCGCTTGCCAAGAGACACTGTAAAAATTATCTGTAGTCATTTTTGCCAAGAGACACTGTAAAAATTATCTGTAGTCACTTTTGCCAAGAGACACTGTACGAACTAGAGCACTCTGAGAGCGCATACCTCCGCCAAGCTGAGGTATGCTCTGAAACCACAAGTTTCTTGGTATAAACTCCAAAATCTAATTATTTGTGCCTTTTGATAGTAGTAACAGCTTGTGCAATTTTCTTGAAAATCCGTTCATAACTTTTTGAGATAGGTAAGCTGCTATCAAACGTTATGACAAACATGAGTCAAACATACGAACGAATTAACCGATCTGCACAAAAATTCAATCATTTATGTCTTTCAAAATTACTAACAATCTCTATAATTTTCATAAAGATCCATTCCTTATTTATTTGAGTTATTGTGTTAACAAGCATAAAATTAAAAAGAGTGATAAACGAAAAAAGAACCGAGGATCATTATCAAAATTTTATCATTTACTCTTTGTTATATACCTAACAACTCATGTTAATTTCATAAAATCCATCCATAACTTTTTGAGTTATATCATTGCGAAAAATGAGGCAGACAAACAAACAAACAAATAAACAAGCAAACCAATGGCATATTTTCATCAAACGTTAATCATCTGTTTCTCCTAACATAATTAGCAATTCCTGTGAATTTCGTCCAAATCGGTTGGTAACATTTTGAGTTATCTTGGTAACAGACAGACAACAAGACAGACAGACAGATGAACACGACGAAAATATAACCTCCTTGGCGGAGGTAATTATCTGCAGCCACTTAGGAATTGTAAGTAGCCACTTTACCAACAGGCACTGTAAGAATGATCTGTAGACACTTTTGCCAAGAGAAACTACAAGAATTATCTGTAGCCCCTTTAGCCAAGAGACACTACAAGAATGATCTGTAGACACTTTTGTCAAGAGACACTGCAAGAATGATCTGTAGACACTTTTGTCAAGAGACACTACAAGAATGATCTGTAGCCACTTTTGTCAAGAGACACTACAAGAATGATCTTTTGCCACATTTGCCAAGAGACACTACAAGAATAATCTCTTGCCACATTAATTTTGCCAAGAGACAATACAAGAATGATCTTTTGCCACATTTGCCAAGAGACACTACAAGAATGATCTCTTGCCACATTTGCCAAGAGATACTACAAGAATTATCTTTTGCCACATTTGCCAAGAGACACTACAAGAATGATCTTTAGCCCCTTTTGCCAAGAGACACTGCAAGAATGATTATGAACCACTTTTGCTAAGAGACACTACAAGATGATCTTTAGCCACTTTTGCCAAGAGACACTGCAAGAATGATCTGTAGCCTCTTTTGCCAAGAAACACTATAAGAATGATCTGTAGCCACTTTCGCCAAGAAACACTGCAAGAATGATCCGTAGACATTGTAAGAAACACCGGTATATAGACACACTCGCACGGGACGACTGCAGATGTTTTGCCCCAGACAATGGACCTCTGCGAGCGACATCAGACGACGCTCCTCCAAAAACAATTCTTCAAGCACCTTGTTAAAGACGACCGTGAACGCTGGATCTGCGGAAGTCTGGAGCGTCGGACAGCGACGAATGGTGGCGGGGAATCTTTGATTGCGAAGTAGTCTCTTCGTTGCCGGGCCGCTGTTTGTTATGNCAAGCACCTTGTTAAAGACGACCGTGAACGCTGGATCTGCGGAAGTCTGGAGCGTCGGACAGCGACGAATGGTGGCGGGGAATCTTTGATTGCGAAGTAGTCTCTTCGTTGCCGGGCCGCTGTTTGTTATGCCTTGCTGGCGACTGGGCCGGAAAATAATGGAAGGGTCTGCTAGACATCAGGTAAACAGCTGCATTCCCTTCTAATGCTGGGAATTTTTCTGTTGCCGAGAACGGAACCTCAGCTCCCTCCCAGACACTCCCTCCGCGGTGTGCTGGTCACTGCTACCGATTCCCTTTTTTTTTCTTGAAAAAGTATTGGTTAAGAGGAGTAGTTTCTTCTCGTGTGAATTATGGAGGTGATTTTAGCTCACCGAAAAAAGTGGTGGCTTCAAAATAATGTCTTTAGTATATTTATGTATATAGTGTGCAGTTTGAAAGTAGTTTTCTGTTATACAGGCTTCAGTGAAGGTGACTGACAGCTTCATTCTCAATAAGATACATGTCTGATGAGTTTTCATAGTCTTCAAAACATCATACCAGGAGGATCCAACGCTGACCTTAACATTCCAACTTTATTAGTTGTCATTTTCAGGAGAAAGCTATTGCGCTGTTGGAAGTGGGATCTCGAAAAAGTGGTAGGGTTCCTTCCTTGTTTTCAGATTGCGAGCTCAGGATGATACTGGTTGATGAATAAAGTTATAGATAAAATCAACTTGATCGTGCAACCCAATTGGGAAAACTCTATGAATTTCTCCCAAAGAGTGAACGCTCCAGCTGCCCACCACTAATAGTCAGAACTGCGGGATATGAGATGGAAGGCTCTTGAGACCCCCAACCATCTCCATATCTGGTGAGCATCAGTATCCCAAAAATAGCATGTGAACGACAGAAACGCTGACTCAGCAATTCGAATACTGTAAAAACCGACTTGTTAAGCGGTACCCTCCCCCCTTCACAAAAAAGAAAAAACAGAAAAGAAAAGCATGAATCGGAGAACTAGAGAGCGCTCTTAGTGCCCATACCTCCACCAAGCTAGGCGACGGTAAAGAAAAATTCAAATTGGTTCTGAAACCATGATTTTTTTTTCATATCAACGCCAAAAATCTAATTATTTGCGCCTTTTGATAGTATTAACAGTTCTTGTAAGTTTCATGAAGATCCGTTCATAACTTTTTGAACTATGGATGGCATTAGATAAATTGTCTTCGCGATTTAAACACCTATAATACGAGGTAAATTGTCTATTGTCTATTTGTCGGTCACTAAAATAACTCAAAAAGTTATGGTTGAATCCATCCTAAATTTACAGGGATTCTTAGGTACCTATATTAAGCGAAAAAGATGATTAACTTTTGGTGAACATCTGTTCAAAATCTTAGTTGTTTTTCAGCCTGTTTTTTTCTTGGAAGCGTAAGTGGAAAAGCTTCGGACTGATCTCTGTGAAAATTTCTGGAATTATTCGGGTTGTTACTTGAATAAAATGACTAAATTTTATGTTGATCTTTTGTCTGCTTTTTCTTTGTCTCTATGTTTGTCCAACTGTTTCCCAGTAATATAATTCAAAAACTTATGAGCAGATTTTCATGAAATTTGTAGGAATTGTTGGACGAGTTGAAAGGCCCTTATGACTAAGTTTTGGTGTTGATCGGTTGGTCCGCTGGGGTGTTTGACAACTGTTTGTCAATGTTTTTGTTAGAACATAAACTCAAAAAGTTACGGACCGATCGTCAAGAAAATGCACTAGATGCACAAATGAATACATTTAGATGTTGACAGAGAGAAATCCTAGCTTCAGGACCAATTTCGTTAACATTGCCTAACTTTCCGGAGGTATGCGCTTTCAGTACTTTGTCTGAAAAGTGCTTGTGGTATCTCCCGCCTATTAAGTACTAATGTGCCAAAGACCGCCACCACAAACCCCAACATGTCGGTAGAGTTATAGCCGTGGCAGAGAAATAATAATAATAATAATAATTAGCTTTTATTAAGAACACAATGGGTTCACAAAATATGCTTACAAGCTTACAAGTACAAACAAAGTAGTCAAAATTCAACCTAGTAATTAGGCCCANCCGGAAAATAATGGAACCCAGACGATCTGTAGTCCATTTGTCGACGTAAGGGAAGATTACGACCCTTAAAAAGACAACGGCTCTTGCCTTGGAGTCGAGGGAGGGTCTGTGAGGGAGGCGCCACACGACCAGTGACGATGGCTTTTCCTTTTTTTTTCTTGAAAAAGTATTGGTTAAGAAAAGTAGTTTATTCTCGTTTGAATTATGGTGGTGATATAAGCTCACCGAAAAAAATAGTTGCTTCAAAATAATGTCTTAAATATACTTATGTATATATATAGTGTGCAGTTTGAAAGTAGTTTTTCTGTTATACAGGCTTCAGTAAAGGGGACTCACTGCTTCTTTTTCAATAAGACACATGCCTGATGAGTTTTCATAGTCTTCAAAACATCATACCAAATCATCATTGTTGATGCTGCTCAGGAGGATCCAACGCTGACCTTAACATTCCAACTTTATTGGTTGCCATTTTCAGGAGAAAGCTATTGCGCTGTTGGATGTGGGATCTCGAAAAAGTGGTAGGGTTCCTTCCTTGTTTTCAGATTGCGAGCTCAGTATGATATTGGTTGTTGAATAAAGTCATGGATAAAATCAACTTGATCGTGCAACCCTATTGGGAAAACTCAGTGAATTTCTCCCAAGGAGTGAACGCTCCAGCTCTCCACCACTAATAGTCAGAACTGCAGCGTATGAGATGGAAGGCTCTGGAGACCCTCAACCATCCCCATATCTGGTGAGGATTAGTATCCCAAAAATAGCATATGAACGACAGAAATGCTGACTCAGCAATTCGAACACTATAAAAATTGACCTGTCCAGCGGAACCCTCGCCCCTTCACAAAAAAAAAGAGACAGAAAAAAAGTGAATGAATCGAAGAACTAGAGAGCCCTCTAAGAGCGCATACCTCCGCCAAACAAACCAACGGTAAAGAAAAATTAAATTGGTTTTCAAACCATGATTTTTTTCGTATCAACGCCAAAAATCTAATCATTTACGCTTTTTGATAATATTAACAGTTCCTGTAAGTTTCATGCAGACCCGTTCATAACTTTTTGAATTGTTGGTGGAATAACATAAATTGTCGTCGCGATTTAAACACCTATAATAAGAGGTAAATTGCGACGGTCAGAATGCTGAATTGCAGTTTTGAACTGGAGCATCCTTCTAAATGACTCTGTTGGAGGATAAATCATTAACGAATCTTGGAATATGTTTTATTGCCTCCGCCAAGGAGGCTATGTTTTTGTAGAGTTTATTTGATTATTTTTCTGTCCTTCTGTCTGTCTATTTGTCTGTCGCCAAAATAACTCAAAAAGTTATGGTGGAATTGATCCTACATATGCAGGGATTCTTAGGTAACTATATTATACTTAAAAGATGATTAACTGTTGTTGAACATCTGTTCAACCGCTTAGTTGTTTGTCAGCCTGCTTTTTCTTGGTAGCGTAACTGAAAAAGTTTTGGACAGATCTCTGTAAGAATTTCAGGAATTATTCGGGATGTTACTTGAAGTAAATGACTAAATTTTGTGTTTGTTTGTTTTTTCTTTGCCTCTCTTTTTGTCGAACTGCTTCCCAGCAATATAACTGAAAAAGTTATGAGCAGATCTTCATGAAATTTGCAGAAATTGTTGGACGTGTTTAACGGCCCTTTTGATTAAGTTTTGGTGTAGATTGGTTGGTCCGCTGGGGTGTTTGACTACTGTTTGTCTTTTTTTTTGTTAGAATATAACTCAAAGAGTTACGGACGGATTTTCGAGAAAATACACATGATGCACAAATGAATACATTTTTATGTTGACAGAGAGAATCATAGTTTCAGGACCAATTTCGTTAACATTACCTTACTTCTCGGAGGTATGCGCTTTCAGTGCTCTGTCTGAAAAGTGCTTGTTGTATCTCCCGCCTATTAGATACCAATATGCCAAAAACCGCCACCATAAACCCCAACATGTCGGTAGAGTTATAGCCGTGGGAGAGAAATGGAGTGGATGGGTTTTGTGAACTTTCTGGCCACGCGAAGTAGAGGTTGTGCTCACTTTATGGCAGCAATCAATAGCGCCGAGAATAGTATACATTTCTCCATATTGGATGCCGAGTACGAGAAAAACGCTAGACAACTTGAAGCTATTCAAAGATCCCTCACTGCAGGAGTACGACTACCACAAAAGACTTAGCTGTTTCCAGTTGTATTCAATACAATAACGATTCGAGCCCTTCACAATAATAGATGTTTGGTAAACTAGAAAATATATCGCAGCGACTGTGAATGAACAGATTGTCACCAGACACCCAGACACTCAGCTGCAAGGTTTTTTGAGGTACGCATTCCAAGCAGAAATGAGGCAAAGCCGTAGCGACAAAATGTGCTAATAACTTCACTGTGCGGAGAGCAAGGCTGTTTAACAACATGCCGCTACACATTCGGGGAAAGCTTCTGATATGGAAGTTATTGAATTTAAACTTTGCTGGACTATCACCAATTAGGCTAATGATCAGTGGTTACGCGCACTAAGGAGTTAATTCGCTGCTGCCTGTCTTTGAGCGTTAGCTGCAGCCCAACAGAACAAAACCAGTATACCTTGACTACACACGTGAGGTGATTTTCATAATCTTCACTGGAGTCTGTCCAGACACCCTGAAGACAGGATAATCGCCGGCATTAGCCAAAGTTTGAAAGGCTAGAACTTTCTATATCCATTAACCAGTAATATCACGAGTCCACAACTAGAAAACTTGGAAGGAACCATGCAACTTTCGAGAGTGCTACCTGCTACACCACAACTGCGTCCTTCAGAGATTGACTAACAGATGGTGAAACACGAAGTCAACTTTGGAGAGCTGCTGAGCTGTATCGACTAGTTAGGCTAGCTGCAGGCAATAAGATGATATAAACTGTATGGAAAAGTTAGTAAATGTATTAGTAAGAAGAAGCTCGCAGTGACCCACCCATAAATACCTCTATATACCTATGCATAACGATCTGTATATTTATTTACCGCAAATAGATTACACCATAGACCACACCATACATTGACTGAACACTGGCCCCTAAGGCAGATTTCGGTCCCGCAATTGGGCCTGGCTGAATGGTGCCGCAGACATATTTTTATATGTTCTCACATTACTTTTTCATACTTTGTTTAGGCTATTTGACTTAATTCTTCTACATTCAGAAATGACTGGCAAACCTGAGCACAACACTTAAAACTTCTATACGCAAAACAAATTCACAAAAATGTCAAGGCTTAAAGTATAATTACGTAGAGCAACTGTTTATGACATCCTTTGACATTTGCAGTAAACTTATTTCGTAATAGTTAGTGAAATAAAGAATTTCATTTTGTACAACAGAAGCTTTTCATATTCGCGGTGTGCTCGATTTGTAATGAAATGCCAAGTGAACAGCTTATGAAAGTGTTAATGAAGCTTATTAGGTAGCTATACGGGCTAAGCGAGAAAATCAGAATATACTGCGGAACTGAAAGGTGAGTTGGAGCAGTTTGCAGCCATTAGGTGATGGAGCCCAGCAGTGAAGTGATGAAGCACTTTCTGCCAGGAAGTGATCTAGCATTGGCAGCAATAATACGATATAGCATTGGCGGCCGTGAAGTAATCTGAATAATGAAGCACTGGCCGCCATGATGTGATGTAGTGATTCAGCACTGATAGCCGTGCAGTGATACTGCATTGGTAACCGGGAAGTGATGTAGCTTTGACAACTATTAAGTGATGTATCATTGGCCGCCCTGAAGTGGCCACTGTGAAGTGATTTAACTCCGGCAACCATAATGTGTCTCAACTTTGGCAACAAAAAAGTGATGCAACATAGGAAACCATGAAGTGATATACTGTATCGTAGGCAAACACGAAATGGTGTAATATACTGAGATAGTTATGTGAAATGATATTGGCAATCACGATGGGTAGGTATAGATGGTTCCAGTGATGAAGGGTTGTATCAGATAGAAATTATTGTTTTACTATCATTTACCGTTTTTCTTAGTATCTTGAGCTCATAGTTAAACATGTATTTTTCGTTCATTGGTAGATACCAATGTAGTATTACTGTGGTTTTAACTCCTTTTTCAACATTTGTGGGTTTTCTTAAGCTACTTTTGCTGCGGCTACTGGGGTGAGGGCTACCGAAAGCTCTACATACATAAATTTCTGAGGTTATTGCTTTAAACCCGTCATTGGAAATACTCGATTGAATGTGATCAAAAGTAAACCTACTACGTGCAGCATTTATGAGTCAATATTTTCCATAAAATATTAATATTCCTAGAAATTATAGCCTAAGGAATTTTCAATTTTTCTTGGTGTCCGACGTTACGATGTATATCGCCTACTGAAGATATATAATTGTGAATTTAGATTTCCTGCTCTGCAACCCATTCCTTATGGTGCTACGAAGAAATTAATATTTTTTTGAGGTATCTGTGATTATTAGAACTCATTTTATTAACACTTACGTAAATCGGCCTCCAGGCCCAATTACAACAGGCCTGATTTCAGTGTCCAGTCAATGTATGGTGTGGTCTATGATTACACGAATTAAAAATTTGAGCAGTAGAAAGCAATATAATTACGTTACATTGTAAGCCTCAGTATTTGCAGTCATCCAGTGGGAGAAACAAGCAAGGAACATGTTTGCTAGTTCTTCAAGTAAAATTAAGGATTCATTGTGCAGCGTATTTCAGCTGTTGACTAGAATACTTTAAGTAAGTAGTAGTAGTAGAAGTTTTACTAGCGCTTCAGTGGCACACTGCCTATATCGCGCCGAACTATTCCTGTGTTTAACCACAGGCTCGTGCGCCGACTAGGGCGCGTTTTAAATTG
>LQNS02276924.1:20576568-20600602 GCA_001587735.2 Parhyale hawaiensis | reverse complement strand
TTCCTGTGTTTAACCACAGGCTCGTGCGCCGACTAGGGCGCGTTTTAAATTGTCAATGATTTTTGTCTCGGCTTTTCTGCCGGTAGGTCTCAGAGTGGTCAGTGCGCTACTGACAGGAAAAAAGCACAAGTTGAGCATCTCTATCCCCCGGGCACGGCTGAACGCTTTCGCTCAGCTACGCCGCACAGGGAAAGGAAACGAAATACAAGAAGGTAGAAGTCTAGCGGGAAAGGTCAGCCATCTCGATCAGCAGCCAGACCTCCCGAAACAGAAGGGGAAGTATTGAGAGCCTACCTAACTTTACAAAACTAACCTCATCAACAGGAACTGCGGCAAGTTGCAACATCTCCTGCGGAGAAGGCACTCGGGACCTTTGGTTGCGTGATGCCCAAATATATTGTGGCAGGTAAAGGGCCCGCTACAATATGCCCCTGAAGGCCTTTAAGAAAGAACATGAACCACTCGATACGTTGACTGTCCACTGAAATTTGCAAATGAGGCTAATTGTAAGTAGATTCGACGTCGATAAAATCTTTCCCAGGCTACAGAACGACCTCAAACAAGATGTAAACGGTTCTCGGTGATGCAAGAAATGTGTTTATCAGCAGGGAGCACAAATTCGCAGCTACATATATGCCAGCTGTGGAGAAGGGTTACTGAAGCAAAATGACCTAAATTTTACTAAAATAAGTTTTGCCATTTACTGTTGGGCAGTGTTTATGCATGAGTGTTTCTTTCCAACACATACATTACTTGCGTCTCCAAGAACAGTTTTTTTTCTTCAAGTCGGTACATTGAATGAAACAAATTTATCGAGGATTTATAAATTCACCATCAACCTCACTTGCGAGGAGTGGACAGTCAAGGTATTGCGTAGTTCGTGGACGAATATATGAACAATTCACACTCGCACACACACACACACACACATACCCACACACTTTAAAACATAACAGAGGCAAGGAATTTTTCGTTTACCTCCGAAGCTGGGAACATCAGAAACCATTGTAGACGGAAACATCATTCCTACCGCTTGTGTAATGCTTTTGTTTACATCGCTCCAAAGAACTTCTGATGCAAAGGAGAAATTATCATTAAAGAAAGGCTCCCAACAAGAGCGTTTGTCCATGTTTTATTCACAGTTTTCATTAAGGAACGCTTCACTGAATCCCCGGGCTCGCATTTTAAAGGTAAACATTGCGAAGACTGCGACACTTGTGTTGCAACCACAAAACCGGCAAGGTTTTTTTTTTCAATAATTTTGCATTAAAATTCATAAGTATGTTTCAGTTCTAGGATACTTTACTAATGGTGTCTTTAATCGTTCTTAGAAAGAGAGTTAAGCTAAGCCCAATCGGATTGACTATTGTGAACTTCCCATTCACAAATTTTAGGCGGAAATACCGACGATTATGAGCGGAAAGGTTGAAACATAGCAAAATATATATACTCAGTAATGTTTATCAAGCAGATATTCTTCTAATTGTACCTACCCAGGAGTTCCTCTATTTTCAAGTGTACACAACTTGCCGAGGCAAGCGTCTTCATCCCGACAGAAAAATGAAATGAATCGTTTTGGCATTAAATCGTAATGAAATTAATGTTTAACATTCCTACAAATAAATAACCTCTGCGCACTAACCCACCTCACTTGCAGAAAAACTCAACACTAACTGATTTACACCTTCAAAGGGCTGGATAATTACATAGCGACCAAACTGAGATAGTTTAAAAAAATAATTTAAAAGGTACAGAAAATACCTATTGCCAAATAAGCAACCATTCAGTTGAGTCAACAAGCATGCACGAATGATTTTCCTTTGTGAGACACGGTTAAATGTTTCTTTAAACTTAATACATAGATAGGTTATTTTGATAAATAAACAGTATCTCCAAACGGAAAAAACACTGAAAAACAAAATGTAACTGCAGCTCAACTCAAAACAACCACTATATATAACAACAAATCAAAATAAATGATAGGCAACTCTTAGACCTATATAGGGAGGTACCAAAGTGTCTCCAATACATCTACCGCTGTCGTTTCGCTTCAATTGGCTGTAATGACGGCAATCACGGAAGCTCTTTGCTGATCTACAGATGTGCTGGATCGGCTGTTGTGTGCATGTTGACTTCCTCATCTTCCGTCAAATTGGCGCCATAGTTCTTGGTGATTTGTGGTTGACTGCAGCCGCACTTACTCCTCTGGGGCCAGTGGGATGATATCCGCAGCAAAAACCAGTGCATGTGGGTTTTCCAGTTGAGGGTGCGGTCAAAGTTGACTTTACCTTTAAACTGACTTTATCCTTGCTCTTTCATTATTCCTGCTCATGGTCGTCATTATTCGAGATTCTCTACATTGAAATATACGTTGCTCGTACATGCCTGCCCGTTTTTCCATTATAACTACTGAAAGAAGTGAATGCGATCAAGTTTATTTCTGGAAAAAAAAACATTATCATTGTCTTTCCCACCCACTCTGCCAAAATTAAGCCTGAAATTTAAGACGGAAACAAACAAGATTGTCATTCCTAAGAAAAACCAATTTTAGGAACGACCATATTTCTACTGACATTATTATTATTGCCGTGATTTTATGGTCGCTATTATGGTCATAGCCATGACCATATGAGCGTATAACTGTGACTATGACTATATCTAGGACTGTAGCTATTACGAAGATGGTAATACCATGACTATGACTACTACAACGACTATAATTATGGCTATGACAACGACTATGAATCTGATTATAACTAAATTCCGTCATATCTAATTTATCACTTCAGTAGCCCTGAAATTAAATGTACAGTGAAATCTATGAATAAATAATTTTCTAAAAAATTGGCGGTCCATACTGTAGAAGCCGGATATGAATAATAGAGGACTTTTGAACGAAGAAACTCGATTGGTTTACATATTACACGTATCCTGGTTTAAAATGAAGTTAAAATAGAGCTTTTTGACCACATTCCCTTAAAAGTCTAATCTCGCCCTACACATCAGTCTCATTTGAGAGAAGATTCCCCTAGTGTATGGGGAAATTAATTGTTTTTCTTCGTCCGAATTAAATACAAAGCAGCAGGCTACCTAAGGCGGCACTTTGTGGTATGGAGGGGCATGGGAAAAAAGGAGGTAATATTATGTGGAAATAGAGATTTATCTTTAGGAGCACACGGCATCATTCTTGGGAAATTGAGACTAGTTTCCTTGAGGACATGGCTCGACTCTGTAATACTGACTTTTCTCTAGAAATGTATTTCTGTATTTAGTGGAAGTAGAGACATATTCTAGAAAATTATGGCCTTTTTTCTGTGTGAATAAAGATTTGCTTCTAAGATGTGGTGACTTGGGTCTGAGGAAGTAGAGACTTATTTCTAGGAAATCTTAGTACTGTTTTGTGGAAAAAGATATGTATATCTAAGGCTTAGCGCTTTTTTGAGGACATATTGTATTATTTCTGTTGGGCCGAGGTTCTATTCTGTGGACATGGAGACATTTCTAGGACATGGTAAATTTTTGTGACTATGGATGGTTACTAATTAATGAGTTTTACTATTCCGTACATGAAGACCCATTTCTTCGATGATGTACATAGTATCATACTACGAGAATGTTGTGGTCAAGCATGGAGGCTTATTTCCCAAACAGCATGTAGCTATTCTGTGAGAAATATATTTAGGAGGGCATTGTGTTATTCCACGGAAACAGGGTTTCACTTGTTGGAGGTTTCGGTAGCAGTTTTGACGGAACAAGTATTATCTGTTGATACTTCAAAGGAATTTTTTTTCAAGAGAGTTTTGGCAACATTTGGAAGAAATTTAAACGCAATGATCGGCACAAATTCAAACTTTATATTTCTCAACGGCGTAACTTATTTCTAGGAAAGTATTCTGCAGCAATATAAGCTTACTTCTAGAAGATTAGCATAGCATGCAGAAATGAAGACGTATGCATTCTTAGATTAGTATATTTTTGCAGAAACGAAACATATCTCTACGAGATTATTCTGTAGAAATGGATTCCTGTTTCTAGGGACTTATATCTAGGAGATTACTTATATATGCTGAAACTAAAGCTCCTTAAAATTTCTGGGATTTTTTTCCCTGTACGGAAGCATAGATATATTTCTAGGAGATTATTCTGTGGACGTAAGACTTATTTTTGGAGAGTTAATCATTATGCGAAAGCCTTGTACAGATTGATGTCTAAGTAGTTGTTAATTCAGCAAGAAATGAAACTTACTTATATCAGGCTATTCATTCTATGAAAACATTACCTGTTGCTAGGAGACTATTCATTCTAAGAAAAAAGTCATTCCTTGGAGGTTATTGTTCTACGAATTAGCTTATTTTTAGGACGCGATTCTTCTCGAAAAAACTTGTTTCTGGGAGGTTATGTTTCTACGAAAACCTTATTTCTAGGAATTTTTTCTTCGATAGTGGTAACTCATTTCCAGAAAGTAAGAAAAAGTCCACGGCCACGCGGCGGCAATGTCTGATTGAGAAGAAACGTTCTCATTTATTCTCAGCCCTGATGACGCCTTAAATCGCCTTTGATCTGCCAGCAAAGCCCTCGTTAGGGGAAACTGAGGACTTGTGATGAGAAACAGCCTCAAAAATCAGTTTCCTTCACCGTGCGCCTGCAGAAATACGGAAAAACGGAAATTTTTGGCACGTTTGATATAACGGACCTGCGTATTATAAATAAGTCCATGTACCCTGTATATTGAAGCATTACTTTATATGATAATGTATTGAAAACATGGAGCAGTGTATTCAGTCCATGTACCCTGTATATTGAAGCATTATATTATAAAATAATGTATTAAAAACATGGGTTCTTGAATTTGTAGCAATATATACTAGTATTGCTTCTATTGTGATAATGAGGACTTCTTCAAGACAAGAATTTTATTAGCCTTACTATCACAATGGGAGCATGTAATGAACTAAGACGTCCTCTGTTTTCTTCAATATATAAGTATTCCTAACAGTATCCTCTGGGTTACGTAGGAGCCATTAACTTCATCGCGGTAAATGGATCGACGGTAAATTCATTGTAAATTTCTCGTTGTAAATCCATGGCATGGAATAAATTACTTGAATGGCAAATTCATGTAACGGCAAATAATCCAATGATAAATATTTGCTTTGCATTTATCATTCGATAAAATTATCATTCGGCGGAAAGAATTACCATTCGGCGGAAGGAATTACCATTCGGCGGAAGGAATTACCATTCGGCGGAAGGAATTACCATTCGGCGGAAAGAATTACCATTCGGCGGAAGGAATTACCATTCGACTAATTCACTGCAATGGAGTTTTCGTCAATGACTTTACCCCCGATGAATTTACAGTGAACCATGTTGCAGAGTAACCATAATGTTTAGCAGTTAATGAAGAAAAATTGTAGCTATTCCTCTGTTTAGCATTAATCACTGAAAGAGAATAACTACAGCATTAATTATTTGATAGAGGAGAATAGTGTGTTTCCATGGAACCTGCATTTAATAAAATAGCTATAAAATTCAGTACGTGATCCTGCAGCCACATGAGGGTCTCCGACCCAAAGCTGTGCTCTCTACTGAATGAAACGAGCGGCGCCGACGCTAAACCTAAACCTGAGAAATACTAGTGGCGCTAGCGCTACACATTTCAAAATCTAGCGGCACTAGCACTAGTTTTGGCAGTAGGTTTTGGCTTATACATATATCTACTAACTAGTCGCAAATCTGGAAACATATATTTTAGTGCTAGCAAAAGCACGAAGAGTAAGGTAGAAATAAAAATAATTTTAATTGCACTGCAAATGGAAAAAAATTAAAGAGGTGTTTTACTGAATTTCCATATAAGGGCCGTCCAGACTACCGCCAGAATCTGTCCACACTATAGCGATTTAGCCAATCGCTGCGAAGTTTCGTCCTCAAATCGCAGCTTTGAGCGTTTCTGCGAGCGTCCATCTTGCTGGATATTTTTGCGCGATTTAGGCTGCGGCCAAGACAGGTTCACCTTGTAATATTTGGTTTCTCTCACGCAAAACGAATAAATTAGGCGTTCCATAAGGTTTTCTTGCTTCTTTATGGACATATTAAAAACTTTATGCTTTTCCGAGTTCTAATTCACTGCAAATTTGACGAGAAATACGGAACTTCACTACAGTAGTGACAATCGTGTCGAGAAATGAGTTGACGGTAAACATTTTATCGACGTTTTGTGGTTAGACAGTTGTGTTTAGGAGACAAAATAAAACGTCTGAATACTCTGCACTATTTATAGGGAACATATATTGTCAAAGAACCCAACCTAAGCATTTATTTACTTGACAATCTCGAAAACAATATTGACTGGCAAAGAAAAGTGTGAAAATGTCAACCCAAGCAGAGTTGCCAGTATGCATTTTGCTGAATTATTGCTTATTCATAGTTGTGTCGATACTAGAAGTAAATTAAGTCATTAATAGTGACAAAAACTGCAGCTTCTTTAGACCAATGCTGACCATCTGAGCGTCAATAGTCAAGCGTCACTACAATGCACCGGGCGACAGTGTGAACACTGCTGCGATGTGCGAAATCGCACTAGCGTTTTTCGTTCATATGAGTGGTAGTCTGGACGTGGTTCAACGAAAAGATGCATGGAAGTAAGTAATAGTAGTGGGTAATGATGCAAAATACCGGTTTTTGAGGGTAAGCTACCCTCGCGGCTCCCCTCGCGCGTGAGCTTCCGGCTTATTGGCCAATGCACTACCGGGGGGGAGGGGGCGCAAAGCGGAAGTGGGCGGAGCCTATGAGACCGGAAGTAGTTGGAGCCGGAACCTACCCTGAAAAACCGGTATTTCGCATCATTACCCACTACTACTAGTAATGTACTATCTACTTTGGTACACAGGGTGTTGCAAAATTCTTGGTACAAACTTCGGCTACTAGTAGAAAATATCATTATTAACATCTTTTCATTAATAAAGAATTAAAAAAACGCTTAGTTTCTGAGGCAATCATGAAAATAATGAAGACTGATTATTAGTCACCTACAGAGGCTACATACACTCTGCTTATTAATACACACGAGGGTAGTTCTATTACTCAATAACAAGAAAAAGTTTTTATTAGCAAGGATCTCATGACAGTTATTCTTCAGAATGTCTACCATGCACATTGATACAAGCACAAATTCTTCAAAGATTTCATAGATCTCAGCGATATCTCCAGCAGCAAATGCAATTCGGGCGACAAGGTCTTCTTCCAACTCGACAGGTGGGCCATAAATAAGATTTTTCATTTACTTCAACAAGAAAAAAGTCCAAAGGAGACAGATCAGGTGATCTTGGAGCCCGGGACACAGCACCGTTGTGACCAATCCATCGATTTGAATGTACAAATAAGGCCAGGAAAACATCTCACATTCAGGGCATAATGTAGCCGGAGCTCTATCGGGTTGAAATTAACCAAAGTCTTCTACGAATACCCATGGAATGACTCATCGCCCAATAAATACGGAAGGACTTCTTCAAGAAGGACTCTGTAGACAGGTCCAGTGAGACGCTCTGGCAATATGTATGGACCAATGATTTGCTTGTGAACGATAACTGCCCAAACTTTGAGAGTGTAGCGATGCTAGTGGCGATGTTGATGGATGACATGAGGCTTGTTCTGCTGCCATACGCGAACGTTATGAACATTAAAAGAGTCCATCACGGGTGAAGGTAGCTTCATCCGTGAACACCACATGTTCTGCAAAATGGGGATCTTCTAATACCTGATTCAAAAACCACTGCGTGAATCGTCCGTAAGGAGCACAATCTGTGGGAAGTAGACCCTGGACTCTCTGGAAGTGACACGGATGATAATTATTTCGATTCTAATACACGCCACACGGCAGTACGATCTTGAATTCCCATAAACTTCTAAGCCCAATATCTCAAATATAAGCGTTTTTCGATTTTGTTATGAAAAAGTGTTGATATTGATAATTCCTTCTAATAGCCGAAGTTTGTATAAAAAATTCTGAAACACCCTGTATAATGCAAAAACTAGCAACTAGCGCTTGTCATTGGCTAAAAATCTAGCGGCGCTACTAGCACCGCTAGTGATCCTCATACCTACGGACGATAGTGCCTGCGCTACTATAAACAACTAGCGGTGCTACTAGCACGCACCAAATTTAGCGCCGCTAGCCGCAACTCTTTTCTCCGCAATTCCCGGACTCTACTTTCAAAGCAGTGCTGCAACTCTCCTTAGAATATAATTAACAGAACTAAATTGTTAGTTCAATATTTTTTCTTTGGTTTTCTTCACAACGATTATTCTTCTCGTCTCTTCAACATAGCGTCCGACTGCGTAACTGCATCTACTTAGACAGTAAAAACCGCGGCAAATTTCTGAGTTCAAATTCACTAATAGTTTGCAGCGCCATCTGACGCTTTGTTAGCTGTCCCTGCTAAGCCGTCTTAGGCAATTATTATCATCATTGCGTTACTAAATTTTTGGTTGACACATTCACTTGTGTTTACGACTCGCAACGCAACAATCGGAAGGCGAGTAGTACGAGTAGGAGCTACAGCATTGTCGTGTGGAATTGCATTGAACTTGTCGACTCGAAATTCACGTAATTTATTCACGAATTTCAAAAGGAGATGCGTTTAAATGAAGAAAATGACTGATTGCTAGATTTATAGCAGTTATAGTAATAACCCACTGGTGTGCCAGTGGACAGTTAATTTAGATACAGGGGAGAGGTACCTCAAGCCATCATCCCCCCCAATTCCCGTGCCCCTCCCTCCACCAACATAATATAATGACTTTCAACTCCTAAAGCCGTGACCTCAGGCACGGTTTTGGCTCCTTTGCACATCTCATATTAAAGGGGATTGATTTTTACCTCCGCCAAGGAGGTTATGTTTTCGTCGTGTTTGTGTGTTTGTCTATTTGTTTGTCTGTCACTAAGATAACTCAAAAAGTTATGAACCGATTTGGATGAAATTTACAGAGATTGTTAGGTATGTTAGGAGGAACAGATGATTAACTTTTGGTGAAGATATGTCCATCCGTTTGTTTGTTNGTTTGTCTATTTGTTTGTCTGTCACTAAGATAACTCAAAAAGTTATGAACCGATTTGGATGAAATTTACAGAGATTGTTAGGTATGTTAGGAGGAATAGATGATTAACTTTTGGTGAAGATATGTCCATCCGTTTGTTTGTTTGTCTACCTCATTTTTCTCAACGCCATAACTCAAAAAGTTATGAATGGATTTTTATGTAATTACCATGAGTTGTTAGGTAAATAACAAAGAGTAAATGACGAAATTTTGGTAATGATCACTTTGTTCGTATGTTCGTTTGTCAAGGTTTATAATTTTATGCTTGTTAGCACAATAACTCAAAAAATAATGAATAGATCTTTATGAAATTTATAGGAGTTTTCAGTAATGTTAGAAGACACAAATGATCCAACTTTGGTGTAGATCGGTTCGTTCGTTTGTATGTTTGACTCATGTTTGTCAATATGTATGTTAACAGCATAACTCAAAAAGTTATGAACGGATCTTCAAGAAAATTGCACAAGCTATTGTTACCATCAAAAGGCACAAATGTTTAGATTTTGGAGCTTATACATAGGAAATTATAGTTTTGGAGTCAACTTGAATTCTTTGCTACCGTTGTCTCACTTGGCGGAGGTATACGCTCTCAGAGTGCTCTAGTTCTCCTCTGTTCTTAGAGTGTTTCATCCTTTCTAATAACATAGTAAACAGTTTGACTAATAAGTTAAAACAAAATTTGTTCAGTATCAGCAATTTGTGTAATTAGTGAGGGTTCACCAGTGGACGCTCTGGCTTAAGGTCACCGCATTTGGGCTCCTTACCCTACTATAGGGACCATAACCCCCTCTCAAAATCTACAAGACAAAATCGAGTCCAATTAGAGTCAGGAAACTAAGAACGGCAACACGGCATGGAAAAGTGATAAAAATATAATATTATAACGATCTTTCTTTAGCATTTTCCTACACAATCTTCTGCCCTACAACTTTGTTAAAAAACTGTCTTAGCATCAATAAATATTATTCCGTAAAAATTCTAACAGAAATATTCGGCCTTCTTAAAGTTGTTTTTACAGTCTAGCATATGAACTGCACGAAATTTTGTTAAGGAAGTACTGTATGTAACTTTATATGTACTAGTACACCCCTACTGGAACACGGTCCTGTTTAGGCAGTGGTCATGTGTGCCAATTGTGGTACATATGCCAATATCTAGGTGTTAACCCTGAAATGCATAGCTATTTCTTACCTTTCTTATAGAAGCTGCACACCCTTCAAAAATGAACAATTCGTACATACCAAAGCACAACCACCGCGACAAAGTCCTGTGAGCCACTGAACATCGAACAGACGCTTCTGGACACACGAGTAGAGCCCCGTGCACTCTGGCGTGTTCACTTAGCTTCAGCAGGTTGTGGTGACACCATTAGGCATGTATATATATAGGCCGTTATTGGTACGCATCGCAATTTTCGCGTCAACTCTTTCTTTGGCGGTTAAAAATTTCCTTTGTATGATTAACCTTATAGAATTAGCCATTCATAGTTTTTTGCTAAGTTTGGGGTAAATTTTACCCATTTGTGGATANGCATATATATATATAGGCCGTTTATGGTACGCATCGCAATTTTCGCGTCAACTCTTTCTTTGGCGGTTAAAAATTTCCTTTGTATGATTAACCTTATAGAATTAGCCATTCATAGTTTTTTGCTAAGTTTGGGGTAAATTATACCAATTTGAGAATATAGCTTGCCCCCGTACCGCTAGATAACATTTTATACAGCGGAATTTTAATTAGACAGCAAATTTGGTGCCAATTAAAGCCCTTCGCAAATCATCAAAGAAGTAATCTACTGCGTAATTAATACAGGGAGCTACTCGCGTAATAAGGCATCGAATATCGCCGGGGACGACGGCATGCTCACCTAAATAGCAGACATTGTTGGTACTCTTATACTTAACGAGAGTGTTATTCATAGTCAGCGGCTTTTCGTAGTAAGAAATGTGTAGGTTGCTGCTGTGCGACCGTTGCACAGACAGAAAAATATTGGTGCTTGTTGCGATATAAGAAGAACAAGGTTACGCCGAGTCTTCTCATACGCCCCAAAGCCAACCCTTGTGCAGTTTGACATCAGGGTAGTTGTGATACATATTTTGAAATACATATTTTGTAATACATGTATATTTTCGTGACCCCCCATGGGAATTGGTTGCTAACAATAAATTAATGGCTTGTAGACTGCCTAATAGCAATAGCTCATAGAGGGCCGGGGTGTAAGCCCCGGTGTCTTTTTGGGAATGGGCCTTTTAGTTTGTCTACTGCCGCCTATATAATCTAATCTAATAATAAAAAACGATTAAAGAAAAAAAAAAAAAGAGCGCTGGTATGGTGGCCCTTGTGGACAACATTTGGTGGAGTTATAGGGTGTGCTGCAGCTCTGCCATATCTCTCTTCATGAACCGCGTACACGTCATGGTTATAAGTATCAGATCTAACCAATCATTTTCACTGATAACGTATAATTATCAGTGGTAACTAATGATTATTTACAGCCATGTAACTAATGATTATCAAAGACAATTATTGATTATCAGAAATAACTCATTATTATCACAGGTAAGTATTGACCATGGCAGGTAACTAATGATTATCGCAGTTAACTATTGACTATCAGAGGGAACTAATGCTTATCGCAGGTATTTAGACGTCTCCATGAGCTGAAAGTACCTTCTTATTTTCTAAACAATCCCTCGGCAATGTATTTTTTCATCATCACTATCAGTAGGAAAAATACTCAGCAGTAAGTACGATTTCCCGTGGTGTAATTGGTAGTAGCATCGCTACGGGAACTACGAAATATTAAGACCTATTAGTCTTTACGAACTTACTAACTTACGGTAGTCATTCTAACTAAAAACATTTTAAATTTTTTCTTCTTCACATCAGCAACACCTAAAATTAGAAGAGATTCGTACATCACCAAGAATATAAATTTTCGTTGATAACGTCGTAGAATTTACTCCAGCTTCGTGTTCCAAAATAAGAGAATTTCCCTTATTTTCGCCTTCACTAACGCAGATCTCAGTCCTTCGAAAGTATAGGAAAGATACTTTGGTTGCCCTACAGCACAGCGTTAGCCGAAAACAGGATGGTAAAGGTCGACTTACGACCGATACAATTGGTCCATTTCCTCCAAAGTAGACGATTGGAGCATGCTGGACTGAATTTCTGGGGCCATACTGCTTTACATTTTTGGAGGATATTGTTCTGAGATAAAACTACTGTTAACTTCAACAGTACAGCGAGTATTTTTTCGTTTTAGCTTAAAAAGTTTCCAACATTTCCCCTCACATACAGTATCATGGCCATTGAGTATCCTTTTACCCCTTTTTCGAGCAAATTTAATTCTTCTCGATTGTATATCATGTTAGTTTCTTACGCTTATGTAATCCTCAATCTTTCCCTAGCAAACGAGCATTTAAATCCAATTCATATCCTCTATTCAGCAAATATATATTTTTCCTGAAAGCAAATTGCCTTAGTTTGTCACGCCTACGTAACCCTCAATTTTTTTTCCTCTACATACGCCACTGAGAAGCTTTTACCCTATATACATATTCATCAATCAGGAATATGCGTTTTTTTTTTTTTGCTAGCGGATACTTCGTTAGCTCTGCGAAGGCATTTTGTTGTCAATAACAGGGACGTAGCTCGCGAAAAATGAAACGCTTCTCCCACTCACTTTTCCGGCTGTCACTGACCGATCATTTTTCAGGTCGCCGGGCGGCTCAAATATTGACATGCATGTCCATTTATTTCGTCTTGAGGAGAGCGGCTGAGCTGCAGAATTTCGTACGGGCGAGCAGAAGTCGACGGAACTTCCGTTATTTTCGCACGGGCTGCGGATTTGTGCTTTTTTTAGAGCCAGGCTAGAGTTGGGTTATTTGGCCTGCCTGACTTGCTGGCTTCACTGGCCGACCCGGTGGCCAACTGCCTTACTGGCTGACTGATCGACTCGTTGACTGACTTCCTTGCCTGACTGATCCGCTCGGTGACTGACTTGCTGGCCAGCCAGACCAATCTGTTGACTGACTTTCTGGCCAGACATACCGATCCGTTGCCTGATTTATAGATGTAACTGACCAGCCCGCTGACTGACTAACTAGCCTGACTGACTAAGTGACTGTCATGACTGACCAATTATATATGACTGACTTACAGACCGTGATAGCACCGTTACACGATATCTGTGGTCGTTACCGTTACTCGTTACTTTTGTAAAGTTTCCGGGGCGTTACCGATACTCGTTACAGTAACGACCGTCACTTTGGGTCTCGTTACCTACGAGTTCTTATTCTGTAAATAGTCTGAACACAATACAAAATTACCGCCGCTCTAAGTAAATAACGTGGGCATAAATTTAAAGCTCTTGCTGCATCAGAGATAGAGTTCTCAATAAAATATTTATTATTATGATAAAACAGGCTAACAAGTCTGCTAACTGTTCTCGAGTTTTGGGTTGTACGATATTTTCGAAAGAAACTTCGATATCTGCTGCTTACACCAAAAATCGCTTCCAAACATAAATAAATTATATGCGCGTTATGAACTTGTAGGCTGCCCTCTCAGCAGCACGTTTTCCTATTGGCAAAGCGGATCTACACTGGCGTAAAGAAAAAAAGAACGGAAGAAAAAAAAAAAAGAAAGAAAGAAAGAAGAGGCTGCATTTAAGAAAATTTTTATGTAACCAGTCCATCTAAGGCTAAGCTATGTAGTTCTACATCCTAAACAAAATTTCACGGTTGTGAAAATATTTTCCAATCAGCAGAGTGAAGTTGTTAAAGGTTGTATCCAAGATACAGATAAAACGAAATTTCCTATAACTGACTATATGGCTCGGGTCGTGTGTCTCTTGCTCTGACTATTCCATGCATCTGACCGTGAAAGGACTACAAGAAATAGAATGCGGGCTTCTTACTATTGTCGTTTGCAGTTGCAATGCTGCTCAGCAGTGCACTGTATCAGCCCCAAAGTTCAGACGAAAGACTATTTTTTTTTTGTCCGTACTTCAAAAATCATAAAAGCGATGAACACAAATATTATCCATGACGAAGCATTATATTGTTCATCTCAAGATACAGTGTTTATTGTCTTTCTTTGCAGAACGCATATTTTCAACTAATTTTTTTTAGAAAAATATTTGTCAACGAAACACGCAGGTTCACACTGAAATTTCACCAAAAAATACTCGTGCAAGAACTATATTTACATTGGGCCGAAGAATGTCTCTGTCGGTTTGGAAATAAAAGGTATACAGCAAGTAGTTGTGACTGAACTACGTGACCTTGGAATAACTATCACAAGCGAAATAAAACACAGTCTGCTAGCAGAGTCTTGGAGTTCATAACCAGATAAAAACAGGAAATGTTGAGTACAAATCTAAGAGCACAATCGTGCCTTTGCACATTTCTTTCCTGCCCTCGCATTTAGGGTTTGCAGTTCAACTTCGGTCGCTACATCAGTGCAAAGATGAAATTAGCGGTAAAATGGAAAGACTCAAATTCAAAGCAATGCAATTGCTACGTCTGATGCGCAACATGAAATACGAGCATCACCTGCAGGAAGTCGTACTCATTTTTCTCGAGCAAAGACGCCTCACGAGGAACTAATAGAAGCATTCGGGTACTTAGACGGCGGCAACGATGTGCCTACGACGGGGCTTCCTGACAGAGATGTTGATAAACAAATCCGAAACAAAAGCCAAAAAGTCATACATTAATATCAAAAAACTATTCTAAGTCATTATTTTTTCCTTACTTCACAGTGAACATTTAGAAGAAACTTCCAATTACAGCTGTCGGCGCAGAGATAGTCAACGTGTTTAAAAATCACATTGACAAACTGTTAGAGCAACACTCTCCACAACTATTAACTCATCCAGGACTCATAAACTACTGATGACCATATTTTCAGAGGCCACCCTGATCCATTATATATCATGCCCAACTAACTTAACGTCTTCGAGTTTCCGTGGGTCTGCTACAACTAATTGGGCTTGCACAATTACTTTCTTCGCTGAGTTTTTTTTTTTACCTCAGATATTCAAATAATTTTGACATAACGGTTATAGCTCATAGAGGACGATAGCGTTAGTCCCGGCGACTCTCTGGGAATGGGCCTATTGGTCCGTCTACTGCCAGCTATCTAATCTAATCTAATCGGCCGTACTTGACGTCCGAATGTGTTATGTCCCTGTAAACTCAGCTGGGTAACTGCCAAAAAAAAAAAATACTAGCTACTGTAATTTGTTGGTCCCAAGGTCACTTGGATTAGTGTCAGCAATAAGATTATCAGATATCTCTTAACTTTGGAACGTTTAACTTTCATTGAACAAAAGTTTTAGTGACCATGACTGCAGCTTAGCGTCGAAGTACATCGGATCTTACTTTTTTTTCATTCTTTTGTTTTCTCCACCCGCTGGGCTGGTTGCGTGGGGGTTTGTTAACCTCATGGAGTTTCTCCGTTCCTACGTCGCCAGTCTGGTGTGATTTAATAATAATAATAATAAGGTTGTTGGTGGGTGCCGATTCCGTTGAAATTGAGAGCCATATTCGAAAGTTGGCACCTGCTCGAGTGGAGAAACTGCAATAGCGGCTCTCATTTATTACAATTTTCTGGGGAACAATGTGCTGTTGTGCCAATCCACGTGTGCTTGTGTGTGGCACAGCAACTACAGGGACCCTAGCAATATTTTGGCTGCGCGAAAAGCTGAATTTCTGTTTAAGCTTCTTGCAGCGACCCCGATTGTTAAGATGAGAACGTTTTGGTATGCAGCGAGCTTTTGAACTCGTTAATCTGCGCTGTCATATGCTCGATCAACGAACTCAGCAACGCGTCAGTCATTAGTCTTAAAAGAACAGGAAATCACGAGTCATGCTGCTTATTAAGATTTGGATAAAGTAATGACTCATGTACAACAGCTATAGCAGAGTATATTTTGCCGTGATTAGCAACATCAAATCGCATAGTCAACTGTTCAATGCTGTGTATTCATTGACTGCTAACTAATCTTACTAACTAATCTTTTAGCCTGGCTGGGTGGTCAGCGATGATGAAAGTGTCGTCAATACTAGCTAGTTATATAGTATATCCGTGGCAAACTATCGGCCCAAGTTCGGTGATAAAAAAAAGACGACTATTTTTACTAGTGGGTTAGCCACAGTAACAGTAGACTTGAGAATAATGAACGGATAAGAGAATAAACAGCAACGCATCTTTTACTGCACATTCGGGAAGTTTTGTGTATTATGAAGATGGTTACGGAAATATTAACTTCTACTTCGATTAAAGCTCAAAAAATGTTTTATATCGAACCTGTATCTACTTCCATGAAATAGAACAACTTGCTGCGAAATATCATAGCCATTTATTCTTTCGCACATGCGCTTAGCGACGGTATAACGATCAGCGTGTTGTAATTGTATTGCTGTAATAATTCCACTCTTACGATTAGTGTTTCTATCGCTCTCTTCAAGAGAGGCAGACACAATGATCACTTTATGGAAGCAACTGAAACTGCCAAGGATTGAATACTGTTCACCTCTTTGGATGCCAAGCAAAACGGAAAGACTTAGAGCGCCTCGAGGCTATCCAGCGATCGTTAACTGCCAAAATCCGAGGCATGCAAGATTTAAACTGTGAAGAAAGACTGGCTCAACTTCAAATGTACTCAATTCAAAGGAGATTCGAGCCCTTTACGATCATAAGCGTCTTTAAAATTCTAGAAGGAATTACTGCCAACGTCAATAGGCGAATCCAGGCAAGGTACTCAGACCGTATTGGTAGCACTTCTGAAGTGCAAATTCCGATCAAAACTGGTGGTGATGCGATAGCCACGAAGTATTCCTATAGTTTCGCAGTCCGGGGGGCGAGATTATTCAATAAAATGCCACGTCACATTCGAAATGTCACCTGTACAGAGACTGTGAAATTCAAAAACTTACTCGACGCACACTTTCTAAAAGTGCCAGATAAACCTGCTGTAAGCGGCTACGTGAACTGTGGGGATAACTCGCTGTTAGCCATCCCGCTGGTCACGGACTGCAGTATCACCTCTGCACAAGACGGGTGGTGTGCATAACGCCACCTGGACCTCGTCAGAAGTATCATGAAGGTAAGGTAATATTATATCTGTTATGGCATTCGCCTGACAATAGATAGGACGAATGTTCTGGAATGCTCCGTACTCTTGTTTGATAAATTGATATATTAATTTCTTCAAAAAATTTTGGTTTATAGTCATCTCTTCCTTACGTGTTTTGGAGAAGGTGTGGCGCCATTTTTACGGCGGCATCGAAACAAAAAAAACTAATGCACTCTGGGAGGGCATATCTCCGCCGAGCAAGGCAGCGGTAACAAAAAATTTAAATTGGTTATAAAACCATGATTTTCTTTGTATTAACATCAAAATCTAATTTTTTGTGACTTTTGATAGTATTAACTATTTCTGTAATTTTCTTGAAGATCCCCAACAACTTTTCGCAGTTATGCTGCTAAAAATCATTATGACAAACATAAGTCAGGCACACCAACCGATCACCACCAAAATTGAATAATTTACGTCTTTTAACATTACTAACAATTTCGGTAAATTTCGCTAAGATCCATCGATAACTTTTTGAGTTATTGCGCAAACAAACATAAAATCAAACACAGCGACAAACGAACGACAGAACAAACCATCCCCAAAAATTGGTCATTTGCTCTTCGTAATACACCTGAAAACTGATGTAAATTGCATGAAATTCCGTTTATAACTTTTTGAGTTATGGCCTTAAGAAAAAATAGGCAGATAAACAAGCAAACAAATAAAAAAGAAACAAACAGTTGAACGGATTTTTGGCGAAAGTTAATCATCTGTTAATGTAACATGCCTAACAATCCTTGTAAATTTCGTAAAGATCCATTCATATCTTTTTGAGTAACAAACACGACAAAAACATAACCTCCTCGGTAGTGGTAATAAATGATTCTTATATGTTCACACGTTTCCTAATATTTAAATAATCTCTTGATCTGGTAAGGAATAGTTACCAATACAAGAGCGTGCTTTCATTCATGTCTTCGTGGACAAAATGTCAAAGTGAATTTTTAAAATGAGAAATTCTTCACCTAATTTAAAAGTGCATGTGTATCCTATAAGTGTGTTAATACTCCAACGGCCTAAATTATTATTATTATTTTTTTTTCAAGTCATGTCTCAATATTGATAAGGCCCCAGCCTGCCATGTTCCATTGTTTTTCTGACGGGATTTGTAATATGCTTCATCTGAGAAAATGAGCCGTTAGCTGAAGAATTCGTGTCTATTTATGTTGAAAATATAAGACGAATGCTAAAGCTCTGGCGACACCGCCCTTTAAGCGCGTGCTTACCTTGCCTAATGGATTACCCTAACCCTGATTATGCTGGACGTAAGCTTACAGTTTCACATTTGTGAACTTAGACAAATATTTTGGAGGCTATTGACGTATGAGCCACCGGTTCGAGACCTTAAGAACACAAATTATATAAATACATATTTTTTAAATAAACTCCAACTCCAGGCTTCGTCGTGCCCAGCTTCTATCGATGATAAGTTCCCACAGAAATTTCTTGCATAATTTCTCACGTTTCGAGCCTTATTAGATGCTCCCGAGGGCCCAGTTCACACCATCTCTACGCTCAAACTTCCCTTCATATTTCTCTATAATAAAATCGCGTACTGCTAACGACTCAATAAAACTGTAAAGCCTTGCTGCGTAAGTAATATTTACTCTGGGGGAGAGTATCAGATTGCTGGCAATGCCCCCTTCAAATATTATGAAATGTCGCAGCCAATAGTCCGTTTCTGTAGCTTTGGGACATAAACACAGCCAACGAGAGCGTTAAAACTGCTAAAATTGGGGGCGGAAATTTTGTGACCCATTTGCGCCCGGCCAAACGTTCATTGGGACCCGTTTTCTTTTCCTTCCTGACTTGATTTTTGTTTCGGCCCAAGAGAAGGGGAGACTGCGTGGCCTTTGCCGAGGTGTTCCCTCGGAATTGCTTGCTCTTTATGAAGGGAAAAGGTACAAAAAAGTGAGCGGGAGACACTAAAAAGATGCAGGAGTCCTGCTGTTCTTCCTCCGTGATTTTGTGTTCCTAAAGTGTCTTTTTCTCCTGTGAGAGTTACAGGAAGGTATTGTGCGGTATCTGGCGAGAAAATATGGCTTTATGTAATATATTATATATTTTATAAATATATATATATAAATATCCATTAGAGAAATAAAATTGGTTAACTTTGAAGGTAGGCTGATATCCTGTCTTCTTTTGAAGAGAGATATGAGGTGACAAGAAAGTAACAAGAAAAAGTGATATATGGGGCAACCTATAAGTTCTGACACTTTAACAAACTATTATATATTTATTAACCATAGCTAGCAAAATTTTATTATATTCTTTGCGTCATAGTAGAGATCTATGTTTCTTATTTCAGACGCTTTTATAAATTTGATATAAGTTGCATAGCTTGTAATAAAATATTTATCGAATATGAACATTCAACAATATAGATTGAGCTACACACAGCTTGCAAGATTGTACAAGAGATTCTGAATTTTGTCTAGTAGTCGAAAAATAAGCGAATGTTCATCTATCGAGCTATGAGTCGCTTCAGGGTTACTGGACTGATTCAAGAGATTGCAAGAACGCTCAAGAAATTTGTCGGGCTTAAAGCATCAAGAAGCCCGACTCACTCTTCAAAAAAGATAATTGCAGAGCTCATCGTTTCAAGACAGTCATGAAGGCAACTAAAAAAAAAAAAAAGATTTTGGACTCGCTTGTCTGAAACGAAGGAAAGTATATAACTTGAGAAATGATTCAACGACAAAAAAAGAAAAAAGTTTGGGAGCCGTGGTCCACATCTTCATGGGATCAAAACCCACGGCTTGGGAAAACACGCGGCTCACAGACGAACAGTTTTCCCCTTCGAACATGCTTACAATAGCCAAATGGCAGGTTCTTGCAAAACGCTGTCAGTCCTGTTAAAAGGACGCTAGAAACATCTACCGAACGCAGGAGTGTCTTCTCAGGACTAAACGTCTCCTTTTTTTGTCTCAGAAGGCTTAAAATATAATGCTGAGAGCTATAAAAAATTATACAGGAAAGAACTTGAGGCATGATTTGGTCCATGGTAGGCAATTTCTCTTTCAGCAAGATGGAGCAACTGCCTTCCCGACTGGTAGAATATGCATTAGTTTTCACGTTAACTTAAGCAGGTTGCACAACCTCGCTACAAAGTCTTTTTTTCATGTGGAGATGCAATTGGGCAAAGAACGCATGCAATAAAATACTGCAAATAAGTGAAAACAGAGCTAAACCCCTTTACATTCAATACACCTTGTAGTACTGATAACGTCAAATAATAATAGCGAACATGAGGGAGGAAATGCATCTTGAGCTACCCACGTAGCTAATTATACGATGTTTATTCCTATATTTCCCTGGAATTCACATTTTTTGGACCTCAAACAATATTGTTCTTACTGGAAATCAAATTTTTGTTTGGCACCTAATGCTTTCGGTCTTAAATAATTTCTTATATAGTACGATTATTTCTTTTGTCTATACAAGGCGCCACGAAAAATAACAGCATGCAAAGGTTCTCTGAGCCACTGTTTAAAAACTCTCTTTGATTTTAAACCAAATCGGCAATGAGAAATTACTATAAAACCGTAGTGTGGCAGAGCTTTATTTTATGAGTAATCTTTACCCTACGGTATATGATTTCAAGTCGAATTGCCGATAGAAAAAAAATGTATTAGAACTGCTGGTAGAACATTTATGTGTTGTACTTAATACGCCCTACTTTGTTTTTAATTCTCCCAACTCTAGAAAAAGCAGTCAGAATTTCAGAATCGCAAAGGGTCAACGGGTTACTGTTAATAGTAAGCTATACTTGATTTTTAATCCCCTACTGCTGTAAATTGCTCCTGAATCTAGGGTTTCCTTTTATTATCACCAAAATTATGTCATTTGTACCTTGTGACAGTAATAAGAGTTTAAGTTATTTTCTAGAAGATCCGTTCGTAACATTTTGAGTATATAATGTTCTGACGAACACCAAAGCAAACATTAGTCAAACACTTAATCGGCGGACCGATCATCACCAAAATTTGGTCATTTGTGCTTTTTAATATAATCAACTACTGCAGTAAATTTTTTAAAAATCTGTCCATAACTTTTTCGAGTTATCTTGGTTACAGACAGACAAGCACACAGACAGACAAACTCAACAAAAACATAACCACCCTAGCGGAGTTAGCTGTAGTCTAGACTCTAGTAGAGCTTGTATGGGTTACTCTCTAGTAAGCTCTACCAAATGTTCCAATCCCCACAGATGGTAGAGGGAATCCAAAAATTAAGACTAAAGTATAGCAGATCTTCAGTGGTGCCACTCTTTATGATTATCTAGACTTGACTCTCAAGTCTCCCACAGCTGGACCGCAGATGTACCCAAAATTACCAAAACAAAGTGGTAGAGTTTCCATGAGCCACTCCATGATCAGCTGCACTTGATTTTCACCTCTTCCACAGCTACAGTAGGCAATAACAAGTATTGAATGGCGAAGCTGCTTCGGGTCACTCTTTACCATCAGCTACACTTGACTTTTAATTTTTCCTACCGCTGGAAGATCCAACCAAAACAAGTGGGAGAGTTTCCATAAGGTCTCCCTTAATAAGGACCTTGTAAACTGGAACTGCGCGTGTTCCATGTTCATTTAGCGATGTAAAGCGACATTATGCAGCCCATTGAAGCAATTCCCTGAGCTTTCTACGTTGTCGCGGCAATATCAGTGCTACACTGCAACGTTATATTCTGGCGGCGGCATTCTGCTTTGAAATGATCTGTGTGCAGTGTAGCGCGTCGGCTCCGTGTGGATCTCTATAGTGAGCGGCGCTTTAGTGAGAATAGAGTTATTTTGGTGTGTGAAGAGTGTATCGTTATTCCCAATGAAATATGCGTGTGTTTGAAGAGTGTATCGCTACTTTGATGCCTGAAGAGCGTAGAGTCATTCTGATGTGTGAAGAAGGTAAAGTTATTCTGGTGCGTGAAGAGCGTGTTGTTATGCTTATGCGTGAAGTGCGTACAGTTTTTGTGATGCGTGAAGAACATACAGTTACTTTGATATGTGAAGAGCGTATCATTATTCTGATGCATGAAGAGTATACAGTTACTTTGATACGTGAAGAGCGTATCATTATTCTGATGCATGAAGAGTATACAGTTACGTTGATACGTGAAGAGCGTATCATTATTCTGATGCATGAAGAGTATACAGTTACTTTGATACGTGAAGAGCGTATCATTATTCTGATGCATGAAGAGTATACAGTTACTCTGATGCGTGAAGAGAGTATTGTTATTCTGATGCATGAAGAGCATACAGTTACTTTGATACGTGAAGAGCGTATCATTATTCTGATGCATGAAGAGTATACAGTTACTTTGATACGTGAAGAGCGTATCATTATTCTGATGCATGAAGAGTATACAGTTACTTTGATACGTGAAGAGCGTATCANATTCTGATGCATGAAGAGCATACAGTTACTTTGATACGTGAAGAGCGTATCATTATTCTGATGCATGAAGAGCATACAGTTACTTTGATGCGTGAAGAGAGTATTGTTATTCTGATGCCTAAAGAGCGTATAGTTATTCTGACGTATGAAGAGCGTACATCTATTTTGGTGCGTGAAGAGCGTACATTTATTTTGGAGCGTGAAGAGCTCATTATTAGTCTGATGCGTGAAGAGCGTCTTGTTATTCTAGTGTGAGAAGAATGCATCATCATTTGCATGAACGTTCAAGAGTAAAACGTCTACAGTTATGCTCATTGTTGAAGAGTACTGTGTCGTTATTACAAATAAATGAACTTACTTAATGAGCACATAGTAATGCTGATTCTGGAAGAACGTATTGGCGTTCTTCACAACTGTATTGTATGTAACGTTTATGCTTGAATATCGTATCGCAATTCTGGATGAATAGAGATGTGTGAGAATCATAGCCTCATTCTTAGAACAGTTTGCTGCAGAGCGAAAGCATCGCTATTACTATTACAAGCTTTATTTGCAGGAAAGTTATATGCGTGGGCAGAGTATCGAGCTACAAAGTAAAATGAGAAATGCGACAACTAACCGATATGCCGAGCTAGTTAAACGGGAGACTCGCATATCGCTATACTGAATGAATAAAGACGATTGATGAGCGCTGCAAGTTGTTGGAGGTCATCAGTTCAGGGTCCTGACTCAACTGTTATTGATAGAGTGGACATTCCATAGTGGGTCTGAGTTATTCATCAATTTAGGGCTGTCACAATATAGTTTTAGAGAAATGCTTTTATGCTCTAAAAATAAGCTTTATATGCTTTAAAAATATGTTTTTATGCCCTAAAAATATGCTTTGTATGCTCTAAAATATGCATTTTATGCTTTAAAACATGCTTTTGATGTTTATTATGCTGTAATATAAATAGGCTATGCCTATCATTCTATCGTTTTCCAAACCACATCATGATTTCTCAGAATAAGAAAAGAATTGCCTTTTTAAGGAGATAATTGTATAAACCTTAGGAATGTAGTACAGCTTAATAACTTTGAAGATACCATGCACTATGTAATAATTGTACCTACTGTACTGTATTTTTAACTCAAATGTACAGTATCCATAACATTGCCCTAGATATTCCTGCATGGAGCAAGCGAAACACTGAGTATTAAGGTATGACTATCTTCTTGATAAATTTCTGAATGATAGTGATGCACTGCATTTTTAAAATTCTAATGTACTTGATCATATCAAAAATTTAAAAGCAAAGAAAAGAGTTAATAAAATCATCGTATACGTATAATTGAAAACGTTTCGGAGTCCAGCTCCATCATCAGTTATGTCTGGAAATATAAAACAAC
>LQNS02276924.1:20562587-20575643 GCA_001587735.2 Parhyale hawaiensis | reverse complement strand
AAACTGATGATTATCTTTTGATACTTGGCAATCTAAAAATGCAAGGCGTCTGTTACTTTCCAACTCCATAGTGAAATTGATGCAAGGGTGCTTACTATTAAGGTAATCTAAAAATAATCTTACATGGCTAGGGTCATATTTCCAGACATAACTGATGATGGAGCTGGACTCCGAAACGTTTTCAATTATACGTATACGATGATTTTATTAACTTGATCATATATCTCAAATACCAATGGGTGAGGAAATTAACGAAACATTACTTCTACCAGAGTTGTATTGCTTTTGATACAAATGTTCTACTCTATACCACTTATTTAAGATCGCAAAATTTGCGTTTAATATCAGAATCAACTTCTCCCAAATCATTAAAATTAGAGAGCAATTTTGGCCTAACATTACATACTGTCTCAAGATCTGAACTGTAACTACCCGGCCCTCACACAATGACCCTAATATCACTTGGTATGGTCTCATAATGTAAAAAATTCACTACGCAAAATCTGGAAAAATTCACATTTAATCCATTAACTTTATAGATTAGATTAGATTGGCGGCAGTAGACGAACCAATAGGCCCATTCCCAAAGAGACACCGGAACATATGCCCCGGCACTCTATGAGCTATTGCCATTATGTTATTAGGATATAGAGGACAGGAGAAAAGAGAGAGAGAGAAAAAAAAGGGGGGGGGGTAAAGAGTCCCTGCAAAAGAAACGATCTTGAATGCACGTAAGCACGTACAAGAGCCGCTGACATGCGGAGCTTAAAGATATCAAACTGTGTAGTTGGAGTGGGAGAGAGAATGAGATGGATTAAGGTTTTTACGGAAGCTTTGGCCGTTAAGTGTTTGCAACTCCCGGAGGAGGAGTTCTTAGTTGCGGAGGATGTCTCTCATAATATACGTCAAGACGATTTTTAAACGCGTTGACTGACTCCGCACTAACAACATCGGAGGGGAGTCTATTCCAAATGCTGATTATGAAATGCGGAAAGAACTGCTGACTTAAGGTCGTTCTTTGAGCTTTATTATTATTATTAATGATTCATTAATCATAATTGTTGATTCATTATTAATGATTCATTAACATTAAGATATAAGTGGTAGGTACATTTGTAAGAGCTGTTTCCGTATAATATTAATTCATTTGCTATGGATATGAGTGCATATTCATCTGCCATAAACAGCATACAATTTCAGAAACAATACTATTCTCTATTTTAGGAGCATATTTCTTAAGGAAAAAGAATATGCTTTACTCTATGAAAATAAAAACATATGCACTAATAGAAAAATATGCTCAAAAATATTCTTCTAATCTCAAAGTATAGAGCGCAACAGTACTTGAACTCTTAGATCTCACGCTGGCCCCCAAAAGTAGGCAACGAAAAAATTAGATTTTCTCAATAGCTATTCTTTTTCCCCTATCTAATAACGAAGAAAAAAATTCCATGGTACCCATTTTTCTTGTGGAGAAGGTATCTTGGATACGACGGGGGCGCACTTGGGCGCTTGCCTACATGACCGTGTCTGGACTTGTTCATAATATGTAGTTCTTGAAAAAATCCCATTTTTCCCATTTTGGCAGCCAGCGTCAGAGACCACTTTTGGACCTAAGAGTCAAGTACTATTGCGGGCTATGCCTAAAGCGTATTGTCACAGCCCTATAAAAATAAATCATCATATATATATAAAAGATATCCTAGCTGGGTTATAAATGAATAATGACTCACTTTAACTTAAGCAAAACCTCACTTAATTGTTTTAAACTATACAGAATTTCAACCCATTCTAGAAATCCGCATCAAAACGTATATGCAAAGAAGTTTAATTGAAATTTCAGAGCAGCCTTGCACAAAATTCTCGTAACTTCGCTGCCTCTTTTGAACGTTACCTTCTTTATGAAAGTCTTCACCTCAGTTGCGTTTTTGGAGATCTTCTCCTCAGTTTCATTTTTTTTCCCCAAACTCTTTACCGCAGTTTGTCATGAACTACGCGTCCCACAAAGAACTCCCATATTTATGTGATCAACAAACATCCAAAAGAGTTTGTAAGTCTTGGCGGGGTGTCGAAAGTTTTCAAAGGTGTCAGAGAACTCAATCATTCTTTAAAGATACTGTGGTGTCGGGGGAGAGATTTCGCAGCAGCTGCTCAGAGGCGCATTTCTTCCAGTTGAGTGGCGCGAGTGGTCGGCTATGGCCGGAATACTGATGAAGTGCCGGCCGCCATGTGGCAGATGCGAACGAAACCTGTTCTCTTGTGCAGCTCGTGCAGCGTTGCTGATGATCTTGGTTTCTGACTGACGGATTCTGCCGCCTGATGGCTGGGGAAATCTGCAGGCAACAGCGACGTAAAGGGTCTAAACGTGTTTAGTGGAGAAGACAATTCGTGAAGACGCAGTCAACTGATTACAAGCAAATGAGGATAGTTTCCGAAATGTACAAGTAACTGCGGTGAAAGAGAAGCTAGTATATTAAATGGGAGGGGGGATAAATCTGAAAAAAGTAGGAACATTCATGGGAACAATAAAGGATGGTTGGGGAAATTTGCATTCAAAAGCGGAGTAAACGCACTTAACATGCTTATTGGTGCAGCGATCGAATTTACGCACCAGTAGTCAGTTTACTGAAAGGTATAGAGGATGGCCTGGGACATATAGGGTAATAACGCAATTGCTGAACTAACCCTATTTTGAACAAACAGCTGTTATATGAATGGTTTGTGAAATAAATCTATCAAATGATCGCTGTTTGTTCGAAAATAGGGTTAGTTCATCAATTGAGTAACTACCCTACAGGCAACAGCAGCACTGCAGGTGGGCTGATAATCTTGATGGTTGCGTGACACTTTCTTCTGCCTGATAACTGGAAAAATTGAGAGGCAACGATTGTGGACGAGAATTTAACATGCGAAATAATGCAAATTATTTGTGAAGGGAAAAAAATATTGCAAGAAACAGACGAATATGTACATTCTACCTCGGCATAGGCAAACGCAGCACTGCAGTCTGGGAGGTGCTATTGAATTGGGATTTTCAGAATCTGCTGCATGATATTTAAGCCATTTTACAGACAACGACCCGGGGGTTCCAGACTGAGAGATGCTCAAGTTTCTGTTACACGGGTAATGTTACATTCATGGCAGTCAACAGAATCTGCAGGTGTAGAAGGGCGGTTCTGCAGCCTGGTTGATAATCTTGGTTTCTTCCCGAAAGATTAGCCACCTGATACCTCGAGAAAGCTGCAGGTGAGACCAGGGAAACTTAATGTGCTCTTAGAAGAAGATAACACCTGAAGCAGTAGTAAATATTTAGAAATTAATAGAGGATTATTAGGGATACCTGTAGGCAAACTGACTCCTGTCTTGGTTGACGGATTTTACTGCAGTATAGCTACAGTCTGGAGCTAATAGCAGCGCTAGAGTTTGCATCATTACAGCCAGTAGAGTATCCGCGAGGATGTATAATTTTCACCGTGTCTCTGTGTGTCAGTCCGGACGTTGTGGTTTACGGCCTGTCGGATCCCCACATGTTTACAACGTTGGTTCCAGCGATCTTGGTTTCTTGCCGACAGACTCTGCTGCATTACGGCCGAAGACCTTATGCATATAATAGCAGCGTTGCAGTCTGCCTGACATTTTTGGTTTCTGGCTGACAAATTCTCTTGCCTGATGGCTGTGAGAATCAGCAAACAACTGCAGTTCCTGGACGCACGATGAAACTGTGCAATTCCCAGCACGAGTAATACTTTTTGCCTGTCATTATAGGCTAGTCTCTTCGCTACGAGCTACGAGGTTAGGTGGCTCGACAGGGCACCCAGGGGGAGGTAAGGATTCAAAGATTAAAATGAATATAATACTTATAAAATAAAAACACATAATTAATTCTACGGGTACATACAGTAACTGGAAACATCAATTTAATCTAACCTAACTAGAGGGCCCAGCCGTCAAAAATTACGGCACAAATTTTGTAATTGAGCTTTTTATTGTTCCGGTTCCCAGTATAGGTTTTGCTGTATTATAGGTTTAACGCTGCAGGCCTGATCTTCCATTAGTGAAAAGCAAGTTGTACAGCCTTGAGTTTGCCATAGTAAAATATCCCCCATGCAAAAAATAAGGCATAAATATCAGCTTGGAATTGACCTAAAAAAATATAGTTCAGGCTAATTCACTAGAATTGCCCATGGCTCGCCGTATTGTTGATACCAACTGATTATTGAACCTCAAGCATCGAAATTTGGCTGCAATGTATATTCTATTCAAAAAGGCGTCTACTCAGCTTGAAGATTGAACTGCTACGATATGATTCAGCTAATGAAAGCATAAGCGGAATAGATTATGCACGAAAGTAACGAAAACTTCAAGACTGAGGAGCGAGACTGAATTTCTCTAATGCTCTAGCTGACGGGGATCTAGAGGCCGGAGATCCAGAGCCCTCAAATTTCCAACTATACCATATTAGAATTCATCGGATCGCTACGCCCTTGAATTTGTTCCTATCTTATTCCCATAAACAGGGACGGAGAGACAGACCAACATTGGAGCAAGCAAGAGAGCAACGAAACAAGCGATTATTCCCATAAAGAGTGACGGGGAGACGGACCAACATTGGAGCAAGCAAGAGAGCAAGGGAGCAAGAGAGTAAGCAAGCAAACAAGCAAACAAGCTAGCAAGCGACCAACAACTGTGTTTTATTGTAATTATAATGGATGCTTCAACCAAACGCTTGTAGAGACCGAGGAAGTAAGTTACTCGTTCGAAATCGAATTCGGTCGAATACTGGTAGAGCTCCTAACCCTTATCATCACACTAGTGAACCCGGCTGTTAAAAATGATGGAAAAGATTTTGTGATAATACTTTTCCACCGATCTTATGTAAGATGCACTGCAACTGCCAAAGTAAAGGAAGATGAGATAAAAACATACTTACTTGGTCTACGTTAACGCTTGAGCACTCTGAGAGTAGCTACTACATGTTGCAGGCATCGTTTTGTTTAGTTCATTGTTTTTACAATTAAATGTAATTTGATGACGCATTTGGTTAATCTGTACTAGCTGAAGATCTCCGGGTGTGTATTTAAATCAAATTGATAACATGACTTGGTAATGTTTCCGTTGAACTGAGCTTGCAAGACCTAACCTTTAAGCCGGCAGAGTAGTTAAGACTGAGAACTATTTTTTTTGGGGGGGGTTGGTTGAACAAGTAAACAGTATTCTCTCTGAAACTGTCCAGTGCATCATTTTCGCATACTGTTAGCAGCCAAGAGCCAAGTGGCGTGCTGGTGGTTCTTAATCTCCTTCTCCATGTGAATTTACCATACAAAATATCCTTAGCAACGCTTTCGAAAGTCAAAAGACCATAGCGTGTATATTGCGATAACGCTTACATCATTGCACATCTGCTGTTCCGATCAGTACACAGGCACATCCCACAAGACAAGGCGTTATCTGGAAAGTGTAATGTATCTCTCGTATAAAAATGAATACCACAAGCAAGAACAATGATTTTTTTATTAAGTTCTGTGCCGTCATTTTGACGACTGAAAGGCACTAGTATAAATTAATGTTAAGTTTTAAAGAGCTACTGGTTAGCATAGCTCGTACCCCAGAAAATAAAGTCTCTGTCAAGTGGGCTCACTTAGTCAAAATAATAATTCAGAAAAATTAATTTTATTAGTTTTAGCTTTTAGCAGTAAACAGGGAAGCCCAGTGGCTTAAAGTAATTTTTAAAGGAAATGATGAGCTTATGGTTAAATCGCTGCCGTGCGAGAATTCACGCACGAAATGAAAATGCTATTTCCAATTAAAATTGACGGCACGACGGGATAATATAAGCTGTGACCCCTACAGGGAAGTCTCTGCCTTACGAGTCTATACGCAGGAGACCAAACAGCTAATTTATAAAATGAAATTCAGACACAAATAGTTAATTTAGCCCTGGGCCCCTACAGGGAAGTCTCTGCCATACATTCTCAGTACTGCAGGAGATCACGTGGCGCTCCGAAGACACCAGCTCAATGAATTCAGATTATGGTAGGGGCGCCGGCAGCCTGGCCATTGCGGCAACTACTGATACAAACCGACGCAGTTGCTCGCATTTGCCTATTCTAAGATGCGTTCATTATCACCCCGGAGAAATAGAGCCGCGTCTTCTTGATTAGATGCGCTCTCAGAGGCCGTCTTTTCGCTTCCATTTCCACGTTCGGGCTGCGTAAAAAGGCGCTCGAACCTCAAGTACGCAAGGCGATTCACTGTACTTTTTGTACTGGATATCCAATATGTCAAATTATTGCACGTTCACCTTGTGCTAGTGCCACAATTACGGGCCTGAGGAGTGAGCTCTTCTCTGTCTATAGTCACTTCTGTCCGCTGCAATTCATTCTCGCCTTTATTAAGAATGCAAAACTATAAGAAATAAAATTGTTTCATACCCAACTCTTGCAACAATTACGGGCCTCAGGAGTGAGCTCTTCTCTGCCTAAAGTCACTTCTGTCCAGTGCAATTCATTCTCGCCTTTATTAAGAATGCAAAATTATAGGGAAGAAAATTGTTTTATACCCCAACTCTTGCAACATCTACGGGCCTCAGGAGTGAGCTCTTCATCCTCTACTGGCAACTGTCCGCTGCAACTCTTTCGAGGATTTTTTAGGAAAAAATGTAAAATTTTGATAGAAAAAATTATTATATTATCCAACTTTTGCCACAGTTCCGTGTATTCGGAGTTAGCCCTTACCGTCAAGTATCGCCTGTTGAATATATCATTCTTTCAATGATTTTTTTGTTATCGGTTAACATCGTCTGAATTCCTGTTTGTTTGCTATGTGCATACTCTTCATAAAATACTTGAAACATGTCTGCTTTTTAGCCTTAGTTGCTTTGGTAAGCTCTTAGAGTAATCGGAAGTTGGCGAATTTTATTCATGAAATCTCAAGGGTTTACACCCTTTTACCAAGTCACCGAAGCAAACCTGATGTCCAATATTAGCTTCAGCCTTCAAAATACTTGAAAGCCCTGGCAATTCCCCAGATTGATCGCAAGACTGAAGCTGGTATCAATATAAGATTTGTGATTTTCACTACTCACTTCACTTATACATTTGTGATTGTCACTACTCACCACACTTATAAATTTGTGATTTTCGCTACTCACTTCACTTATACATTTGTGATTTTCACTAATAAATTTATGATTTTCACTACTCACTTCACTTATAAATTTATGATTTTCACTACTCACTTCCCTTATAAATTTATGATTTTCACTACTCAGTTCACTCTCAGCTTTCAGGACTCTACAAACTGCAGAAATCCCGAGCAAAATTTCAAGGTTTTATGTCTTTTCACTAAAGCACCGAAACACTCCTGGTTTCTACTATTAACTTCGGTAAACAGTCTTCAAAACAGTCGAATCTCCTCAGAATTCTCCAGCACAACCTTGAGTCTCAGTTCTTCGTACTCGCTAAAGTTTGCAATGTCATTCGACAAAAGTTTCCGAGTTATTGCCTGGTATTAAAAAAAACTTCATATCTGCGCATCAACCAGTGCACTGCACCAGGGCTGAAGCAAGTCTTACGGCATACGATGTCAGTTCTAAAGATTTCTGTTCAGCAAAGTTCTAAGAAACTTACCATGGCTAGTGATCTATCTGAACGATGTATTCTCATGAGCAACGTGGAAGTAGGGTGCTGAATTGGGCAATTTTTCAGTTTTTCTGTGACATGTCGATCTGCGTAAAACATCTTTTATGCTATTATTTTGTTGGGAGACGGAACAATATCAACGGTAAATCATTTAATTTACTATGACTCTCGAAAAATAATAACGCGAGACAGATATCGATAAATAAATCCTTTACTTTGTTAATGCCTCAAAAGACTGAACAGTGTGATGAAAAATACAAAATGAAAATCGCTTAATTTCACAGTGATCCTCGAGACATAACAATGCGAGACACATGTCGAAAACAATCCTTTACTCTCGTAATGCCTCGAGAGATGGAACAGCTCGAGACATACCTACATCAATAGAAGTCTAACACGATGAAATAATGTCTCTGGCGATAGAGAAAACGTATCGGACATCGCGCTCAATTTTTCCGTGGAGCAGTTTTGAGAACTAAATCTAGCAACCGTCATTACTCAGGATTGACTTTACATTAGTTGCAAATAATGGGCTTTAGATCAGGCCACCTTAAACTGTCGTCATAAAAGCCGATGGAAATCTTTAGAAGACGACGCCGGGGACTTAGAGTAATAGCTGCTCATCTACGGACTGCAGTTTCCTTCTATGAGATTGTTTGTTAACGGCAGGAAATTGTAAAATGGGAGTATGTGGAGTTAGAGCGTGTCGCTCGAAATGAAAGTGTAAATTGGCAGTGGGTATAATTACAGTCTGGAATGTGTCGCCTGAACCCGAAGTTGCAAATTGGCCCCTTTTTCTAAAAAACATACAGTGTGAAGTGTGTAGCTTGAAGTTGCATTTGCATAAGGATAGTGTGTATAAAACTGCAATCTGGAGCGTGTCGCTTGAAAATGAAGTTGTAAAATGGCAGAATGTGTTTAATACAGTCTGGAATGTGCAGGCTGAAGGTATAAAATAGCAGCGTCTATAATTGCAGTCCGGAAGTTTCCCTTAATGCAGGAGTTGCAAAAGGGCAGCGGCCATAATTACTGCCTGGAGTGAGTCTCTTGATCGCAACAGGAATTCTATATTCGCATCATTAACTGGAAAGAACATAAAGTTGCACGTAGCTTAATTAAATCCCATCAGTGACAGTACTTTCCCGTGGATAAGTTTATTGACTGGACCGTGTTTTCGAATTGGCAGTTTGTTATCACATTTATAAATGTGCAGTTTTATCGTGGCGTATTTTTTACAGAAATTTCACTGACTCAAAACAATACAAAATTGTCGAGCAATTCAATTTTACTGCCGATTAAGAGTGCTTGTTGATTTTATTAAAATATTAATTGACGGCAAGCAAGAGATATGTAAAAGAGCATTCAATTCAAACTGGGCTATTTTTTCTAAAGGAATTCTATTAAGTACAAATTGTTGCCGAGATGAGTAGTTTACACAATTTTTTGGGCAGAAGCAGCTCTTTTCTGTAACAGTTTAATTCCCTACAAGAGAAATATAAAATAGGTTCTAACGCAGCCTAGGGTGCCTCACTTGAGTGAGCCGAAGCATCTAGGGATTTAATTTGCTGGCAAGTACCAACAAAATATCACAGAGATATTATGTACAATCTGAAATATAATTCTCATATGAAACTTTCGCAAGTTGCAACGATTTCACTTGGGAATATTGTACTGGCTGTAACAGAGCAACAAATTTCCAAACGATAATGGAGACGTAGCGTCGTCACTTATGACCAAGAGCACAGCTCCTTAAAGAAGAACGCACAGGCAAAATATCATTGTTAATTGCCTTGTCTAGCTATAAAGAATATTGTTAGTTCATAATTAAATTAAGAGATTAAGAACAAACACTATCAGCTGAAACTCTTAGAATTTATTTCTCACCAATGAAAGATAGTTATGAACATAGTTTTATGCAAAATGGTCTCATGTTTATATCCACACAAAGCTTCACTCTAACTCGCTCTTCATCTGTCTATTTTGCACTGGAACTTTGGTCAACTGGAACTTTGGTCACTGCGGCAACAAAAGAGCGCTTAAATGAATCGAGATTTCTGTGATGTTTAGAGCACGCTATGTTCTCTCGTACGGTACTAACCACAGTCTATAATTTAAAGGGTTAAGGTTTGGATTCCCAGACGGCCAATTATCAGCCTTGATGAATTTACGAACATTCTGGGAGAGCCAAGACTTAGTAACTTTTACTTTGAGTGCTCCTTTCTTTTCTACCGAACAAAGAGCTGGTCAAGCACTTGACCTTATCTTCGAGAACGTCATCATTGTACACATGAACGGTTGTTTTAAACCCATTTTTGCAGAACTGAAGCTCCTTAACCCCATGGTAAGGCACACTCCACTAGGCTGTCACATGGTGGGATAGTAGCTTCTCTGAACCCTGTGTATGACTTCATAAGCTGCTTTGGCACTATGAACAAACCATATCATTTTGACAATGGAAGCTCTTTCCTACAGTGAAAAATTTCTCCTCCGTGAAAAGGACATTAAATGTGGGAGCTCCTCCTGCTTACCTGATTGCCAACTGTGTAGATCGTTGCATTCCAATTTTGGTGAAAGCCGGAGTGGCCAGTGGATCTTCGATAAGCTTGCATCATTAGGTCATCTCTGACTAACATGGACATTGATCTTGGTGATATTTCTATCTCCTCAGCCATGATTTGCAGCTCCCTCAGCGGAATCTTTCAGATTCTGGCTCCACCTGCTTCAACGTTCTTGAGGGTCCTAACAGTGCGAGGACGACCAGACCGATGACCCTAGGTTCCTCCAACCTTTTCATGGTGCGGTACATAAACATTTCGGTGATACCAAGCTGTTTAAACAATTTGGTGATGGTACTCATGTCATGTCCTGCCTTGTAAGCAACTCAGTTCTCTTAGGCATTCCATTGTAAATTGTTACTATTATTGAAATTGCTGTCTGGAAATATATGGATTGAACCGCAAGCATTTCTTTTAACCTTACATCTTTTATTCCTAAGTTTTTAACTAATAAAAGTTTCTTAAATAGTTTATAGCATAATATTTGTCAATACTAAGAAGAAACATGAAGTGGCGGGAACTTTTCTAAACATGTCTATTTTAGTTCATCAAGGGATTAGGCTATTCAAGAAAGCGGCTTCTAAACATGACTTGCCGTCTTGAAAAGAATAACCTACATACAATTTTTGACGTCTTGGTAATCACTTGGAGTGGCATGCTCCATAAAGAAAAGTGCATCGAAAACCGAAATTCTTCCCGTTACCAGTGGCCATGCGTAACATATTCTCTGAAAAGTAACACACATTTTGAATTGGACTGCTCCTTGCCAAAAGCGTGTTGGAGGTTTTTGCAACAGATTCAAAGATGGAACTGGCTCCGTCACCAACTACTATTAGTACAAAACCCAGGATGTAAGCCCTCCCTTATACCTATAGTGGTTATTATACTAGATCACACTCACTTAGTTTGCTATTTACTCCTTGTCACACTATCTTCAACAGATATTGATAAATGGATAAGGAACAAAATGAATACCACAGTTGCGCAACAAGCCGCACGAGCAACACCTCCAGGAACTCGGAATAATCTCTCGAACAAAGACGGCCTACAGGAAGTAGAACTCATCTCTCCATCTCTCTCGAGCAAAAACGACTCAGGGGCAACTGATAGAAACATTCAGGGGCTTGAATGGCTTCAACGACGTGCCTACAACGGGACTTTATAAACAAAGACGTTAACGATCGCCTGCGAAACAACGGCAAAAAACTCAAATATAAGATTGAAGAACTACTCTAAGCCTAGGTGGGCTTTTGCTTTGTCTATTTTGCCTACTGTCTAATCTAACAACAAACGTAACTAAATATAAACACTCGCACAAATCGAATTTCAAGCTACAATAAAGTTTCAACAGATTATTGACTGTTATAATTTTATAATAAATCGGAGGACTAAACACTCCCCCCCCCTTCTCACAAGCAAGCTACTATGTATAACATACCCTCTTTAATACTCTCTTGCAAAAGAGAGCCCACGCACCGAATTTTACGCCACAATAAAACTTTGAAAAGAAGTGTTAGACGTTCTTGTAGCACATCGAAAGACTAAACTCTCCCCTCACCAGCTGCTATGCATAACATGCCCTTTTGAAAAACGAGAACACACACACAGAATTTTACGCCACAATAGAAACTTGAAGTGGCCCGATCTTTGCCAAACAAGAATCTGGTCTGTGCGGCGTCGCTCCTATGTACTCAAGGACGAGGGAATTTCTGCAGTTCTAGCCAGACAAACATCGGCTACAGCCGCTCTCCTGAAGAGAATTCACCACCTTCCAATTGGATAGGCTTTACATTTCAACTGGAGAGAGCTGCATACTTTGAGATTAGTTCTAATTTTTACTGGGAAGTTTCAAAGTTTGGAATTAACCTTAGGGGGATTTTTTCTGCAAGGCCATGATCTGCGTGCCGGCACTTGTCTCTCTGTAGCAAAGCGTCTAAACTAATTTGAATTAAGGTGCGAATTTGGAGAATTGCGACAGAAAATGGGGCAGAGACAAGGAGGGCAAGTTGCTCAAAAGAAGTGACTGATGGGAAGAAGGAATTAGTGTTGGCGCACTACTCGAGGATAATATGACAGATGGGCGTAAAGGAGATGCTGTTGGAGCGATGTGATTGAAGTAACCGGAAGGAAATGTTGCTAAAGACAAGCGAAAAGAAATTAATCACTGTAGGTGAGTTGCTATTCAAGTAATCGAAAGGAAAAGTTTCTGGTGGGATATGGTAGAAAAAAGTGCTAACGTGATCATAGCAAAAGAAAAAGGCAAATTATACTTGTGGGATGAGGTGTAGGTGACATGCATGACGCATCTTGATCTGTGGCCGTATCTAAAATTAACTTACTAGTTAATCTATCCAAATGTTTCAACCAAATATATTTGGCAGTGCAGGTAAATAATCTTTAGTACTAAATGTAATCTGTAAAAATATGAAGAACTCTCCAGTTCATGCTATCTGAATACAGAACTAGAAGCATTTAAGATTTTCAGGTCTATGAGACGTAGTTATGTATACTATTATTCGTGTGAAAAATCAAGCCTTTCGGGTTTCTCAACAAAATGTGTTTGGTTGAAGTTATTGGATACTGTAACCATATAGAGGGTTCTCTGAGTGAAGAGGTCCTGTGCTATAGTCTGCATTTGGGTCTTAACTTGTGACCGATGAGAGAGCATACAATACATTATCTCTACAGTGCACGTAACAAGTAAATTGTCTGACATCTTTTGCACGTAAGAGTCAAGCAAAGTTTTGAACTAAATGGATGATGAGCATATCCATTGCTTTTCGAATGTGCAAAGTGAAGCTATGTATTAGAATAACTGTTACAGATGTGTTAAAAAGCGAGTTTACCGGTGCGATGTGAAG
>LQNS02276924.1:20542020-20556031 GCA_001587735.2 Parhyale hawaiensis | reverse complement strand
AAGTCACTAGTTTTTCTATTCTTATAATAAATGCAAAGTTGAACCCGTGCCTTAATTAATTGCTGTCAACTGGTTTTACATACGTTTGTACTATGCTCTTAAGTGCCCTTTCGTGCATCTTGTAATTAGCGTGCATTTGATTTTCATAGTAGATCTTTACTGACTGATGAGCGGGTTCTCGGGTGGCGTTGGGATTTTGTATGCGGTGGTTCAAGAACTGATTAAGCCTTCTCTATTATAGTTATAGCTACAGTGTTAGTGCTCCAATACCGTATATATATATTTTATCTATGTGTAAAGCATAGCTCCTACCTAATGAACTTATTCTTGAGTTTGTTTAATTATTTAACCGCGCATCATCACTCCCATTTAATGAAGTTGTTATCAAAAATTCTTTTGTAACCATTGAAGTTAGTAACTTTTTCTTCTTAAGCCTTTTCTTTAATATTCCTTAATATTTCCGCAAGCTACCTGAACTCTTCGCACTAAACCTACGCTCGACTTTACTTTCACGATTTCGTAAACATCTCAAACTTTGCTCCAAGATCTTTTGCTCTAGTCTATTCTCTCATTATAACCTTATTCACACTAGGTGGGCCTACTAAGCTTCGATCGTTACAAAAGTTGTTTCCCGTACGACTGGAGAAGGACAGAGAACCTATGTACAAAGAAAAACTAAAGAAATTAAACATAAATATAAAATCTAGTACGAATAGGATTCATGCATAAATATCCTTGCTTAATATCCCTGCCCTCTTCTTATTGCAACAAGCATATATTAAATTCTGTTTAATTATACTTAGCTCAAGTCTGCTTTCTCATTTCTAGGAAGTTTCCAATTTCTACTGAGAGCAAAAGATCCAAAATCCAAGTGGATCCTCTTTTCTGGAAAAGCTTGCATTAAAGCTACAAGATCAGCACCAGGGACTGAGACGAACAAAGAATTAAGCTAATTGCTAGCGTTCAGGTCGGGAAATGAGCCGCATTAAGGAGGGTTAAACACAGCCGGGGCGGCGTTTGCTCCTAACCACAGTCAAGCAACCAAGCGAAGCCCGACAACCGCGGCTAAACGACCGTCAAACAAACTAATTGAATTGGAACAACAGAGCTCCATGCCAGAATCAACAGTCGATAATGAGAAGCGGTCGCCTCCGCCGCCGCCGCCGCTGCTTCGCCTTCCAAAAATTCCCCGGCGAAAATCGTTGATTCAGAATCGAATATTCAAAGGCTTAGCCAAAGGGGATAAAGTCGTCTGTAATGCGCACATTCGCTCTCTGGGAGGGGGGCGCTTTTGTGTTTTGGATTAAATAANCGCTGCCGCTGCTTCGCCTTCCAAAAATTCCCCGGCGAAAATCGTTGATTCAGAATCGAATATTCAAAGGCTTAGCCAAAGGGGATAAAGTCGTCTGTAATGCGCACATTCGCTCTCTGGGAGGGGGGGCGCTTTTGTGTTTTGGATTAAATAAGCGGAAATAATTGCTTCTGAAAACAGGGAAATAGCTTTTATGGTGCACCATAATAATTTGTGCAAATTATGGGGAAATGACTCTACCAGCTGAAAGGGGGTCTTTAGCGTTTTAGACCTTTATATATAATTGCTGTACATAATAATATTAAGGAACCGGAAATAAAGTACTCGTCTAGTAATTACTGTCAGCAAATCAGCGGGCTTAGCGCTATAGTTTGGGATGTTTCGTAGGAAAGAGGGAGGTGTTGTTGGTATATAGACACATAAATGCTGTGGAATTTCGAGCCGTCATGGTCGAAACATATTTTATATATATGTTGTGGCAAGATTGTGAAACCAGTGAGTTGAAAAATTGCTGAATGGGACGAGATACGTTTTGCTTGATTAATTGCGTAGGTTAAACGAAACATGTGAGTTTGGTCGGCTTGGACTCTTGGTATAATTATAGCTGGAAAGGCCTTATAGCTACTGGAGCTTCCTGTTTCTGGCCTGTTAAAAAGCTAAATTAGTTCATTGTTTTAATAGCAGAAAAGGGGACCGTAGGGTAGATGGTGGTAAACCTACGACGGGTGGCTCAGGGCAGCTGATGGTGACATTCGAAAAATGTTTTTTGATCAGAAGAAACTGGAAATATGTTTATGTACAATGGCCCCGCCCAGCTCAGATAATTTGCAGCATCGGCTAATGCAGAGCGTAAATGTATAGGTAGATGTCTTCTCGTTATCGGAAGAAATACATAGACCAGACATTACAGTAGGGCGATTCGAGAAATGATATAAAAATAGAAAAAATCTTGAACTACATGGTTGCTCCTCTAGAGCGTATGATACGCTTTATAAAACCAATTAAAAAAATAATTGGAGGGCTTATATGATTAGTAGAGTGGCGTGCGTAGGTATAATTTAAGCGTTACTGACTTCTCATATTAGCCCTCCAATTACAGAAGTTGGTGGAATTTTTGTTGTAAGAACAGCATAGAATTCTTATACACGAGGGTGCGTTTGACATGTATAGTTAATATCCAGAATCGAATGATGTGGAAAGTAAAAGCATATACGAGTACATAGATATTGTTTGCACAAATTAGTAAAACCTGTAGTTACAGAAGCCGATGTGGTTACTGGTGGAAGATGGGTAAAGAATTCAAGAACTGGTGTACGTTTGGCATGCACCCTGCGCGAAACGCTTTATTGCAGATCAATATTTTGATTATTTCTGAAGTAATGTAAATCTCACATACCGGTAAGTGAGAGTTAGTTCCCTGAATAAACACAACTATGTAGGTCCGGGAAATAACTAGATTTCGATTAAATTCATCAATTGTTTAAAAATTTACGAATTTTCCAGTGTTGTGAACCAATTTTCACTGTAAATTGTCGTATTAGAGGTCTAAAAAAATGCCCAGAAAAGCAGGCTTGGAGTCAATCGAAGAGAATCGGACTGTTGCAGGCCTTACCGAAGGTTTGTCTCTTATAGATCAAGCCTAGGAGCGAGGGAGAAATCGAAGAACTTTGTCTTCATCCGTGGAGAACCCAGCACCAGACCATGAAAAGATATGAACATGAGAAGAGCCTCTTCACCTTGTGATATTCGAAAAATGCGCAAAGTCAGTAAGCATCCACATAGCATCGGTGCTGCCAAGGTTTTCATTGCGCTTTTGTCCGTACAAACCCCATCAATGTCGTGACCTTAATTTCACTGAACAGCTCATGTCCTTTTTGAAAAGAGGAGGTGGGGTAATGAAGGAGGAATCCACTTTACATCGAAAGATAGCCTCTGGTTGATAATTGCTGATGTGCTGGCAAAGCCTCTTATCTCAAGTTCGCCGACTTACTGAAAAACGTCCTCACTAAGCAAAAACTTTTTAACGCAATTTCAAAGAATAAAAGTTGTGTCGACAAAGAATTTGCTTCTCTAACGCGTAAGTGTTATATTGATTCAATATGATTATTACTCGCGAGCGCAGCGAAGTGAGGTGATAATGTTTTCGTTGAAGATTTAAGTATATTTGCATATGTCTATATACATTTGCCTGTCCACCCAAGAAGAGGTTTTCCGTAGGGAGTCTTGTGGGTTAACCTAGATGTGACTAATGCCAAAAAGCTAGAATTAAATAAAAAACGACGGCGGTAAATTTTGTTGGCTGGCCACCTAAAGAGAGGAACGAGGAGTTGAGTAATAATGATAGTTTCTTGTAGGCAGTCAGGTGGGTTGACTGAGAAGTGAAAAATGGAAAAAATCTTGAAGTAGCTGGCCATCGCAAATGACGGTGTTGAATCTATATAACTCTACCCAAAATGAGGCAGAATGAGTTGAGCTTTTTCAGAATGTCAGGAGGGTTGACTGAGATGTGAAAAATGTCAAAACCCTAGAGTAAGCCGACCATAAAAAAATTACGGCGTGGAATTTGCCACACCGCTCGTGATGGTCTTACGCCACGAGGCGTTCTAGTTATTTATGTTGCTGCTGAAGGGTTCACTGTTCGAATTAAATACAATTATTATGATGTTGAAACGGTTTTATTAAGCTCAATGACATTTTTCAACGACCTGCAATAAAGCGATTGACAGATAAAATTGTTCAACGAGAACAACACGTCATTTTTAAAATACTGTATAAATGCAAACGTAATTGGGTTATTTTACTTACATAGCTGCAGTTTTTCAGAGCACCAACTGTCACTTATGTGAGATTTGCATTGCTTCAAAAATTTACAAAATTTTGACTTACAATAAAGCAATTTTCTCAGTTCATATATATACGGGCATCACCAGTTACTCCTATTAATAGAGAGTAAACGTATAAATTATATATATGTAGATATTCGTTGACCAAACTACATAAGCCGGTACCTAATGAAGCCGATGCATGAAGTTATTGACGGGTAGAAAAGTTAACAGCCTGTGTGCGGCCTCTTGTGTATTGCCATTGTTATAGTCATATAGTTTTCGGCATCGGCACATGTTGAGCTCAACTCTATAGATACTCGTTACCCAAGCCAATTAGCTCAATAGAGAAGCAGCCCAATGGGCCGAAGAGAGACGGGAATAGATGGATATTGGCCCAATGACTGACTTGTTTACTGGTGCAGTTAATCTTCTGCGCGTCCTGAGCCTTGGCAGCAACCACTGATAGGCTGTAATTTATGCGTCGTCTATCGGATAATTTTATCTAAATTTATTCATGCGAAGGCCTATATGAGCGCTCGCCTTGGGGGCAGCTATAATGATCCTGTGCAGCATATTCGCCTAGTGTTTTTTCGAGCAAACACGACGTCAGTGTCATGTACTTACCGGATCATTTGATGTCTTTGCGGTTTCTATAGTGATTCTATTACCGCTTTTCGTTTGTTTTTACTTCGTCCTTGAGCAAAGCTGACGTCAAAGTCAGTTGCTTACCGAATCAGTTGATAGCACTAAGGAAGTTTACTGGTGGCAACTGTAGAGGTCATTTTGCCACATTTTCGCTTAGGGTCATTTGCTCATCGCAATATACCTAACAACTCATGTAAATTTCATGAAAATCCGTCCATAACTTTTCAAGTTATGACACTAAGAAAAAATAGGCTGACAAACAAACAAACAAAAAACAGATGAATAGATTTTCACCAAAAGTTGATCATCTGCTACTGTTAACATGCCTAACAATCCCTGTAAATTACGTAATGATCCGTTCATAACGTTTTGAGTTATTTTAGTGACAAAGAGCTAGACAAACAAACAGGCAGACAGAGATACAAAAACATAAGCCTAATTGGTGGAGGTAATTACTAAGTTGTTGTTAAAGGTTTTTAGCTCTACTGCTCCATAATTTGATCACTTTTGAGTGACGTTTTGTTAGCTGATCAGTGATGCCGTAAGGGCGCTGTCGTTTTATGTTTTTGCACCTTTTTAAAGCAAAATTTGATGTCAGTCAGAATTTTAGCTCTGTCTTCTTTGATGTAGTGTAATTTAGTGAGTTAATTTCTGACGATTAACGATACCTAGGGGGTTTTGCCCCTAGACTCATCAGAGTCGGTTTTTGACTTTACTGCATAACATAGCGTACGAGTTATTCGCACAATTCGCTCTTCGAACGTAGAAACAGCCTCTATAGGATACAGGGTGGCCACTGGTGCGGGAGTCTGTGGGTCCGCATATGTCTGTCCAGAGTAGTTGATTGCAAGAGAGGCGAGCCATTTGGAAGTTGTCTCCGGGTAATGGTATATGCCTTAATTATAGCGGGCTGTGCGCGTCTGGCAGAGCGATATCTCTCAGTGCTAGGAATATTTCGTCGCATTTTAATATTTTCAACCAATCGAAGTTCACACCCTCCACATATGACATATAAAGGATTGAGTACGAAATCGGGTGGCACATAAATTCGTTCGGTGTTAAACTTAGAAATGTAGACCATGACTACATTGACATACGTCATCCATCCAATACTATAAGATATGCATATATATTCTAGCAAAAAATATCCGCAAACAATTTCACGTACATTTGTTTCTGCATAACGTCACAATAACGTTTTTCATAATAAAAATTCAGTTGTCTAAGCGTCTCTGGATGATCCAGGTTGCAAGGTATGTAAAAGACCCCGATCAAATCTCACGGGCGAACTGAGTTCAACGTTTTGAAACTGTGTGCATTCTTTGCTACAAAGACTTCGCGACGGACAGGAAGATCTTTTGCATTTTGCATTTGATCGCAGCTGATGCCATAAAAAAGGCAGAACTTATGGCAGTGTTTTGAAAGGCCCGCGCCAAAGTTTGAGATCTCAAATAGATTTTTGTGACGTGAAGAGGACACCATGGCAGCGCCGAGGAAAGGAAGACGCTCTTTCGCAAAATCTTAAAAGCGGAAACCAAAGTCTGGAGGTTCCGGTGAAGGATTCCTTGTTATAGTCCTTCGTCTGGGAGAGACAGAGGTCTGTATGAATTATTAAATAATAATAGAATATTGATTAATTACTTTGCGAATTTGTTCTCATTATGATGTAAGACATAAAGCCTTCTGGGTGGAAATCAAAGTTTCAAGATTGTGGGAAGGTTCCCTTAGCATTACTGTTAAAATCACACACATGGCGTCCACGAATAAGTAATAAAAAAGTAACTGGAGTGTTAGACAGCCCCACGACACCGAAGTTGCTGAAAAAACAATTAGTCAACCCATCATTTAGGGTTGATTTGAATACCTGCTTATCAACACGGCCGAACACGGATCCCGGCAATGATTCTCATGCCAGTACAGGTTGAGCTCTAAAACACCGACGGAAGTGATGAGGTTTGCGCAGCGCAGCCTCTAATGCAAGGGGAGCGAAAAGTGCTGTTTGCGTGCATCGGCTGGAAGTCTCCTGCCAGGGAATCGGGAAAAAACTGCTCGAATTTTCACTGGTGTAAGAAAAAACCCCACAAAATTCCTCTGGTGTACGGGAAACACTGCATGAATTTCCTCTAGTGTATGGGCAAGCGTGCTGGTATGGTGACACTTCCTTCAGTGGCGTTGCAGCTCTATAAAATGGGTAGACACACACACACACTGAGACATGTGTTGTCTTAAACAATGCAGTACGCCAAGACCCGTTCTTGCTGTCGGTGCACGAGAAGGTGTGCTGGTTTTGGGACAACACTTTTCTCAGGGCAGGTTTAAGAAAATATTGAAATGCACGAGGAAAATTTGAATAATTGCTTCGTATTCGTTGTTGGTGGTGGAAATCGAGCCTTGCAGGGAAAAAGTAGAGTTTAGGGGTACTGAGTAAGCTCTCACTGCTGGGGGAGGGGAGGACAAGGTCTGTGCAACTCATGTAATTGTGCACGTGGACAAGTTGATGAATGAGCATTAAGTGACGCGAGAGATCACGCTGTAATTACGTACAGAAATCAACGTTTCGGGGCTCAAAGAAGGTTGGCTACATCACGCTCAAAAAATACACGGTAGCTATGTGAAGTAAATTGATGAATTACTAAGTTTTTTCTTTTTATTGTATGCTACATGAGATAACGTTTTCAAGGTACAAATCAAGCTACATGAGAAAAATCTAAGTCAATTTTAAGCGTTCGTTACAATGATATGGCCAAACACAGAGAGCAGTGCAGACCAATCTTCTGAGCGTATCATATGATTTAAAGTATCTCCAATTTAAAGTATCTCCGATTCCCGATTCCCCAAGCTGGTAAGGAAATTATGTATTTTGATTAATTCTAATTTTCTGGGAACGTTATTCTCAGAGGTTCGGATCTCCTCTTTGGGTTGAATTCCAGGAATTTTGATCCTAAAGAAGGATATGAGGTCTTAAACTGACGTTTCGGACGAGGTTAATCTTGTCAGATTAAACTATCTGAAAGGAAGTGGGCGAATTTCACACTGTTATAGTCCTTTGTCGTGCAGTATAAAATAGGGCACTTGTGCTCTAGCGTGATTAGCATTAAATTTCCTAAATTCGCAATTAATCCCGAATATTAAACCCACGACTTCCAAATCAGCTAATCCCTTCATCTCATCTGACTTGCACAGTCCACTGTGAGTGTACTGACCCTAACAACAAATTGAGACTGTCGGGGGTACGCAATTGACATGCGAGTCGTCCGTTTTGGATACTATAGCTCTGATAACCTGTATTCGACGGTAGCTGTGAAGGTTTCTGGTCCCCAGCGGGCTTTTCTGCAGCACGAACTAGTGCATTTGGTTTTCCAATACTTGGAATATGCAGTCAAGTCGACAGCCTTTATTTCTACAACGAATTCCATATTTTGGATCCACGAACTTGGCATCTTAAATATTCTAACCCATGAATATATGGATCCTCTACATTACTAATAATTCCTTGAATTTTATGACATGATTTGGGTCTCGTGAAAAATGAACGGTATTGCGCAATACTGTAACGACAGTAGAAAATTAAATTTACTTTCAGTAGCAAATATTCGTTCTTTTTTCTCTCAGCAACATTTCATGAACAATTAAAAAAGAAATCCCGCACTCCCCTGTGGTTCATGTGCCCCAATCCAGAAATAGTTTCTTCAACAGAGCGTAAAAAATAAACTAAATAAAAATTCTACATAAATAAGAATGTATCAGTACACAAACTTTTCCAACAGAATACTAAATTCTGCGATGCAGTTCCGGAATTTGTGTTATAATACAAACACTGTAAAACTTACCGGCGTTCGCCGGATATGAAAAAATTACACGTAAGGCAGTATTTTCTCGAAAATATATCGTTGAAGTATCTCAAAAGGGTAAACCCATTTTGTTTTCATGCTGTGCGTGAACCCTTTTGTCTCTATCTAAATGCAACATGTCTGAAGTGGGTATTCGCGACCCAGTCACAAAAGGGCCGGAGGGTGCAAACTTGCGGCCCTTTTGTGACTGGGACGCAAGTGGCCGCAAGGGCCCACCCCTAGCTGTAGGGCGCTATAATTATAAATAGGAAGGAGAGCACTGATCTTTTGCCTCTCTTTTCTCGAGCTCTCAATGAGACCGTCATTCTTCCCGAATGTATCTGTTTTCTTCGTAGCATAATGAATCCCTTCCAGAAGGAGCAGACAACCAAAGAATTGGGTCCATGATCCGCCGGGATTGAATTCTCTCCGTTGCCCGTAATTGGACAGGAAAATCCCACAATTAGTTTCAAACGGAAATTTGTTTCGCTCTCTTTTCTGCAGTTGGATCTGCCGATCTAACGATCTCTGGATTGGCGTTGCTTCGATGTATGTCACAAGCCATTTTTTTTTTGTCTTTCAAGAGCAGTTGCTGAGAAGTCGAATAATTTTATTGTTGGAAACTTGCTTTGCAAGTTGAAATACACAGTATTGTCACTCTTGAATTCGGGTCAGACGATTTAATGAACGCTGAACTGGCGATGCTTCGATTCACGTCACGGGCAATATTTTTTGCTTGGAATGTTCGAATGAACTGAGATTCGAACTACTGTATTATGAATTTTGTGGTTGAATTTGCCGATTTAACGAACTCTGAACAGCCGTTGCTTCGAATCAAGTCACGCACTATTGCTCTGCCTTGCAAGACCTGAAAATTCAAGGATTTTTTTACGACGTGTTATTTGCTTTCTTTATTGGAGAATGTGCATTGTCCATTATTTTGAGGGATAGTTATGTTAATCGATCTATCCAGTGAGCTAGCTCTGAGCAAGAAGGTTTTCATTGTATTCGAGGCATATTTATCTACTTTCGTGGAATGTTTGCAGCAAGTAACTCCCACCAATAGTCAGTACGAAATAAATGTTTGAGTCAAGAATTTGATTGTGATTTTTCATCAAAAACTTTGCAAAATAAAACCAGTCAGCGGAGATAATCAGCGTGAGTGGGAACAAAGTATCGTGTAGAGGAGTTTGTAATGAGTTATCCAAGACAATCTTTGAGAGCAAGTGAAGAATTTTTCAAACAATCAGCAAATCACCCATGAGATTCCTATTTTTCACGCATCAAAATAAAATATGAGTCCATTTAGAATGAAGCAGCCATCAACTTGATCATGTTGATGGGTTTCATAATTAGAAACTTTAGTATGCAAAAAGTTTTCTTAAAGAAAGGAACGGAAACATTTGCGCTAGGAAATATTTTTATCTCTGATAGCTGTCAAGAGGATGATGATGCATCAAGAACTGTCGAAGTTAGCGAAAAAAATTTGTTCTACGGAAAATTAATGTAAATCAGTAATGGTAAGGAAAGAATCGTTCCCTGAAGCTATGCGAAATCAAGAGTTGAAATGTATATAGAAATAAAAATCTGTGCAAGAAGTTAACATTTTTGCGACAGAAAACATAGGTTAATTTGATGAGTCCCCGAAGATTATCTGTGCTAGCGATTCAAATATGGTACGCAAAATCTAGAAATTAGCCTGGGAAGGGTAACATTTTTATGTTGAAAATAGCGGAAGGGACTGCATTGACATGCTGAGGGCCCTCCAAGTCAGCACCTAAAATTGACTTCGGGAGGAAGAAAATCCATCTGGGAAGAGATCATTTTCGTCTACAATGTCAAAGATGACGGTAGTGATTTCCTAAAGACAATTTAATGCAGAAGTTAAAATAATATTGATTTCAGAAAAAAATGGAAATTTGTCAAGGAAGTGAACAATCTTCAAGGATGCTGACAAAAGCGTTTGACATGAATGAACATACATTTTCTAACGAGGCAACTAAAACAGCTTTGGAGAAGAAAAAATAATCAGTTGCGAAAGATAGCATTCCAGGAACACCAAGAAAATATTACTTTAAGGAAGACACGGCAACACTTCATTGAGGACTGTCTCACTCAGCAAATACTGCGGGGAAGAGACGCGTCACACAAGGGAATCTTACCTAAAAGACACACTCAATTAACAAGGAAAGAGCAGCCATACTTCGCAACAAGCTCTCGTGGGAGGTACGCAATTAACAAAGTTTTCGCTCTTGCTTTCTTCCGACAAGTTTGAGCAAGACAAGAGGGCGACTGACTTACGTGCACTACAATTTTGTGCCAACAAAAATCTTTTTAGTTTAACTTTCTAGCGTTTCATATATTGCACAGCATATAACTTTGTAAATCTTCTAGTCAGGAATATTGAGATCATTACTGCAGCAACCTACTTGCACTTCATTATATATAAGAGATGTATTGTGTGCAATAGTGCATCAGAATATACTTGTTCTAAGCTAAGTTCCTACCACGTCCTATATTAGATTTTGCATTTTTTGTGTATTATACCCATCAATATTACAGAAATGTCCTTTGCACATACCTGTTGTAGGTTACATACCTACACCACTTTGTATTTTCAGTTTCGTTAATTCATTGCGCAGTTTGAATATTGAAACTGTTCCTAACACTGTATCTATTGCACTCAATCATTTTCTCTCTGAAGCTGTTTCGGTTTGTTTTCAAGAAACACCATATATAGAAGGTTAGATTTCAGTATACTGTAGTATTTCATGCTTTTCTTTTACAGGTAGCTCCTCTGTGTAACGCATTTAAATGCATCTTCAAGTTTTACTCCTGCTTAACTAGTATTTTATAAATATATTGTACGTAGTCTGTTCATCACCCGCGAACGAAGTGAGAGAGGTAATCATGCTTTCGTTGAAGATTTCAGTATATATATATATATATATATATACATATATATTTGAGCTACCTCATATACGTACGGCTCTGCCTTAATATCTTTGCACTGATGCAGCGGGCAACACAAGTACCTTGCATGCTTGCGTTGCTTTTAGCTGTTTGTGGCTTAGTGGTAAGAGTGGCGGCGTTGTAATCTCTAGGTCCCCGGATCGAATCCTGACTCGATTCTTTGTATTTATTATATTTAAACACAAGGGTGGACGAAGAGCCCACTGTCTGGATAATACCAGGTGTTGACGGAACGAGAAACTGTGATGTATACATTTGTAAATATCTACAGTATATATATTTGTCTGTCCACCCAAAAAGTGGTCGAAGGAGTTGATCAATGTTCATAATTTTTTTGTAGGGAGTTTGGTGGGTTGACCTAGATGTGACCCATGCAAAATAACTAGGGCTACTGGCCATCAAAAGTGACAGCGTTGAATTTTCCTCAACCGCGAAGAATTCGCCTCCACCGCGGCAGATCGTCTTACGCCACGAGGCCTCCTATTTTTTTCCTATGTTCCTATTGTATTGAAGATCTACTCAGGCATTGGGGCTGTGCCCTAACCTCATTCATTAAAAGTGACTTCGCTAAATTTGCCCCCTACCGCGTGTGATGGTCTTATATATTTTAGGAACATCGCCAACCCCTTCTTTACTTGAGGTAAGGTAGGTTCGAAAACTCTCCCTAATGCTCAATGTATTCCTCCGATTCCAGTTTTCCCGAAACATCTCCTGCGTGAGGACAAATTCGGAAACCCTTACTAAGTCCATATGTATTATTCTAAGCGAATCCTGTGTCGTTCATTCATTCGTCCAAAGACATCATGAGCACCTAGTTTGCATGAGACCAACTTTTGACATAAGGTAAAGAGCCGTGAAATCCAAAGACTTCGGCCAGCAACATTCATAAGTCTCGCTAGCTTTTTGGCGAACGAATATCTTCGCATCACAGCTCGTTTGGAAATGTTTCAAATTTATGATTTGTGTGAATCGTGCTTTATTTTTGGGACTGGGCCGAGGTGCTCGTGCTTTTTTCCCGCGCAAGAGTTCGCGTCTGGGTTTTTACAGCTGTTCTCGTAAATCTTTGGAATCGTCCATCATTCGTGGAGCAACAACTGTATATACGAGAGGCCTCACTGATGATATGCGGGCAAAAAAAGCCACTCAAAAGGTGAAGCAAAAAATCTTGAATATATGAGCTGCTAAGGAAAGAGCCATGGCTGGTTGAGGACTCGCCACCTGAGATAGTAAAGAGTTTGTCCTGGAAATTGGCTGACCCCTTGGCCTGAATGATATTATTGCGACATCTCTTATAGTCGAGAAGTGTAATGGCGGTTAAATTATTTGTTAAGTTTGAAGATGTAGTATAATGTCTTATTCTCAATATAGGCTTATGTTATGCTGTTATGGAAAAAACACCAAATGTAGAATAGATGTTCGGTCATAAGCCGGAGAGAAAACTGAAGAATCGTAATCAGCATAAGCAATATCAGCTGCTGATGGTCATGCTTATATTTTGTGAATATCTAGTGGTTGCAGTAAAACTCAAGACGGTTTGTCCGAGGCGTTAATTAGAGAGTTACCAGGCTATTTCCCCTAAAAGACGTCGACTAAATATCGTTTATTTTTATGTAAATTATAAGGGGCAATGTTACTGGATAAAATTTTAATACAGGTAATTTTTTAAATTGTATAGATGGGACTATTGGTGGTTAGTTGATTGAAAGAAATTATATTAAAGTCAATGATACTCCTGTGAATTGCCTAGGCTCTGGGTTTGGAGGGTTGTGAGAAAAAACATAATTAAGTTAAGGGTACCCAATGAATCACTTATATTAACTGGGTTCAGGGCACTTGCTTCAGAGCAATCAAGGTATGGGAAGTGCCTAGCCTCAATAAAAATACTAGTAATTACATTTCACTTCTATGACGAAATATGAGGACAAAAAAGTAGCTATAACAGTGTAATTAAAGCGCAGCAAAGTTTTTCGATATATTAATTCTTTTTCATATTCTAACTAATGTCTTGTAAAAGCCTGTACGGAGCAATTTTCAACGGCACTTTCTGGTTCAAAGAAACAATTCCTAGTAGTGACGTCGTCATTTTACCGGGTTGGTTTAACACAAGTTGGATCTTCCCTTGTGCAAGTTAACCAAACCTGACAGGTTTTCAGCATTCTATTTGATGTATATTTCTTTAACGTTCGATTAGTGAACCAATCTGTCACTCTCCAAATAAAACTGTCACTAAGACAATAAACTTGTTATTGAATTAAACCTTCACTCTTAGTAGAAATAGAGCCATTTCTAATGAAAACAAAAACATACAGTAGGCACGAAAGAACTAAAATATTACCTCTCTACTTCGGTCACATGCACTACCTATTCTTTCAGTTAGTATCAGCGAATAAATCAAGTGATGCTAAATATTCCAACAAATTTTAATT
>LQNS02276924.1:20512363-20526626 GCA_001587735.2 Parhyale hawaiensis | reverse complement strand
GTTTCCACAACAAAGGCGATGTCACAGAGGAAGAATGAAGGGACACGTAGTGTGATAACAGACACGTGGAACCCATGCACGAGGGTGTTCCCACACAGGATCAACGCGCATGGGAAGGGAACAACAAGTTGGGAAAGAAGAACAGATGGAAGAAAGATCAGTATTCGTTACAGGTGAGAAGGAAGCAAAATGGGCACGAAAGGCAGACAAGACGATCGTGATGACGACCCAACGGGTCACGGGTCGTCTAGTACCATATAAAAACGGACATTTCATGCGTCAACAAAATTAGTTTACAAACTTGACAGGTAAGGTGACTGGTATAATGAATTGATTGATGTAAGCAAGTGAAGTGCTTCAGCGTGATCGAGGAGACAACATTAAGGATCCTTTTTGAAAGCACAGAAATCTAAATGGACTGAATATTTTGAATTTCTATAGCTAAGGCAATCAAGTTTATGAGCTTCTCGGCACAAGAGGATTTACCGCCGTCGAGCAGCAGTAAACACTGCTTGTTGTTCTTGCCAATAAACACAGAACACTTCTAGTAAAAACTTATGTAGAGAAAATGTAGAATAAATTTCGCTTCTCTGATTTCACAGCAGAGGCGGCTGGGGTCATGAGTATCTTGACACACGCAAAGTTGAAGCACCGCCAAAATTGCTTGGTTTAGAAGTTAATAAACCAGTTTATCGGGTCTGGAACGTCAGTATTTGATGGAATTTTCTCCGATGGCGTCGTAGTTTTCCAATAATCCGATAGTCTGATGAAGAATATTCATTAGTGGTGGTATCGAGGTGATCCATCTCTTCTTTGAACAGAGAAACGCTTGTCGCTAATGAAAGTAAGTCTTAGCCAATGAAGTGATAAGATATTGCTCCGGTCCGGGCGTTATTAGATGGGAAACCCTTGTCCCATATTGGCTCTAAAGGAAAAGGGAAAGGTGGCTTAAATGCTGAATTTTTATCAAGAATTTGAACTAAACAAGAATTTGGGTGGTCTCAACTTTTATGAGATGGGAAACCTTGGCTCCAGGCTGGACGTAAGTGAAATGCGGTTTATGTGCTATATTCTTACCAAGAACTGGATGTACACCAGAAACAGGACTTTAATTTGCCCTATAAAAACTGCCAAGGGATACAAATTATCCTAGTCTTAGCTGCATTGGACTGAAATTCGGTGTCTGAATGTTGTTACTGGTGGAAAAGATTATTTAAATTGCGCTAAACAAAGAAATAATATCCAATTCTGATGTGACTGTCATCTGCATTGTTAGGTAAGAAGTGATGGCTTCATAGTTAGTGCCGAAACGGAAATGCTGTTGAAGAAGGTGAAACGTAAATGGAATGGCTGTTATCCTTGTCGCTATATAAAAAATTCAGCACAAATAATCGACGCATCCATGTTGTGCGAGTAATAAAACGAAATATATATATATTATTTGTATTACATTTACCAAGTTTTTACTCTATAGGGTTTTTTGATGAATATGAGTTTTCCAAAGGTAGTGTAGCACAAAAGTCTTTTTCTCCCATTCAAAGAAAGCAACTCAGCATCTGCATGTGTTGCTGCGACCGTTTAAAGAGCAGAACAGCTCACAGCTGTTTTAGTACTGAATCAGTCTATATTAGATACCTAAAACAAAGTATGGAAACCGCAAGCAACACACGCGTCACGCATAGTGGCTTTAATTCGGCCACTTCTACCGAGGAAAATCTATTTCGATTAGTTTGAGCTTGTCGAAGTGACAAACTTTAAAGAGATTACTCTTGACACGACCTAAATTTTACTCAATACCCTGGTCCCCTTTCCAAGAGTCATCTGTCAGCAATTGCCTGCTGGAAAGCGATCGCTCAGGAGTGAAATTTAGTATATATCAATATTGACAGGGCCATATTACTTAGGTTCAAGTAGGCCAATCGAATTCATCGTAGCAGTACTGTTGGAAACCATGACAAGCCCAGATAACAATGAGTGTGAATGGAGATACTGTGAGAACTTTGGCGAACTGTTTAAGCTTCATAAACCCGACTTTGTCTTAAGCTCTGTTCCGAATTTTCAGAGCGGAAGTGGCCAGAACTGTTGTTTGTCGTCAGTTTATTGCAGGGACGAGATCATACCTACCTGCCAGAGTTTTGAGGAGTTTGCACGATTTTAAGAAATTCTGATTATCTTATTTTTTTAGCTGAAGTGTAAAGGAATTCCCCGTGGAAAAGAGAGCCATGTTGCTGGATTACTTGAATTCGAATTCAGCTAGATTTATTGAAGAGTAACAAAGCTAGAAAAACGAGTAATCTCCAAGCAAGAATATTGTATATTAGACGTAAACTCGACATAAATATATGGTACCTACCACTACTGGAGCCAACGTGAGGCGACAAAGAAGGCTCAGCACTGTTGACACAACCTTTAATCTTATTCCATCAATACTGTGGATTGTTACTCCTCATCAAACTTCCCTGGAACGCTACTGTTGGTGCTGCTCTCTGCCTCACAAACAAGCTTGACCTCGTTTTTGCACCCGCATACGCTTGCAACAACGCACGGTCCTGCGAACGACGCCAAACCAGTTTCGCTGCTTGTTCAGCTTCAACGGCTAATACTGAGCATCAATCCAAGGCTTTTTTTAAGCAACCGCACAAATAACGGTACTGTTGAAAATAAATCGTCTGAAAGTTAAAGCAGTCAAATAAGTAAATTTCGAGCGATGAGATGTGGGATCTTGGAAGCAAAATGCAAAGATATTCTTAATAGCTACTATTCTTGAGACTTATATTCTTTACTCAAACGTGATATTCAATGCTAGTTAAAGTGCCTGTGGCAAAAAAAAAGTTCAGTGAAATTTCTATTGGCTTAAGATTGCTCTTATCCGTCATATTGTTTTAATCCCATGTTTTTTTTTTTCTTGAGGGAGGCGTGTTGGAGAAATGATTTGGTGCCCCAGAAAATTGAAAGCAAATTTATTTTTCCGTCGTGCAGTAGCTTGCCAGGAAAGTAATATCATTGCTCGAGCTACAAGCTGATTGAACACGAGCTTTATTTACGAAGCAACGAGGAATTTGGGAATGAATTGGAATTGAGAGGAGAACTGCATCGTGATGTTTCAGTGTTGCAAGCATCTGTAATCATTATAGTGTTTTTGATAAACAAAATCTTTCGCCAGTGCTTGTAATTTTATACTGCCCTCGTACATAACAGTTAGTACTGCAGATCTCTTCTCATGTTGTCTTCGTTAAGCATATAATCAATTTACTGCTTGAGATGAATGCATGGTCCATGTATTGAACATACATTAGAACTCGTCTTGTCACTTTCTATCATGCTGTCGTTGTCGTCCGTACGGTGGCTATAGGGCATATGATGAACCGAAAAGTTTCACCAGTATTTGCAGTGCCGTGAAATGCTTCTATCTTATATAAAATATTGTAAGAGGTATTGCTTTCCTTTCATCACAGAATTCTCAAAGCATAGACAGAGTACCTATGTTATTGTTATATTGAGAACTAAAGCATCCTGAGAGCGCATACCTTCGCCAAGAAAGGCACGGTAATAACGAAGCATTCAAACTGGTTCTGAAGCTATGATTTTTTCCTTTGTATCAACACAAAAATCTAAACATTTGTGCCTTTTAACAATTAAATTAACATCTTCTGTAAATTTCTTGAAGATCGGCTAATAACTGTTTGAGTTATGCTGCTAACAAACATTCTGATAAATATTAGGCAAACACACATACGGACCGACCGACTTAGGGCTTTTCACATTAATAACAATTCCTGTAAATTTCATGAAAATCCGTACAGTACATTTTGAGTTATTTTGCTAACAAGTATAAAATCAAATATAGCGCCTAACAACCGCCAGAACAAAGGGATCATCAGAAAAAAAATTGTCATATACTCATCTTGATTTATCTAATAATTCATATAAATTTCATAAAAATCCGTCCATAGCATTCTGAGTTATGTCTTTAAAAAAAATAAGCAGACAAATAAACAAACAGTTGAACGGATCTTCACCAAAACTTAATCATCTGTTCTTCCTAAGGCCGTGTTCACTGTAACGCGTTCACTTAAATTGATGGACGCGGCGAGTTGATTTTATAGAAGCAGCTGCAGCGAACGCGGGAGAATGAAGAACGACGCATGACCCTTTTTGAACGCACTGCGTTATTCAAGTTCAGTAAACAGAGCCTATAAATACTGAATTTATACTCAAATCATGAACAAGTCGACAAAAATACTTTTTATCGTCACGTTAATCATGAGATTCACTGTACTCCCGTTTACCACAAGAACACTAGAAAAACAGAAAATATTGTAAGAACACAGACGCCATCTTTGATTTGATCTCTCTCTATTGATTTCCCTTCTATCGGGTTATCAAGCTATAGATGTGATAGAAATAGGCTGTTCCTATCAAAATTCGGCTCTAGGATTATGGGATACGAATGGAACTTCAAACCGATGTGAAATATAGGCGAAAATGTAAAAACCCGCTACATATCACAACTCAACGCGCGGCATCATTCATTTGAATAAAGGACGCTGGTACGTGTGGATAGAGACAGAAAAAGCTGACGCACAGCTCGTGTTCATTTTCGTGATTGAACGACTTACGATTAGGGCTGCGTAATTTCTCCCTTATATACCTAACAATATCTGTAACTTTCGTGAAGATCCGACTATAAATTTTTTAGTTATCCTGGCGACACACAGAGAAACAAACAGATAGAAAAACAGACAGACACACAGACAAAAATACAAACTCGGCGTAAACAGAACGTCCTTAGCGGAAGTAATTATGTTTGACTCTTTTCCCGATACACGGCCCGTGTCCAATACGAATATCTTGAACGGAATAGGTGCCGATTCCAACTAATCTCAAGATATTGACACGAGCAGAAAAGTGGCAAATAAAGAACCGTATTTGATTCTGCTTCTGGCCGGATTATGAAACGCTTCTTACAAATCTACGAGTTTTAAAACTGTACAGCCTTGGGCGTAAATGTTGTGACATACCGGGTAAAGTTTTATAGGATTCCTAATTAATTTAGCAATTTAGCTTCATGCATAAATGTAGCTAATACATGTTGGAAGATTAAAACTACTTTAACCACAATTTCGTTAAGATTAGTATAAAGAAGTGGTGAAATCTAAGCAGCGATATCTTTACTTCTCGACGAAAGTGTACAATATGCCTTCCCTTAACTTTAAGAGGCGTGTGAGATCCGAAATAATAGCATAAATTTATAATTAAAAAACCCAATTCAGTGTCATGCTTGTGGTACTGAGTCTTTTATGGAGGAAGGCGTAGCCACTTCCACTGTAGTAAATCGTCGTAGGGTCCTTCCCGTGGAACCAGATTCAAAACGAGGCTAATTAAGCGCATATCAACAATTTGAATTGGCCTGCTGCTCTCGTCAAATTATTGATGCCCTGTGCCTAAATCTTACCAAAGCTAAGGTCAGGCTGGTTGAATTATGTAAAATATCGGTGTCGTATCAGCCCCACAGCAGTGCTTCAATAGCTGCGTGTACGCCGGTTTGGGGGGAGGAAAAAATGATCTTGTTACTGTATTCGGTTGTCATCTGAAAATTGCGGCTTAACAAGACACCAGATTTACTCGTTGCCATCAGTCGCAGCTGCCAGAGTTTCCTCAATGTGCCTAGTTGGTTCTGTCTTAGGTAATCCCTTCTGTTTGCGAGCGACCTGTGCGACCGTATACTGCTATGTGCCGACTTGACAACGGCTGCGATTATGTGCTGGGTAAGTGTGATCTCCCTGCAATAGCTTCAAGTGTGATGGATATATAGACAAACATATAAATAAATGGTTTGGGCGATGAAACAATAGTGGTTTTATCTAAATATTTAATATTGAACCGGATCGCTAATAATTGTGAAATCACTGTTTAATAATTGATTAAGTGATGTATTACAAAGGGAGAAAAATTAAACTGGTTTTCTACATTTACTTTTAGCGCAGCATGGCAAGTTTAATTTATTAAAATAGATAAAGGAAAGGCACCGAGGGTTCAGCTGAACTAATCGGCTAAATGATAAAAACAGCTCCAATAACATTGTAATGAGCTGATCTTGCAAAAATTGTTAAAATTCCAAGTGTAGTATACAGTGGCATAGTTCTAGGGTTCTGGATAGGCTATAATCACACAACAAGAGTAGTAAAGAAAGAAATAATGAAAAATCTTCACAGCGGATCTACAACCTTGCTGTGCAGACAATTTCTGTGTCCGTTGGCTACGCACAAATTTTTTTATTTTACTGGAAATCTGCTTGAAAGTGCCCACCTAGCAGGTGATGCCTGTGGTATGATCAGAGAGGATCGAAACCTCTTGATATTCTCTGGGTATTGGCCACTCCGTCGTTCCATTACTTAATATCTAATTCATTGTAATTTCCACTGATTGGTGGAAATTTTGTCAAGAATTCGTGTGTTGCGTTTTCGGGATTCTGCATACAAATTTTGTTCAGAATGAGCATGAGGTGATTATGAATCTCGTTCTTCTGACAATAGTTTTCTCTGATGTTGCCAATTCCCACTGTGACTTTTTCTCATAGTTTTTGTACATGTTTATTACTTGGAACACACAACACAGAACTTATACTCGAATGTACGAGTATACAGCCCTAATGATCAGGTCATTGCAAGCCTACTACCTATATGCTCACACTTTCTTTCTCCTGTAGTATTAGCGGAAGCGTGGTTGTATGAGGAACAGCACATGTGTTTGTGTTTCCAAACCTGTCAGTGACGGTACATGTTCTAGCAGATGCATCTGTTCGGACGGACTTTTCTGAGCCATACGATGTCTTCCAGCTCTTTCTAGATGTATTTCAGTCCGAGTTGAGCTTGTGAGCCTGCCAGTATTTTCACATTTGTAGGGCCGGTTAATAATATATGCTTTAGCGAGCTGTGTGTGTGTCTGATCAGAATAAATAGCACAAAGAATGATGAGATTATTACAAGTCTCTCGCATTCGCACAAAATCAATGTGAATCTAAACTGTCCCTTCCCCCCCCCTATCCCCGAGAAAAAAATCGCTCGTTTCTATAGTAGAGCATTACTTTAAATATTCTTCTACAAAGTACGGTTGGCAAAATAGGATTAACTGCTAGTTTAGTTAGTTAACAAACAAACAAACAAACTGATATAAAATATTTGGTTACAGTTTCTTGTAATATGAAATGGTTGCAGATTACCAACACATTATACAGCATGACTAATGAGGTCGAATGCATGCAAGATGGACGCACATGTTTGGGTCTGTTGATTCGGACCAGATAGAGCTCTATGCGCACCGGTCTAAACAACTGACAGACCTGCAATAAGAGCTCTCATTCGAATTTCTTATGCAAATGAAGCCAAGTTGGCAGACAAATTGGCTGACGAAATTCTAGCCTTGAAACTTCATCTTAACCGGAACACTGTCGGAATATAAACTCAAACATCCAAATGACTTACTTCGGCGAGTTCAAGATGAAAGGAATGAGATGTTTCATCGCAAAGTGCACAGGGAGATCCTGTCAAACGCTGGTTTGGCTCCCGGCTAAGCAGCTCGATCTGAGTTTCATTCGGCGAGGTGATTTACAAGTGATGATGCGTCATATTAGGGAAATGAATGCGAGGCATTATGGAAATACAACAGAAATTATGATGAAATACATGGAGGTTTGAGCAAGATATGAATTAGCAACGAAATATTATTCTGGTTTTAGTGACACGGTGCCGCCCCCACTGTCACTTATGTTTCTCAGAACATCGTTAGTAGTGGTATTCCTACAAGAAGTTATCCATCAATTGAGTTGTACTGGGTCATCAGTCCCACGTATAATAAAGTTAGGAAAACCATTATTACCATGCATAATTCATCAGCTACATAGATATATAAACGAGGAAATTTAGCTAATTTTTTAATAAAAGCGGAGAAGAAAAGGCCAAGCAGTTATTGGTTAGGTTGCATTGAAACTCCATAGAATTGAAACTCCATAGAATTGAAACTCCATAGAATTGAAACTCCATAGAATTTATTTGTCACAATTAGTGCGCAACACAGAATAAAATCGAAACAATGAATAAGTAAAGTCATAGTTGTATGTGACAATGGCCCCTGTAAGCTCTAGCGCTTCTTGAGCCCTGTAAAATAAAGAGATAAAATGTAACTAACAGAGTACCAACTGAGTAACACTGATAACAGTGTACTCGACACATATTAACACACAGATACATCAATAGTGGTCATGGACTAACTTTTTAAATTCGTTTTCAGACGGTAATTGGACGTAGGTAATAACAAGTGGTCATCGATCTCATTGATTAGCTTGACTAATTGATAAATTGTTCCCTGCTTCACTACTTCCAAACTACAAGGTGGTACTCTTAGCCTTAGCTCGTAGTTGTTCAACGGTTCAAGAGGTAAAATGTACTTATTAAAAGCCTGTTGGTCGTCATTTAATAATTTACGCGCTAATTTCAATAAAAAATATCTATATGTGTCGTCAAATTGCAATAAGTCTATTTCTTTGTACATTTGACCGGTATGAAGCTCAGGTACGAAGTTCACTATTTGTACTTTTAGAATTGCACGTAGAATTTTATTCAGTAAGGTCGAAACTCTATTCCTCGAGGATGGAGGCACACCTGCCCAAGGTCAAACTCAATAAATCACATGAGGATATACAAGGCTGTAGTATAGGTCCCTGAGAGTAAGAACTGACAGTTTGTTGGAGATACAATAGAAAATGCCAAGGGCCTTGCTAAGTTTTTTGCACACATCCGTAAGATGCAGACTAAAGGACAGTTTTGAATCAAGAGTAACTCCTAGATACTTGATATCCCTAACCTACTCGAGCTTGACGTCATTAAAAAATACATCTGGGAGGTTAGGAGTATCTCTAGTTGTCAACATCATAAGCTTTGTTTTTCTCTCATGTGGTATCAATTTATTCTTTAAAAGCCAGGACGCAAGATTTTGTACTAAGGTCTTTATTCGACTTACTGCTAAGCTAAAATTATCGTCACTAACGTAAAACACAGCATCATCTGCAAAAAAAAAAAAACACTATTGGCGTCAGGCAAAGATACAATGTCATAAATATAAATATTAAAAAGAAATGAACCAAGAGTTGATCCCTGTGGAACGCCAAGTTTTATAGGTTGATCGGAACAGCATGAGTTATCATAGAAGACATAATAATCCAAGTGCTTTGTGTGACACGTCATAGTTCTTCAGCTTTGTCAGTAGGAGGTCAGGAGCTATCGTATCAAAAGCCTTACGAAGGTCTAAAAACAAACAAAATTTAATGGTGTACTGCTTACGATTAAAAGCAGTAAGGCAGTCACTAACTAACGATAATATAGCACTTGATGTCGTTGAGCCTTTCTTAAAACCAAACTGGGAGGTTGATAAGATTTCACAGGAATTAAAATACGAGCTAAGTCGTTTCAAAATAATATTTTCGAGAATTTTACTAAAAACAGGGAGAGTCGAAATCGGCCGATAATTCTCAATGAGAGTGGGATCACCTAATTTGAAAATAGGCACTACTCTAGCTCTTTTAAGAACTTTAGGGTAAACACTGGATTTAAAACAAAGATTAAAAATGTCAGCTAGATTATCAGAAATATAAGGTAATGACTCAAAAAGTATCGAGGGATCATGATCGCCAAAATGAAACTTTTTACTCATAAAATCAGCTACTACAGATTTGATCTCGACTGGAGAGGTCATCTAAAAATGACATGAGGCATTGACTAGAGGAACAATGGCAGGTTCAGATAAAACTTGCCTAAGTAGATGGCTAGTTAATTCCGCTGCAGTACTGCTATAATAATTATTAAAACATTTCACAACAAGGTTCGGCTGTTAAAAAGTTTTATGTCCGTCATGCAAAATAATTTTCTCTTTGTTATTGCCTCGTCCTATGAGTTCGTTAAGAACTTTCCATATTTTTTGGGGATTGTTGGTGTTTGTTTTGATTTTTCTCATATAATAAATTCTCTCAGTTAACTTCAACACAGCATTAAGCCTATACCTATACCTATTGCTATACCTAAAGCTAACTCGTCTCTTACGATGTTGCTGGCGGAGCATATTTCTTTTCCTAATCAGAAACTTCAAATCACCAGTAATTCAGAGAGAAAATTGTAGTTTTTTCTTAAATGACCTAGACACAACGGGACAATACTTGTTATACTCAGCCATGATTCTGTGAATAAACTGTGACATAGTAACGCAAGGATTCACACAAGGATCAATAGCAAAGTTAAGTTCACTAATGTGATGCAAGAAGTCGTCTCTTCTCGCCTGGTGTATTAAACGGTACGTCACAGAAACAGTTGATGACATGGACGAAAATGAAAACATAGCATAAGGCAATAAATAGTCCGCTATCTCGTAGTCGCAGACACCGGAAACTGTATCATTATTAAAATTGAAGTTAGTCCATATATGATCGAGAAGACTGAAACGCGTTATACCACTGCACTGACTTATTCTTGTAGGTTTAGATACGAGAGGTCGAAAATTTAGTGTTCCCATCAACTGGATAAAATTTTCAATCGTACGGAGGTTAAAGGGATTGAATAAATTGACGTTTAAATCACCACAAATAACAATATTAGATTCTGTCGAGAAAGTGTTGACAATAAAATCTGCTAAAAACTCATTAAAGTATGCAACAGACTAGTACAATGGTTTTCATTGTGTCACCCAATTTGGGATTGGTTGGCAAAAACTACAAGGACAATAATAAATGTTATACTTCAGCAACTATTTGATACTAGAACGAGACGCAAAAGTAACGCACGAAGTTATATTTTCTTAAGTTTTATTTGGCTTAAAACACGTGTTCTGCATAACCAGCCTGCTATTCAATACATCACTGAAAACAACGACAAAAACACGTCGAGCACCGGTCAGATGACTTACCTTAAAGCCTTTTTTAAAATATTTCTAAAGATGGTAATGGAATAAAGCAATCGAGGTATCTATGATAACAAGCAAAACATAAAGAAAAACATTAATGTCAAATTTTTATAAGTTTGGCATAATGTACACAAATTTATCGAGTTAAACTCCACCGTAACTCACAATTTCGATTATTCTAATGATAATGATTTCCACTGAAATTGAAAGCTTAACTGAAGTATTTTTGTTTGATGAGATCACGAGAAAAAAAAAGAATGCTTGTAAGTGCCTGTTCTATAATTTTTGCAGTACTTTAATTTCGATTTCTAGGCAAAACTTGAGAATATATTCGTCAAAGTGGATTTCGTTTTACTCTACAAGCTTTGACTTCCCTCCAGGTTCTTCTGCGTTAAACTGCGCTTGCCGAATGAAGTGCAGTATCGTATGATGAGACACCTATACTGTGTGAAAGCAAATTACTCAACAGTGACCCAATTTAGCCGTCACAGTGCCCAAATTCAAGATTTAGTTTAGTAGTCTACTAAGACATTCACTCATCAAATAAAGTGGTTCTATACCATACAGGAAGTCGGTGCGTAACCAACCCTGCATTGCTTCTAGGAAATTAATGTGATAATCAAGTAATTACCGAGCAGTGTTCTTCCAGGGAACATTCATAATTATTGGTAACGAAATAACTAGCTCCCTGCAGTGTGTTTCTGGGAAACAATTGCGGTGATCCATGTAACTCAATTATCTCAGAGAAATGTCGTGGAAGCAACTTGTCCTCAAACCCATCGATTGCCCTTAAAATTGTTATTGAATGCTATTACAGTAGACTTATGTTAACCACTGCACATAAATACAGATAGGGAAATAAAAGTTTATTTAACTAACTATACACACGAAGGCCAAAAGTTGCTCTGAATATCTAGTTAGTTTTACATTGCCATAAACTGGCAAGTTTTTAGCACTGAACGGGTACTTTTGCATTTGCTTTGAACACGGACTTGTATCAACGTTTAACCCTCAATTGAACACAATTCAGAATTTTCTGAAAAATGTTCCACAATTTCTTTTGCGGATAAAAATTTTGACTCAACGAAATTGGGTTTTTACCCTCAATAGCCAAAATATACTACAAATGAGCATTTGCTAATCAATTATACCATAAAAAGAATGTTTGGCCGACGCAGAATCTGTTAAAGGTAAAGTCAACTTGACCGCACCCCAACTGGGAAATCTACACGCAATGGTTTGTGCTGCAGATATATACCAACAGGCCCCAGGTGAGTATACGGCTGCAGTCAATCACAGATCATCTAGAGCTAGGGAGGCAGTGGCAGAGAGCTTCATACGACAATCTGCACCCCGACCCTCCTATTTCTGGCAAAGGTCAGTAAACTCACAGCAGTACGCAGACCGGATGTTGATTGATCATGTCATGCGTCACGAGGAAAATTACCTCCTTGGTAGGGAGAGTTAAACCTGCCGCCTTGAGAGTCAATGTCAGGATCTTCAGTCTGCTGCTGCTCCTGCAAGTACAACTTCTAGGGCGGCCAGGAACGTCGTTGGGATATTTCATTCCTTTGCACCATACCATCCTCCCACTCCGTGAAAACTACGTGCTTCTTTTAAATTCTTTTAAATTTTACCACAGGTAATAGAGCGTTGTAGTAACGTCTTCCCGATATTCAGAATATCGCCCAAGCTTCTGAGCCCGGCCGGTGAGGACAACATCATTACAGCATCCTCCAAATTATTTGTTGCTCTCGGCTCGGTCTAACTTCGGGCAACAACATCCACATCACATTTGTCCAAGTGGCGGGCAGCAGTTCGCTGACGTATAGAAGGAACTTGGGCTTGTGCAAGCGAACGATCAATGTTCTATGGAGTCTGCCGGAGCAGGCAGGAGCTCTTCATTGAGACAGCACGAAGGGAAGGAAGGAAGGAAGTTCATTCTCGCCAGACGTTATTGTTTCCAGGGCGTTACTTCGCTCAGCATTAATGAGTGAGCTAGAAACAATGGAATGAGATACAACGGAGGCTGTCAGAGATGCTTGCTGAAGCTGTAGCTTTGAGATGATGAGCAGGCGAATGCGAAGTTCCGTCACACAAAGGTGATGAAAAAGGTGGGTATCAGTCCACAGCAGGAACGTCTTTTGTGTCAGCTAAAGTTTTGTTTTGGAACGAAGTACAAGACATTTTCGGTTCTATAAAATGGACGAAAAACGTATTTTTCGTTTACAAAAAGGAAACTAGTCTTTGTGAGGCTACTTCCATTCAGGAAGAATGTTGAAAACGATGTTTTTAGCTTTCCACAATGGATTGATATTCCCCATAAATGAAATTTTTTTTTAACTTTGAGATGATGTAGATTTAGACCAACTTATTTCGATCTACTATGATTCTGATACGCAAAAATATAACTAAAAAGTGCATTACCTTCCAGTAAAACATAGATTTCGTGTCAATCTTAGTCGTACACCGTTCAGGCCTGCTCTGAATTCTTAGGCTCTACCATCCAAGATCACATAATGCTTGAGTTCTAACAATTAACTCTATAGGTATAAATTTTGCGAATTTTTAAGTGCAAGAACTTTAACTGAACGGAAAAATTATTTCTCACATTAATCAAACGAAACCAGTAATGAAAGCTTCTTTATACCATGTCTCATAAGAATATGTTAGTACCAGTTACATAAAACAATAACGATTTACTAGACTGTACATAGGAACATTATACGTTTGTACTACCCACAGCCACAACATAATAAACCACCTTCAATAATTAAAGAGAACTACAAGGGACTAGAAAGTGGCAATTTCCTTTGAGAATATGTTATATTGCTTTATGTTTACGTGATGATTCAACTACATATTATATCTTTGCTATATTTTTAATCAATTTTGCACGCATAGCTACTAAGTAGGTCACACTGAATTCCAAAAGATACGTTAAAAAATAGTATTATTATTATTAAATCACACCAGACTGGTGACGTAGGAACGGAGAAACTCCATGAGGTTAACAAACCCCCACGCAACCAGCCCAGCAGGCGGAGAAAACAAAAGAATGAAAAAAGAAGATCCGAGATCACAGAATAGCTCTGTGTACAGATCGTTTAAAGCTGCCAATACCAGCACCAGCAAAGACAGAGCCATAAAGACCATTCCAAACATCCACACACGATGGAAAAAAACGAACGGGAGTACTGGCCCGTACGGCATCGTAACGGTTCCAAGGCAAACTCATGAAGAGCACCAGTCCGCCGAGTATACCTCACCCGAACAAATAGATCCGGAAGAAACTCAGACAGTGGATGACTGGGGC
>LQNS02276924.1:20456804-20489064 GCA_001587735.2 Parhyale hawaiensis | reverse complement strand
GATGCACGTGAGGCAACCGAACGAATGTGGGGCTCAAACGTCAACTTTGGATCAAAATTGACACCCAAGATTACCAAGTCATCAACCACAAGAAGTGATACATCATCCAGCATGAGTGCAGGAAAAGGAGGTCCCACTGTACGCGACATGGACACGAGCATGGTCTTAGTCTTGCCCGCATTTAGCCTCATCCCCCACCTAGAACACCGGGAATCATTAATTTCCAAATCATGCTGAATAGATTATTGGTACAATTTGAGTAAAATTAGGTTTTAGGCGCAGCCAGTAAGATAAAATGAAAGAAAACAATTAGTATTTGATTGTTTCCTTACGGGAGACTTCAATATTACTTCACACAAGGTCTACAAAAATAAATAAATAAAAGTAACATTTACCGGAGGAGTAACGTCATTTCACTCTCTTGTTGGAAATTCCAATTATATCTCTATCATGATTGACACCATCGGCACCGCCTGGTATTTTTGGAGCAAAGCTAACCTTTTTTCATACTCGAGGATTCAATTTTATTTCCAGCATGACAGGAAACAAAAGTTTCCAGAGGGCTAAGTAGGCCATCTTGCGGAAAATCCAACCAAGACTTTCTCGAGTCGGCGGGGACACGTTTCTGAGCTCTAATCAACCGAAGCCACTTTACCAAAATATCTGATGAAAGTCTTTTCGATTTATAGAAGCAAACATGGGGAGCAGATCTCATCATGAGCGTATACGCCTCCGTAGACTTCGATCTTAGAGGTCAAGAGGATGGGATTTTATTATAGCGAGTTCTCTGTTACCGTAAGTGATACTCTAGAGGAAGAAGACTCGGAGCACCCAATCGAGACGGGAAGTCAGGACATATCGTCGAAAGAAACGTGGGCAATTTTGGGGGCAGTCAATTTCATCCTCTTGTTTGCAGTGTTTTCCCTGGGCATAGTAATGTAATTTGAAAAAAGTTCGTCAAGGCGGATACAACCTGATGAACGTAGGATGATTTTCAGACAATGCATGTAGTTTTCCTGTTCTGAGTATTTAAGGAAGGGGGTAAAGGATTTATAAATAATCCTATAAAAGGTGGATTAAAAAAAAGGAAGGGGCTTTGTTTTAATTAACATCTTCAGGCGTCTTATATGGAATATCTAAGAAATTGAATCTAATAGAGTCAATGGCGAGATCGTCATAAAAAAATAATCAGTTGTAACACCTAGACGGCTGGACCCATTTATGTTCAAACAGCAGTGTGAGCATTACTGTGATGCCTGTGACGTTCTGCGGATGAGGACTTGGTCGCATTATTCACGAAACTCATTTTGTGCAGAGCTGATAGCACTATCAAAATCTAGGAGTTGAAACTTTACCAGTTGTCACGGTTTCTTACTGAAACCTAAAGCTACATAGTTGAGATATATTTTTCAGGAGGAAATGAAAATAAATTCTTGCAATACAATTCTACATGTAACGAAGCGATCAAGGAAAAAAATGTTTTGAAAATTCCTCTGATGTAACAAACTGCAGTTAAGTTAACATAAAATTGTAGAACGTTTCAAAATATCACCCCAAATAATTTGTTAGCCAATGTGTGGGGTATTAGACGGAACGAAACTGTCAGTCTTCATTTATTCTTGGGTGCGTAGCATTGCTACGATGTATGAGAAAATATTCCCGGTCAGAGAGCACTTCTGCGAGTAGCAGTATTAGAAGCAGCAGCTTAATATGGACTCCTGTTGTTCCAAGGCCCCCAGACAGAGTTTTGTCTAGGGATCATTGGTGTAGCACCAGAGACAGTGCTGATAGCTTATTTTCCCCTACCTAATGCTGATAGTGTAATGCCGGGGACACACCAGGCATTTACACAGACAACTTGATGCAAGGATGCGAGACTCTGACGTCATTTCTGCCACGGTATCTATGCTACTCGTTTTAAATATGTATTGGAATGGCCAGCGAGCTGCTCATCCTAGCAACCAGTTGGGCTTAGGAATGCTTATATGGCCCCGGTATAATGCGCAGACAATCGAAGGACACGGATGGGATCATAAGTAGAACCCACTAGTTTTGTAGCTATCCACTATAAAATAAAACACAGCTGTTGGTCGCTTGCTCGCTCCCCCCCTTGCTCCAATGTTGGTCCGTCTCTCCGTCACGCAGTTAAGAGTTCCATAGGAGAAAATTCATGTACTGAAAAACAAATTGAGATACCATACAATTTCAGCGCTCGGAATTCAGGTGACAAACATAGCTCTGGATCCCCAGCCTTTGGATCCCTGGCTCTGGATCCTTAGCCCCAGGATCCCCACTTTCATTACTGAATGATATCGTAGTAGTTGAATCTTCACGCTGAGCAGACGCCTTTTTATATTGAATTTACATCGCCAAATTTCGATACTAGAGGTTCAACAATCAGTTGGTATCCACAATACGGTGAGCCCTGGGCATTTCCAGTGAATTCTTTTGACTGAACTATATTTTTTAAGGCAGCTTAACGTTTGATCAATTCCAAGCTGATATTCACGCCTTATCTTGCAAGGGGGGGATTTTGCTATTGCAAAATTCATGGTTGTTAAGTACAACTAATGGAAGATCCAGCCTGCAGGGATGAGACCTATAATACAGCAAAACCAATACTGGGAACCGGAACAATAAAAAGCTCAATCACAAAATTTTTGCCGTTAATTTTGACGGCTGGGCCCTCTAGTTACGTAATAATACACAGCTTGTTGGTTGGTTACTTGGTTGTTTCTCCTCTCTATCCCATCTAGAGGGTTACATAAGAGGAAATTCACAGATTGAACGTAACTGAATGAGATAGGATGAAATTCGAACTTAAAGGTAGCTGGAAATAAGCTACTTGAATATGCTAAGATACTGCTAGACATCTCCTGACGTTTCTCTTTTAACTTGAGAGATAAATATATAAATTGCCTATAGGTAGTAATTCGTTCACATGTCGCACCATTAGTAAATCGTTTTTATTTTTGAAGTACCAACTGCGTCCTCTTATTGCTCCGTTTGTATTACTTTTTACCCATTCTCCCTAATCTTCTTTCGTCAATTAAAATGCCTTCACTGGAAATAATGCTGTCCATGTACATTATGTAGACTCCAGAACTGAACTTTGGACTGTTAGTACCACAGTTCATTTACTACAGATAGTTAAGTCAGCCCTAAGGGAAACACCCTTCTGCCCAATCTCAGCCAATCAGTGACCCGTCGTGACACCATCTCAGCCAATCAGCGACCGCTGTGACTGGCGTCAATTTCAGCCAATGGGCGACTGCCACATCACTCTGCTGCTGTAAACAAACGAGGCCGCGAGCGGCGGCTCCTTCTACTGCAGAATACCGAAAAGGCTTTTCCACCAATTGCTTATTATTTATTACCTCAAATTGGAACCACCAATACTGGCCATACACTTAATTACATGAGTAAAGGAGAATAATAGATCATAGATTTGATGAATATATTGTATTGCATATTGATTTTCAGCGTCATAAAAAGAACTGAGAAAATCATCTGGAAATGTCTGCCTAAGTTGAAGCGAATGCTTTGCGCGGAATAGACTGATTCTGATGAGTATAAAAAGACAAAATTAGAAGATTTTCGTTCCCCAAGAAACCGTAGCATTACAAGAAGTTATAATGTAGAATGTTATACACGCATGAAAAGCACAATACTCTGCAATTGAACAATTTTACCAATGTTTATGTAATAAACAATCGCGACACACACTTAACTTCCCGCACATACGACGCCATATTGGAAATTACCCAGTATGGCCCGCTGCAAAGGGAGTGACGCTATTGGCTGGTACATTTTTGTGACGTCACGACTGTGACGTCACCTTGCTGCAACTGCAGGTGCTGCCACTCTATTGCTGGCATAACGGTTTGCAGCAAATGAACTGTGATTACTACCCAAGGAGCTTCTAATGGGAGGAGTAAGCTCCCAAACTCTCTCTGGGCGAGTAAACACATGGCTTTGTCACGTGATCGAAGCTGGCGTTTGGAGTCCTTAAAGTGGCTGAAGTGGCAGTGGTCAGCACATATATTTAAGGAAGATACAGACAGGCAGTTCTTCAATATTTCTGCAAAGACAATCGGGTCTGAACATTTATATGCCTGTGCTCACCCTGTTACTTTCATCATCAGAAGGTATACAGGATACAAATTTCCTTTATATACTTCCATCCGCTCGGAATTTCGTCGATGGTTAATGGCTATAAAAATTTGAGCTCAGGACTCCTTCCTATATAGGCTGCGGGAGGCAATGCCGCTCTCTGATTGGAGAAGCCACTCAGCCAGTTTAAGGGAAAAGTTTACTCGCAACGCTAGCGCGTGTGCTCCTCTCTATTAGAACCTCCTTGTTACTACCTTACTGGGCTTGATATAATAATATCCGTATCAAGGATACCATTGTGGTTAAATTGTTACCGCTTCTTGAATTTTTCTTTATTTTTTAGAAGCTGATTGGAATGAGTCCAATGCTAACTCGTTGTTGCCATTTGACGGCCGGGCATCCTACTAACATTGAATGGAGATGAAACCGTAGCGGAGGGTGAAATTGAAACGGAGGCCGAGTTTGAAAGGCTTCCTAAAACCTTTTGTTTTTAATGTAATATGTAAAATATTATGTGCATATTATCGACCTATGTATGTACCTAGTTTTATATATCTATTATATTTTACATATTACATTAAAAACAAAAGGTTTTTGGAAGCCTTTCAAACTCGCCCTCCGTTTGAATTTCACCCTCCATTACGGCACGTCGTGTTTTTCATCCTTCAATTTACCACACTGAAATAATCATAGAATTAATAATTGACGTACTAGCTCATCAAAGAAAACCCATCAGCGGCGCAAGCGGGCAAGAACTCGCTCCAGTTTGCGAAAGATATCATTGAGCAGCCAACCATTCCAATCTCTGATCATGGTTGGGTGAAAACCAACTGTTCTTAGATTTATTCAAACAGAACCTTTGATGTCGCTCTTTGCACTACATTATTTAGTGCAAATATTCCAGTAATATAAACACGGTAGCTTAACTATTCGCATAGGAGCCTTGGTCTGCTAAGTTCAGTACAATAACATGGACACTTAGTTTTATGCTTAGACTTTGTGATTCGGGACTATGGGAAAGATTATCAAAGCAGAAATTAGTTCATCTTTAAGTTTTGTGAACAACTTCTGGAAAGTGTAATGTATAAATGAAGACGGTAAGCTGTACAGCTTCAACAGAATTGTTGTCACGAATGTGAGAATTTTTTTCTCAGTAGATCGAAACAGCACAGCCTGAGGGGGTCATGGATATTTTCTTTCTTTGAGTAACTGCAATTTAAAGCCAATTGGCGGAATTAGCTTAAATCACAGTCAGACTCACTTTTTATTTTAGATTTCTCAGTCAGACTCTTTCGTTATCATGAATTTCTCAATTCAATTCACGTAATTAGTTTTTCAGTCAGTGATTAATATCAGGTGTTTTTGTGAAAGCAAAGTTGGCAAAAAGATCCACTTAAATTACAGTTTTCACATTAATAATAAAAACTAGAGATACACTCTGAAAACGCATACTTCCGCCAAGCAAGGCATTGCGAACGAAAAAGTTAAATTGATCCTGCAGCCAGGACTTCATTTAACATCACCATAATTCGATCATTTGAACCTCTGACATAAGTTCCTGTAGTTTCTTGAAGAACCGTCCGTGCTTTTTTGTATTATAATGATAATTATAGCAAACCTAACTCAGTACACATGGAAATATTACAAGAAACTCATTGAAACACTACATAGTACATAAGAGACAGAGGCAATTATTTCTAGGTCACAAACTAAGGATATGACGCGGACTCGCAGCGGTCTTTCATTCTATGCCCCATTACTTCCCATTACCTCCGTCCCGTTGCCTCCGTCAGGCAACAGTATGTGCTACCATCATAGGTACATATTAGATTGTGTATAGCCAGGGCCACTACAGATCACTTTTAGCTAAAAGTTGTTGGAGTTTTCAATCCTGATTTTTAGGCTCGAGGCGTATTTCCTGGTCCTGACTTGGAGACAATCGGTGTACTATTGAGCAATTATTCGACTCGCAAAAGTAGACCTAGGAATATGCATTAATCTGCGGAACATATCATAAGCAACTCACAAGCAAGCAATGGATTTCTTTTTGAAGTTACACTAAGGCAACTTAAAGTAGAGAGAGTAACAATAGGCCAGGAACAATTGGCATTTAATCTCTTCAGAACAATGTCCTATTTAACGTGTTACTAACTCCACGGAGCTTTCACATTTCTTTCTCTATGTCCTGGTCATCACAAAAATTTTCAAGAATTTTTTGACCCAGGTAAGAGAAGCTGTTTTGATACCTGAGCTCTACACCAGTGAGAACTGAATGTTTATGACAGGGCAAACTATTTCTTCTAGACTAAATATCCATTCATACTGGTTTTACTATTTCATGCTTAATACAAAGTTTGTTCGCTTTTCTCTCGTAAATTGCGAGTAGCTTTTGTAACCCGGTAGGATGGGAAGAGGCAAGCACAATACCTACAGCATAACTAAGGGCATTTACTCCTTTATTGTTAATATGACAGCCTACAGTCAATTAAGACATTGAACAGAATGGGAGAGAGTAAGCCTGTTTGTCGTATAGCATAAGTTAAGCCTAACGCTGTTCTGTTAATTCATTAAACAACAATGGTCCAAGACGTCCAATCTTCCAAGAAATAAGATGTTCTGTTATTGTAAGTATTTTATATGGTTATATTGTGCTTATCTTGCTAAGAAGTTGCATCTGGAGTAAAACATTTTTATCAGAAAAAACGCCAATTTTAAGGTGATAATGTTTACATTAGCATCAAGTTCTAATGCAGCCTTGTATTGCATTGCTATATCATTCACCTCGGAGCTGCATTTACCTATGCACTTGATTGACTTAGAGGCAGCAAGACCAAGTGGATCACATTTCAAACTTTAGAGGAGTTAGGAATTAGTTTGCTAATTAGGGAAAACTTTTGAGAGTTCCCATAAGCTGATTACTTAATATGCTTCCCATTATTAGGTTTTGTGCCCATTTCGAGGACAGACTTCGGAGTCCGTGTTGGACGTTCTAGTTTTAAGAGACTAATTTTAATCTCTCAACAATTTTTTTAAATATCTCGTATTAAATTGAAGTTTTAAGTTTCTTGAACAAATGGACAGCGTAACACTTACGGCATTTACATCCTATAATACCTCTAGAAACCAAAGATGGTAACAAAGGCCGATAAAATACCTGTGATAAGACACGAGGAAGCAAGAGCGAGCGAAAAACCAGACCACAAAATTATCTCAAGTTAGAGCATCAAGGGGCTCTTAAAAGACAGAGTTGAATGCATTAGTTGAGGGACTTGTGGTGGAAATTGGTAAATGGAGGGGTTAAGGGGTTTGAAGAAGATATTATGAAATTGAGAGGTATAAGAGGTTTGTAGAAGATAATATAGAATGGAAACTCAAAGTACGTGAGGAGTAATTTGATAATGTATTTACTTCTACAGTTTTTCTTGTAAGTGATAGGGTAAATGCTAAAATCTCGTATGTACCAACAATAATATTGTGGGTGGCTTACTCAAACAATGAAGTCAGTATCCAGGGAATCCCGTTGAGTCAAGTCAGTGTTTAGAGGGTTTAGACAGTAGCTTTACTATCCAGGGAACTCCTTTCAGCCAAGTCAGTCGGGAGCATATGGAACGATTACAATAACTATGGGAGGTTCAGACAATAACTTCAGTACCTAAAAAAGCCCCATAGGCCATGGCAGCCTGCGGGAGTGGGACCAAACAGTTACAAAAAGTATAGGAGGCTCAGTTGATAGCTTCAATATCCAAAGAAACCATTTCAACCGGGTCAGCCGAAGGGGAGGGAAACCACCGAACAATTACAATAAATCTGCCAAAATCCATGTAGAGGAACTTGATCATTGCGTTAGCTAAGCTGTTCCTGCTAATCGGCCTCAGCGAAAAAAGTGCCAACGCTGCGATTTTGCCGAGCGATAAATTGCTAAACTTTGATGAAGTCTTATGTTTAGAGGGGTGATGCCTCATCGTGTTTTCCGTTTAGTTTGCAATTTATTGACTTTTGCCACCACTTGTGTTTCCGAGCCCCCGAAATTTCAAAAAGACATATTTCGCTCATAACTGCCCAAGTTGGTAGGGTATGCGTCTCGGACCAGTGATATTTTGCTGTAAGACGTGTATTTCACTATTAAAGAGCTTTGCCCCTCGAACAACTTCACTTGGAGTTTTGCTCGTGAGTTTCTCCAGACTTCGCCGACTTGTGGGAAACTTTGGACTGGGGATACCTTTAAAAACGCAGCTTTGGGGCCTTAGAGTATCTGGCGGAGACTTGGGGAACCAGCCCGGTGCTTCCGATTCAACTTTCGCGCTAGCATATTTTCAAGTCTTCTTAAGCCATGCCCACACTTTACTACCGCACGCTGAACCTGATGAACGTCCTACTGATGCATAGGAGATGATGGTAATGCAGACAAAGTTCTAGATAGCTGACCGTCCGCTCGTCAAGTTGAGAGCGATGTAGAGTAGTGGGCCCCCGGTATTTCCGCAATGACTCTAAAATTAAATTAAAGACTTAAAACAGCGAGGAAAATTTACCTTGCGGACTGCAGGAAACTTACCTTGAACATCTAAGCCTTATACCAATTAGCATGAACCTCAGACGTTCAATGTAAGCTTCATACACTGTGCAAGATGCGTTTCCAATAGTGTAGAAGGTAAGTTTCATACATTGTGCAATATAAGTTTCCACAAGTGTAGAAGGTAAGTTTCGTACAGGGTGCAAGATAAGTTTCCCATGGTGTAGAAGGTAAGTTTCATACACTGTGTAAGATAAGTTTCCAATAGAGTAGAAGGTAAGTTTCGTGCAGTGTGCAAGATAAATTTTCTGTACTTAGTATGCAAGGTAATTTTCATACATTGTGCAAAATAAGTTTCGTATAATGTGCAAGTTAACTGTCATCATTATACTGGGCAAGATAAGCTACCTACAGTGCGCAAGGTAAGTCTCATACACTGTGCAAGATAGCTTCCCTATAGTGCACACAGTACTTTTCATTCACCGTACAAGATAAGTTTCATTCACTGCATAAAGTGTTGTCCCAAAACAAGAAAACCTCACCGCGTCCAAAATTAAAATCTAGTGCAGTTTCCATGCTGAGGGAGCACATCGGGGCACCCACTACCCGAGGGTACACGAGAAGACGCCCGTATTTTGGAGGAGCAGTTTTCTCAATGTCTTAAATTGTGAAACCAATTCAAGCATAAAACTTCGTACTCACAGTCATGTTGTTGTTTGCTTTATAATAATAAGTGGTTATAGCGTAAGGCAAATATTAAGTTTCAAGCTAAGATCTCTTAAGTTGTTTGACTAGAAAATGTTTCGTAAACAACGTAAAAAAATGTTTAGCTCCCAACGTAGAGCTCTTAAACTTATTACGTTTCATGCTGCTGCAATACAGTGAGTGGCAAACTTGGATTGAAATCTAATTTTTGTTAGTTTACTGCTTAGTTAAGTCCAACAGAGAACGTAAAAGTGTAATATTTGTTTCAAAAAAGGATATCTCCTTTATTACTTCACTGACAGTTTTGAATCGAAGGTAACATAAACATTAGTTGTTGTACTTGAGAGGCAACAGATATACTAAATCGTTCATTATTATTGCTTAAAGTCTATATCTCTCTTTCGTAATAAATGCTGCTACTACTTTACTGAAAGATTACCTATGGTGTAGACTGTAGACTTATTATATACCGCGTTGTATCGGCTATGATATGGACGCCCAAGAGTGTAATATTAACTTAAAGAATAATAGAAATAAGCGATTGGTGGCCTTTGGCAACTTTGTGCTGCACTTCTATCTGACTACAGGTCAAACCAGTATAAGGAGTCCGATGGGTGCAGGTAAGAACGTAATGCAACTTTGCCAAATTTCACTTAAGCGCGTGGTTTAACTTGTCTCAATCGACAAAATTATTTCTATATTCGAAAACTCAAATTGCATTAGTTAATAGATTAGATTTGGTACTGCTGCGTTCAGTTCAGCCACGCCCCTAAAGGACTGCTTACGCTGGTTTGACTATAGTCCAAACTTTTTAGATGTGCAGTAACATAGGGCGATTATGTTTCTGAATGCGAGCTTATTGAGGAAGATATTTATCATTCAGTTATATTCATGCATTAGTAGCTCAAACCATCCCATTTTTGAAAAATCATGATGTCATTTCCTTAAATCTAGTGTATTTGAAAAAGAATTATCAATGTTTCTTTCTATGTTTCTATCACACAAATCACATCCTTAGTACAACGCATTAGATGCAAGCCACGAAACAGGTTGGTAGTATTCTCGTGAGCAACATGAATTTTGAAAAGCATTTATATATGCGATTACTTCGACAAAAAATTTCCTTAGCATTAACAATGCCCTTCCCGACCAGGTCTTTATCATTTGCTTCTTAGATCGGTAGCTCAAAAGACAGAAAATAGCTAAACGGCCTCGGATTAGACTTTTGTATCAAGATTTGAAAGCTCCCTCTTATCACCCAGAACTCTCGGACAAGCCTTCCAATCAGTGGCCCGAACCAACTTTGAAGCATTGAACAGTCCCGGAAAATTCAAGTCTTCGAAAGAGATCCAAGACTGGACTTTTTTGCTTAAACTTTAGAGGAGTTTTACATGAAGCCATCCAACGGCTAATAAGGGCTGATCGGTGGGCTTGCACTCCTGGGAAGAAACCTGGACAATTTCCTCTAATTTTGGCAGGGTTTGAATACAACTTGATAAGTATAAGAGATGGATACAATGCTTCTCAGTGCATACGTTGAATTGGTTAGTAATGCATCAGGCCAATGGACAAGACGATTCGTTTGTGGACTGAACTAATGGCTAGTAATACGTCACACAAATACATAGACCAGCCGCTTCGTTTGTGGCGCCTTGATAATGTTAGTGTACCCAACCATCAAAAAACTGACTGTAAAAACTTCCATTTTTAATGCAAGATAAACGCAAGATCAATGACATTTTTGTTAAATTTAGCAATTTCAAATCATTCACATATCTGATTGTACAACAGCCGCAGTCTTAAAAAGAACAAAACTACAGTCTTAAAGACGGTGTGTGAACAAAACTATAGAAGCGCTCTGAGAACGCATACTTCCGCCTAGTAATGCAGCGTTATTAACACACATACCATTCTGCAAGCGTTAAAAAAACAACAAATTAGTCCTTAAACAAGGATGTCTATTTGGATAAATATATTTATATAACAATCTTACCCTTAAAGCAGATACTAATATAAGAGTCTGTTAAATGCTACAGGGTTAAAAATCATAAAATAGTAAAACAAGAAAACTTGAGTACCTTTTACATGTAAGAGAAGGGCTTAAATACGCAAATTTTCATTTTTTTCTATCCAAATCTCATCCCAGAACCACTTAGTCACTTAATTCAGGAATTTATGAAGTGAACTTTAACTAAGACTTTTTTTAAGCGAAAGCAGCAAATTCTTCAAAGACGTTTCACTGGCAATAGAATATTTTATTAATGATTTAAAGCTAATTATTTTGTTTCTATCATTTTATTGAATGTATGCATGAAGAACATAAATAGACCGAATCTTTCTTATTGTCTTAACATATAATCACATACTCCTGTTATGCCACCAGTGAGGACAGGTTGCTTCTTTCATGCTTTCATGAAGCACTGCGTTAAACGCAATTGAAAATGTAGGTAACTGATACAAGTATACGCGTAATTACAACAAATCTGAGTTGCGAATCTATGGTCATTTTGTGCATATGTGGTGATGAACGTTGTACACAGAAGCAGCATATCGTTCACAGTGAAGTGCAAAACCCAACGCGCCTTTCAAAAATATTTTCACTGAACGACTGATAGGCTCAATTGGAACAAAAGTCGCTAGTGTGAATCCGCCTTTACTCAACACACCACCAGACACTAGCAGCCAAATTATGTCGTACTTTAATAGCTGGCCAGTGCCACTCGTTTCATGCTTATGCACACGACATACAAAATTTCACCACTGGATTGATTTCTTGGGAAACGTAGCACAACAATGATCAAAATGACAAGCGCTGTCTTTATAAACATTTTGCAAACAATACTAAGAAAGAAATATATTCTTGTTTAAAAAAAACGCGTTCAATTATAGTGCTTGTCATTCTGATTATTGTTAAACCTGCTGGACAATGACACTTGTAGCCTGTGTATGCCACAGTTCATTTACAGAAGATTAGTTATGTCAAATCTGAGTGTTTGCACTACGCTCTTGAAACCTGCAGAATTATGACGTCACAATTACGTCACGTCACTGTGGAAATATCAAAGATTTCTCGCTGCAACAGTGGCGTGACGCAATTGTGACGTCACAAACCTGAAAATTTAAGAGCGTAGCGTATACACAGAAATTTGACGCAACTATCTCCTGTAAAAAAACTGTTGTGTGCACACATTATTAGGTTGTTAGATAATGCCATTTGTATCCTGGCTACAGGAGCAGACCTGCTAGAGAGTGCCGCTTGCAAATAAAGCTTCATACTTTCTTTAATTCTAGCACCCTCTACGCGTAGCTGGAACCTAGCCTAGCTAATTATTGAGGTTGCAGGCAGCACAGCAGCACCATTCTCAAAAGTTTAAACTGGGTAGCCAGAAGTCAATCCCGAAGTGAAGTCTAGCGGCAGAGACTCTAAGATCTCAGCTGCTTGACAGGCATCGCAATCTCATCTGAAGCACTTGAAGCGGTCTCTCTTTGCGAGAGATTTTCGCCTGTCAAGGCATTCTCGAGTAGACTTAGCTGTATACAGTTTCAGTCTCTCTCTTTCTTTTCTGGCAAGATCACTTCCTCTACAGAGCTCATTCGCATCACGCGTATTCGAGAGCGCCTAATCGAACATTAAACGATCGAAGAACTGCCGACCGGAACTTTTCGAATTCCGGAGGCGTCTTTGCGCTCTGTTTAGTAGTCCCCTCGCCAGTGGGTTCTTCGCAAGATTAATAGACGAGTTTTATCGAAGGGGCGTTTGACCCCTGCCAGAAAGCGATTGATGGCACATCCTGACCTCATTTCCTGGATGAAAGAACCAAACTTTTCCTATCAGACTCGCCTTTTTGAGCGCCTGTACTGATCAGACTGTCTGTATTACAGTACAGAGGCCGGCAATGCAGTGTTGGAGACTCGAAATGTGACAAGAGCCTTTACATATTTTCTGAAAAGACGAGTTAAACTGTGAGTAGAGGAGAAACTGAAACAAAACTAGTCAGGTCTCTGATTAACATCTAATGATGGTCTGAACATATATATTATATTTCGTAGTAACCTTAATTACCTCCCGTCAAGGAGGTTATGATGTTGTCGAGCTTGTCTGTTTGTTTGTCTGTTTGTCACCAAGATAACAAAAAAAAAGTTATGGACTTTTTTTTTTAGAAAATTGACAGGGATTGTAATTCATGGTAGGAAGAGGAACAGTTGATTGAGTTTTGGTGAAGATAGGTTCAACCATTTGTTTGTTCGTTTGTTTGGTGTCCTCTTTTTTCTGTGTAGTATAACTCAAAAAGTTATCGATTGATTGATCTGTTTGTCCTCTTGTTTGTCTCTAGGATTCTTTTTATGCTTATCCGTGGCATAACTCAAAAAGATATGAAGGGATCTTCATGAAATTTGAAGAAATTCTTAAAAATATCAAAAGACAGAAATAACGAAATATTGGTAATGATGAGTTTTTCGTTTGTGTGCTTGACTATTGTTTAACAAATTGTTTATCCGAACATAAGTCAAAACGTTATGAATGAATATTCATGAAATATATTGGGATTGTATGAAATGTTACAAAAATTCAAATTTTGTTGACATCGGTTCCTCTGTTTGTGCGTATGACTGATGTTTGTCTCGGTGTTTCTGAGAACATAGCAGTTAAAATTAAAGAATGTTCTTCAAGAATATTACAACAGATGTCAATACTATCAAGAGGCACAAATGATCAAGTTTTGGTGATGATATGAAGAAAATTATGGTTGTAGCGTTGACATGATTTTTTCAGTAACATTTCCTTGCTCTCTTACAATCTTGCTCCCAGAGTGCTAAAGCTATATATCTGCATATATATTTCAATGTAGAGCCTAAAGAAATACAGGAGAAGGGTTTGACGTGATGAATCTCTTCTCTGTACGAATTTTCAGCAAACTTCATTATTTAAAAGTGAATCTTGACCAGATTTTTACTCTCTACTGCAGAACGCAGCTCCTCCGGTACCACAAGACTCGATGACTCAAACATTACCGTTATTTCAGTACCAGAAACTAAAATATGGTCGCAGTTTCAGGATTACGTGTATATAATCTGTGGTTTGCTCCTACACTTGCAGCATTTGCCGGCAGAAATAGCTTCTTTCATATTTCAATTTCTAGTTTCCATTAGCGTTTTTATATAATAAGATAGTGAATATTGTATCTTATGCTAACGCGCCGTACTCCCAACGTGCCGCACGCACTGAAGGGCTTACAGGCCTTCGGTGAAAGTATAGAACAAGAATTTGATGCTGGTTCAAATGTCTTATAATTGTACAGTTAATTGAACACACAGGGACTAACATCAAAGAGTTTCAAAGTATTGACTAGGTCGCAGAGTTCAAAGTGATTCTATAATAAATAGAGCCCGGATTTCCAGTCCTAAAAAAGTGGTCAAAATAGCGCTAAAAAGTTAGTCAAAATAGCACTTAAGAAAGTCTTTATTGCAGGTGTTTCCAGCAAAATAGTTCTTATTAGTAGCAAAATAGCACGTAAAACTTTGTCAGTTTCGGCTAAAACTCAGCAATTTTATTTTATTTGTAGCTATAAAAAGAACTGAAAAGGAAGTTATTATTTTAATTGGAAACCATGGATATTTTATTTCACTCAACCGATGCTCATATTGCATGAACAGGAAGTTATTTAGCTGTGACCTTTCTTTATAGTGATGAGTTTTGTCGTATGTCTATAAGAATGAAATAAAATCACTTTATTTACATTTAACATCTAACGTAACCTAACGTAACTCTAGGTTATCTCACGTCAGGGTCAGGTGAAGGTTATGTCAGGTTATTCACTATAAAAGCATTCTCCTGCCCCTTCATAAGCTCGGTGGAGCTCATATCCGGTATACCAAATAAAAATACTGACATGACTGAAGGCTAGAATCCTATAGGAGACTCCAGAATATAGAGTGCTGCATTATAATAGGAACCTGACTAAATGCTCGGTTCCTAGATAACTCCAGGGCTGGACTGTTCGAGGAGCTTGCCAAATAATTTAGTGTTTTACATGAAGTAGAAAACAATTCATGCTGCCATTATGTCTCATAAAATACAGTACTTCTACAGATAACATGAACTGATTGCATAATACATATTTGTTCTACCTTCACGACTGTACAATGTCTAGCATAATATAATGCTGCTGCTAGCCCTGTACCCAATCTCGTCATTAATAGAATAAATGCTAGACGCATTTGCTAGAAATCCGGGCTCTAGTAGTAAAACAAATATCTTTAAAGAAAATAGATCACGATAAAAATAGTAATAAGATTAGTAAATTCAGAAGCTAAAGAACCTATTAAAATCTGCATGTTTCGATTCGATTACAAGCGTATCGCCGTCCCACCCAGGCTGAGCCACCGCACCACAGGGGCGTCCCTCCGTAGGAATACCACAGGGGAGCGAGCCCCCGCGGAGCGGCAGACCGGCCAGGGTACGACGGAGTCTAAAACCTAGCTAATAATTTACGTCGTCGCAGTGCAGGGCCGAACACGAAACTAAAAGACCCTCGGGCTCTGGGCGACGGCCCCAACACTTCCGATGCTGGGATTGTTCTTTAATGTTGGGTTTCGGAAGTGTGGGCCGCGCTTACACGAACTTCATGCAATTCCGTCACTTGTGTTTGTGCAGATCTACGAAGTATATTCATTAAGTAAACGGAATTTGCCTCTCTGCAATTATTTGTCCTAACCGACTGCTAGATGAAGACAGTGCAGTTGTACTTGTATGTTAATCGAACGTTGCTCAATCATTTCGGCGGTTGCGAAATGAAATTTAGGCTGTTGCGAAATGAAATTTAAGCTGTTGCAAAGTGAAATTTAGGCTGTTGAGAAAGAAAATTTAGGCTGTTGCTATATGAAATTTAGGATGTTACGAAATAAAGTTTATGCTGTTGCCAAATGAAATTTAGGCTGTTGCCAAATGAAAAATTTTAATTAATCGGTTGAGTTCTTAAGAAGCTATTTAATACATTCTCGCTGTGTTCTGAATGCAATAGCGTTTAGAATATACAACAGTATGTTAGTACAATTATTTTTTGTATATATTTTTTGTATATTTATACTCTCTATGTTATTTCCAAAAAAGTCACAAGATAGATGGCACATAAGTGATACAGGAGTAAGCTACTTTTCAGATCGATATATACAGTTTATTTTGCATACTGTATTTTTTTTGCTTCTTACGTACAGAACATAACTCAGTAAAATATTCCAGTGTCACAGAAATATGACACGTCGTAGATTTATAATTCTTGTTTCTGTACTTACCTTCTGAGGTAGCGATAGACCAGTGCACAATAACATATTCGAGTGACAAAAGGGTACGCATAGAACACTGCAGAATAAACCATTCGAGTGACAAAGGGTACCCATACAACACTGCACTAAACACCACTCGAGTGACAAAGTCTACCCATAGAACACTGCACAACAAATCATTCGAGTGACAAAGGTTAATCATAGAACACTGCACAAGAGGTACTCATGAACACTGCACAATATTTCAGTCCGGTGACAAAGGAAGTGGATGGGCAGTTCTGAAAAGAAAAGAACAAAGGCTAGAAAAGCATGCATATCATGATACCTTAAATTGATCATCTCCAATTTGCATGCCAGAAACCAATTATACACCGACAGTGTTTGCAGGACGGAGGGCGTTCTGATGTGAAATAAAAAACTATTCAAGCTTTAGAAGTAATCGAAAGCTTCCTCAGCAGAACCTAACCAGCAAAATAGGATGGTATTATTTCGCTGTTTGTGACATTAATAATTTACATCACAATTCAGTAATTTATATCAATCGGAAAGATTTTTTTACTTAGCATTGGTATTTAAGAACATATAGAAACAGCAGCTTCAACAATAAGGAATAATAAAACTTAGATCTGAGTAACGCATGTTTTTTTCGGTAATACTAACGTACCAAGAACACAATGGAAACTGTTATAGAAATCCATCTGCTTGTATTAAATTTGCTATAATGTTCGTCTAGCTCTAATTTTGAATATAAACACTTGAAATGAAGTCGACCTTGCCGTGATTTCGCTTGTCTTCCATGTTGACGTGACTAAGAACTTAATGAACAAGCGTGACAAACGAAATCTGTTGAAGTAATTCACTGCATTAGTAGCATTGCACATACAAAAAAATATGTCTATAACTGTATATATATGTATGTATGTATGATGAACGTAAAGGCATTAAATCTACGGAGTTTACACCAAACATTTAACTTATACAAATATAATGAAACTAGGGGCTTTCAATCTACGGAGTTTACACTAAATATTTCACTTACTACTGTATATGCATGTCAGGGTAGGATGTAACAGTAGAAACCATCCAAGAGAAAAAATCATAAAACAAGAAGAATGCCTGGAACCAAGAAGCCCCGAAGCTGGAAAAATGCAGAGAAACTTCGACTGCAAGCGGTGCTGTCTACCGTGTATTATAGCGACAGGCGACTGGCCTAGCGAAAAGGTACAGTTAAGCTCAACTTGACTGGTTGTCAACTTTTTGGCCACATCTCCAAATCATAGGAAACAGTATTCGTACCACAAAGTGTACCATATGCGGTGCACACTGTGGTCAAAGTGTTAAATAATGTATCAATTAATATTATGAAAGTATCTTTTTGTGAATAATGAAAAAAGTATTCAAGCTAGGGTGTTGTAATTATATGATGAAAGTATAGCTTATAGTTACACAAATTACGCTAATTTAAAAGCTGTAACTTTATGATAAATAGATAAAATGAGAAAACCATTTTATTTGGTAGAGATTTTTTAATCTCTACTTCTGTAGAGAGCTAGTTTTTGTAGTCAGTAAAATTTTGCGCATATCTTGTTGTGAGAGCATAGATTTACCTTAATCGCTGAGAAGTTTTCTTGGAGAAGCAATGCTAAGCCTTGCCTCATTGACTGTTCATGTGTCGTTCTTCAATTCACTTGAAATTGGATTAACTGTGTACCAATATGTTCTTTCACTTGCTATAAGTATAAGAGATCCTTTTCTTCCTACTCTTGCTTATTGAATGGTATTTCTAGACAATGAAAATGCATCAGATACATAAGTACTGGTGTTTTTGCATAGCGGCGTCTGACATCCACACAAACATATTCTCAGGCATTCAGTTTGCAATTATGCTAGGACTTATGTAAGTGATATAAATATAAGCTATATGTTTGCCTTAAAATTTACAGCATTCTACATTAAATACTTTATCATTGCCCTAAAGGACACTCACACCTGCAAAATAGCATTTAACACAATTGCAGCAACTAAACAATATTAGGCTGTCTGTGTTATTTATCAAAGAAACTGTTTCAAGAATGTATCGGAAATAAGCGTGCTTTAGTACTTATCATCACGGAAATGACACTCTTCCCGAACTGAGACTAAATCCTTGTCTACCTTTCAGGAATTTCACTATAATGTCACTGCATTGGCAGTTTTATATCAACAAAATGCCATCGTAATAATTATGACCTACCGACACGGTAATATCTCTTTGACAGCCGGAACCTGAGAGTCGGCTCATCTCTAGGAATAAGACTGTCGGTTCGTCTATTACCAACCACCTAGTTTAATCTAAATGAACTTCAAAGTAAGAGACGTATACGCTTCAGAATTAAAGGTGTTAGGCCCAAGTATTTAACCTACTTTTGCGATTGCTGGTTAAGTAATGAAAATAATAATATTAATAATTGCTGGACCAGTGGAAATTCCACTGCCGGTTAATGTCTTTACTTTCTGAAATGTATCAAACCTATGGTACGCTATTACAACTTATCTTAGTTTGACCTAATGCAGGTTTTCTTACGTAACACACCTCGTCTGATTTACGCCCCTCACTTAAAACGGACGTGCTTCGTCGAATGTAATGCAGTCCGTCTACGGTAAAAAAACACATATCGTTTAAGGGGTAGCGGTTCCCAACCTTTCCTAAGCCTGGCACCCTTAGAATACTTTTACGATGTTCTCGCACCCCCTACAAAAATAATATCTCATATGATGTTAGAAGATGAAATTTACTCAAATTCTGTGAATAAATATAAATATCCAACCTTATTTTTTCCAAGATTTCACACCCACTGGAAGATCATCTCGTACCCCCAGGGAGTGCGAGTTTCCCTTGATTATGAACCCCTGCCCTATATATTGCTTGTAACGGCTGCCAATTGCACAGTTATGGCTCGATTCCTTTCGTCTAAGCGCCAATTCCTTCCTTTTTGAATAATCTACAGTAGGTGGATGCACAGGTTTCATTTGTCTATCTGGTCTCAAATTTCTTTTAGAAATGTTTTCAGCACTCATGCCCAATGCCCCATTTTCACCTCTATTAGCTGTTCCCAACATTATCTCCGGCTGGCACACCTAGAAAAGTTTCAATATGTTCTCGCATCTCATGAAAAATAATAAATCATCTGATGAAAGATTAAAGGAGGAACTTTACACCATAACTGAATACAAATTTATGTATCCAGCTTTATTTTATGGAAGTTTCTCACCCTCTGGAAGGTTATCTCGCACCCTAAGGGGTGCAGCACACCCAGTTGGGAACCCCTGTTTAAAGGTAACGCCCGTCGAGGATTCCAATGTTCGATATCATAATTTAAAGTAAATCGTGCAGCTAAACGCTCCTCATATAGCTTAAGCAGGCCTCTTTTAACATAACTCTCCTCATCTAACCTAATGTTTGTAATTTAGCTCAATGCATTTCATCTGATCTTATCCCCTCAAATATTGCCGCCATACAACCAACATACATGTGTGCTTGCATAGCAATGCTCCTCTACATTTTACTTCAGCCCTCCTAGCAAATTTTCTGGCACCACCACTGTTAAACTAACGCTCCTTATGAAAGCTAACACTCCCCATCTAATCTAACGCTGTTCACTTAACGAACGCTCCCTACTTAGCGTACCACTTGTTAAACCTGAGACTCCTCATCTAACTTAACGCTTTCCACCTAGTATAACTCGCCTCATTTAACCTAACATAACTCTCCTATTCTATGCTTGCGCTCTTCATTGAACCTAACAACCTTCATCTAATTTAATGCTCTTCAGCTAACTTAACGTTACTCACCTAACCTAAGGCTCCTCACTTCACATATTCAACTGCGATACCCATTCACTGAAATTTCGGATTAATCACTTATTGTTTGTTTTATTTCATTTTATGTTTCGATGATAAGTATACTGCACAGGGAAAATTAATATGCACCTGAAAGTCATCAATAAACGGGTTTTTTTATGTACTGAATGTTCCGGGGTTTCTGTTACTTATTTTCCGTTTACTCTTTCTTCATTGAAGTACTTCAGCTTCCTAATTTCTTCTAATTTTTTTTTTTCGTTAGTGGACTAGCTCATAAACAGATATACATAGACACACAATATTTCCCTATTCTGCATTCGTAAAATACTTGTGGCAAAGTAGTCACATCAAGACAAAGTCGCTTACGTCTCGACAAAGTCGCTTGCACGATAAGGTCCTAGAAAGGATACTAGCTTTTTAAAGATAGCTCCAGCTGTGCGAAATTTCGATGTTCTCGTACGATGAATGAAAATCTAGAACAGAGGTACATGTACAGTAGATGCAATTTGTTGAAGTTCCAGCAAAGAGTTCAAAATATAATTGCAGAGAGGGTAGAAGCATTGTTCTTCAATAACATCTCAGACCCGTATCATACGTACGACGCACGAAAATAAATTCCTAGTCAAACAGCAAATCTTCTACCTATGACCTGCAAATTGTAGCGCAACTTAAAAAAACATAAAACTTGATATTTTTATTGCTCTTCCTTTCCAGATTGTATCCAAAATATCCCTTTTTTATCTAATACTGAGTGCGCAACGGTCGAACTGACGCACGAACGAACTAAGACACTAAGGAAGGACTGTAGTGAGGGACATGTAGAATTAAAATGTGATTATACTGCACTATTTCCACAGCATTATCAACAGCATTGTGGATGCATGCTTTTTTATAACTTGCGAGAACATCGACGCGCAGTTTGAAATAAAAAATACAAAATGTTTCACCAAAATCAAATCTTTCCTAAGTAGACCAATATCAGATGCCTGCTTTAGGGATATTCATCGAGTGCGGTATAACAAGCAAAAGCCTTGAGGCTTTTCTTTATCGGTAAACACAGCCCAACTGACAGCAGTATGTAGATTTGTTTGAATCGCAATTCAGTAAACATAAGCACTGAGATTTATTTACCAGCAGTTATTTGTTGTATCTTACGCACAAGAAAATATATTGATGTGTGTGTGTATGAGGGGGCACATCATCGTCAGAGGCAGAGTTGCAGAGAATCTCTACTGAGTATTGACCATCCACTTCGTTGGCTGAGTGAGCTAAAGGGTTCAGTTTTCGGTGCTGCACTTTCGTTACCGCCCCTAGTTTGTCCTGGTGGTGGTATCATTGCTGATCGCTTTGCTACGGTGGAGATATTATGGGCTCACTTTGACGGGAAGCAGAGCAGAGATGTGTTGTTGTTATCTTCTGGATGTCACCCTAAACCTCGTTTAACCTCTTTGGCGTTCAGGTGTAGTACAATCAAAGTGCTTCTTGAGGACCTTGATCGTTATGGAGGTGTAGACTCCGTAGATATATATTTCCTCTATGTTATAAGCATCTACCTGGCCCACTCACTCCCAAGCTTAGTTAGAGTGATCTTCCGGCGCCTAATACGGTTTGATAATTTTCCCCTTTGTTGGCGTACTGGGAACGTAACTCCCATTTCAAAGGGTGCAGGGTCACCCCCGTCACCAACTACCGACTTATTACGCTGACGTAATAGGTCTTGTAAGCTGGGTCGTTTTACTGAGTCTACAGGATTTCAGCTTGCTGGTCAGTTTGCGCACAGAACTGGTTCGTGTTGTTGAGATGCAGGGTTGTCGGTGTCACACCATATACAGTCTGCGCTGGATTGTAGTTTTGAGGTACGCCTCGTACAGTTGGAGTTTCCTGCGGCGTTTGACAAGGTCAGCCACAGAGGGTTTATTGTAGAAATTAGAGTCACTTGGTGTGGGTGGTAGGATTCTGACAATCATTCGTGATTCTACTTCTGCTGACAATTTTTTGAGTGTCGCTGTCGTAGTGGGTCTGGCGTCCCTCAGCGCAGCGTACTTGGACCGCTGCTGTTTGTTCTGTATGTTAGTGACACGCACTCTTCGCACGAGAACACGATGATCAATTATGCCGAAGTTTGCCCTTTGATTGCAGTGATGCCTGACCCATCATGCTAATGGTGCCACCCAGTCTCTGAATAGGGACCTGTCGCGCATTAGTGCATGGTGATCAGCCTGGAGTATGAAGCTGAATGCCAGTAAGACCAAGTCAATGATTGTCAATCGTTCTCCGACACTCTTACTGCAGCATCCACCTCTGAAGCTCGATGATACTTTGCTCCAGGGTCTTGGTTCCTTGGAGATTCTCGGTGTTACCTTTGATGAGAAGCTTCCTTTTAAGGAACATTTTAGGCAACTGATGTCACATACTTCCAGTAAAATTGGGCTCTTGAGTAAGGTAAATTCTGTGTTTGGTGACAAACAGTTAGTCCACAAATGCTTTTAGGCTTTTTAGCTGCTTGTGTTGGAGTATTACCCACCGGTCTTGGCCTCAGCTGCTGACAGTCATTTGCGTCTGTTAGACCGACTTGTTAGTTCAGCCAGCAGGTTGTGCGGTGAAAGTGGTCTGGTGAATCTGTCCCATAGGAGAGGGTGGCGGTTGATGCGTAATCTTTCACTTTAGAGAAGTTAGATACTAAACTCTTCAGTTCAGTCGGTGTATTTTGCCCTGGTTTGTTTCGGTTTGAAATTCATTGCCGGCATCGGCTTTCTGTCCTCATTTCATGTATGAGTTGAGCAGCAACAACAACAAAATTAACTTTTTGGACGTTAAAGTCGACGGCAACGGAAACAAATACTTCACTACAGTCTATAAAAAGCGAAACAGAGGAAACCACCTCAATGCAATCAGTGAGTGCCCGGAGCGATATAAAACAGGTGCAGTTAGAGCACTCATCAACAGAGCATTCAAAATTTGCTTAACCTGGATGGCATTCCACTCATCAACTACAGCACTCTGAGAGCGCATACCTCCGCCAAGCGAGGCAACGGTAGCAAAAACTTCAAATTGGCTCTGAAACCATAATTTTTTTGTATAAACTCTAAAATCTAATCATTTGTGCCTTTTGATAGTAATAACAGCTTGTGCAATTTTCTTGCAAAACAGTTCATAACTTTTTTAGTCATACTGCTAACAAATGCTCTGACAAACATGAGTCAAACACACAAACGAACAAACCGATCTGCACTAAAATCTAATTATTTATGTCTTCTAACATAACTAACAATCCCTATGAATTTCATAAATATCCATTCATTATTTTTTGAGTAATTGTGCTAACAAGCATCAAATTAAAAACAGTGCCAACCAAATGAACGAACACACGGATCATCACAAAAATTTGGTCATTTACTTTTTGTGATATACCTAACAACTCATATGAATTTCATAAAAATCCGCCCGTAACTTTTTGAGTTATGGTATTTAGAAAAATGAGACAGACAAATAAACAAACATACGGATGGACTGTTCTTCACTAAAAGTTAATCATCTGTTTCTAGTACAAATACCTAACATTCCCTGTAATTTTCGTCGAAATCCGTTCATAAATTTATTAGTTATTTTGGTGAAAGACAGACAGACGGATAAACCCGACGAAAACATAACTTCCTTGGCGGAGGTAATAATAATAATAATCCAAGTATAGTAGCTGACAGTAGTAGGGCTTCTCCACACACGGGTTTAGTCCATTATGAAACTTATCAGATATGTGTTGATAGCTAATGAGATCATTGAATCGTCATCTCTTGCGGATTCAGCCCAGTTTCCTGTTCAAAAATGTATATTATTTAATTACAGCAAACAAGAGTACCGAATCTTCATCCCAGGAGCAGATTCATTCACATCTCTCATTCATGCAATCCATATACTTGCTGTAACAGAGGAACGGAGAGCCAAATCATAACATCACGGGCAGATGTTGTCCAATCATCTTTCGATGAAATTTATATTTGTTGGAATATAGTAGGTAACAGTCTTCAATTTTCATAACACTAGGAGAGACACTCTAATCTACTGTTCACAGAATTTACATATATTGAGATAGCGTAAGTAACCGCCCTGAACCATCCTCACATGATCAAATGCAGTCTAATCTCCTTTTGACAGAATTTGCATGTTATAAACTATCCTAAGTAACGGCGCCGAATCTTGATCACACGAGCAAACTAAGTCTAATCTCCCATTCATGGAACTTACATGGCTCGAACTATTGTAAATAAGAGTCGTAAGGATTCTTCACACACGCAAATGCAGTCCAATCTCGACTTGCAACACAGTGCAGGACGCGAAGCGTAACAAACTCAATAGGGGCGCACAGCCCGACTTCATGAGTAGGAGGCAATGGTCTTTGTTTCTACAGGAGCTTCCATCTATACATCGGAATCGTCGGCTGCAATACCCGCTTCTCAATGAAGCCGAGAGGATCTCATTACGAAGCAGAAGCTAATGATGTTCTGACTGGGTGGTTAGAGTTACAGGAAATCCGCAGCCACGCCAGTTCTATTTCCCTTTGTTCCATTGATTCCGCAGCTCTTTGTGGTAGCCAGTACTCAATGTTTTGAGCGTGGATTCTTGGTAACACAGCTGGAGTGAGAAGGATCTCAAAACTGCAAGGCTAGAGCTGCATATTATTTAGTTATAGTTATTTTGTGGCAATTTTTAATTTCACAGCTCTCCGTAATAGCCATCATTAACAATTTTAATATTTCTGGATTCTTTATAACGCTGTTGGATGCAAAACGGATCACAAAACTACAATATATTAACTGCATTCTCATCAGTTATGATTAGTTTATGCCAACTTTTTACCTCACATGTATGTGCAGTAGCAATTACTTAAACTTCCGGTTTTCAAGATTCTACACAACTAAATTGGATGCAGCAGGAATCTCATATTGTATGACTTTGACTGCATTCTCTTTGCTCCTCTAAGCCAAGCAAACCTTATCAGTTTTGTTGGCTATACAGCTCTTTGTTGAAGCCATTGGTCAAAGTTTTCATAGCTACGGATAGTGGAAACTTTGCACCACAATCTCAAAATTTCTAGCTTGAGCTGAATTAACTCGATGGGAATTCGCTTAAGGCGTCACCATCTGGACTGCAAATCTTATCCGGCGGATATTTTTTAAGCAGAGCAGTGAGTGTGGTCCATTTCTGTGATGTAAGCGCACCATCACAGAAGCAACTCTATTACACAAGCAACTAGAATGGAACATATGAGTGCTTCAGAATTAATTATTTATACGCAATTTAAAGAAATATTAAAATTTGCTTTACCATAAATTAAGCATGAGATGCGAAGAGTCCAGAAATGCAACAATTTAATAATCGGATTTTTGGTGAACACAAATAAGCCAATTAGCACTTTGAAATACCATGTTAATGCCGCTCCATGACTGCTCTACGTGAACCCTACTCCTATGACAATTTAAGACCATCACTGGTAATACTTAAATACTGAATTTGCAGATACAGCAATACTAAGAAAATTGTATTCCCTTTCTAACGAATTGCTTAGAAGGAATACTGCTTCACAATAACGTCAAGTAAAACAGTAGGTATATTGGCTATTCAGGCTGTCGTCAAGTCTTAGGTATAATCATAAATCTATTTTTCACTTCTGGATTTGGATTCCCACACGTAGCATTTCCCAAAGGCTTTGCTTTGTAAATTAAATAACAGAAATGTCACAGCCTTCTGAGCTCTAGTTCACTCCAAACTATAAGAGATCCCTTGTAAAGGCCACCATATGTACAGGCGCGTAGTTGGGGGTCTTACTATTGTGTCACCTCCAAACATGCTCGTACACTGGCACGTGCACTAGTTCGCGTTGCCGCTGCTCGGGAAAGCGTCACCAGCACAAATCTATCGTATCATACAAGCGTTCCCTGTTAGAACTGCTTGCAGACACTCTGAATAATAGTCTGTAGGTATGTCTCCATCGTAGTGATCTCCTATCACTCGCATCGGGGATACATCAGGATTCTTCACTATCTTCACGAACACTACGGTTCGCCAGTTGCTAGCAGTAACCCACAGAGGTACTCGTATTCCATATATTTAAAGTCTATAGCACAGGTTATAACTGACATTACGATCAGGTAGTCTATAGCACTATACTGCATATATTTTGGTGCACTATGCATATGTCTATTGCACAAGCACTCTATAGATATTAGACCTTTAGGGTAGACAGGTCTTCTAGCGGGATATTCAGTGTCACACCCGCGAGCACCGACCGGTGTTGGTCGTCGGCACTGCAATAATCTGTCTGCTGTATGTTCCGGCTAGTATTTATAGCCTATCAAGGGTGCGTCACATCTCCAGAGCATTGGCGCCGTCACACCCCGCCGTTTTGATAGTGACACTTGTTAAGCCAACTGTAGTGACGCGAACAGTTAGGTACGTCAATAATTTGGTAGCAGATGTTTAAAGGGAAAAGATGTTAGAGTGCCTGGCCTAGCTGGCAAGCGCAGGTACTGGTGCTGGTCGTTCGTCCAGACCAGGGAATTCTTGCGATGTTTTGTTTGCCCAGTCAGCATTTCTGGTATTTACACCCTACTACCGGGGTACTGGCCTAAACCTGAAATGGGGTCGATCGGAGGGGTCGCAGTTGTGGCATAAGCCATCCGGCTCTGGTACCAAAGCCCTAAGAATTTATGGTCGACTGCAGCTGTAAACTTCTATGGGGCTAGCAGGCATCTATTTGCAGCACGAGCTAGTGCACGTGGATTTTTTAGGTGGGGAGTGCAGTAAGTTGATTTTACCTTTACACAGTTGTGTTTAGAAGAGCACAGTAAGATATTCAGTCATTGAGTCACATGCAAGCAGGCAACAAACTGTAGGGTGAACAATGCTTTAGTAGCAAAATTATTGAAGTTATTAGCTAAGCCGTAACGCTCTTTGACACAAGTTAAATTATCAACAGGAAATACGGGGATAGTTGGGAGTCACATGAAATGGAACGCCAGTGTTATACAGCTTATGAGTTAATTTAGTTAATAACTTTATAAAAAAAACTTACCTACTTAACTTACACCTACCCCAGAACCCCAGATAAAGATAATCCAGCTGTAAATGATGAAGTGCACTGCAGAAAGGAGTTGCTGTTGGACTTCCCAGAGCTCACGAAGTGTAGTTAGGATATTTTTTCAAGCAATAAGTGGTGTGAGTAACACAATCTGGATTTCGTCCGTAGATCAACTAACGCAAACTGCGGCCACATTCATTCAAGAAGATCTTATCAAGTTTCAACAATGAGGAAATGACATTTTTTCCCCCGCTACATGTCTTTAACTTTTTTTTTTGTTGTTGTTGTTCCAAGGGAAGTTAACCGTGGGATATACATATTATTAAAAAAATATAGCAAAGAAGACTTGGCCTAATTAGACTGCAGATAATTATAGTCTCTTTGTTGCCTTCAGCAGACCCAGCTCATTGACGAACATTGAGAAGCCAATAATGAATTCCTGAGGTGAATTTGCTTTGCTTCTGCAGGCTTCGCGCCACTTGCATTGAGACTGGCTGCTGGGGAAGCGTTCCGCAGAATTCTGGAATCCATGCGATGCAATTTCTAATTGCAAGCGAATTGGATATTGAATGATTAATTAACATAAGTAAATTATGTGATGCAGAAATTGAGTGTAAGAGCATGCAACCAGGTTAAGTTTCGAAACACAATTTTACTCGTAAAAATGATAATTTCATCCGTCAGTAAACCAAATACAAGAATGAAATAAAAGCAACCACATGCAGGTTTTGTAGCTAATGCCGGAGCAACATTATGAAATGGCACGCTCAATTTATAGGGGGGCCATCATCTGTCGGTATTTTGGCTACCGACTGTCACTGTATATCGGGACGCCGTGAGACCTGAACTCTCCTAAGAGGTTCATTACATGGAGGCAGCCACGGTTACCGACGTTGGAACTTGCACGTTCCCGCAAGGCTGATTCCAGGTTGACTTGCTGATTGGTTCCAGGAATGGCTGAGAGCTTGTGATGAAGGTAAAACCCTCTTTGACCGCACCTTCAACTGGGAAAGCCAAACGCACTGGTTTGTGCTGCGTATATAGGCCTTCTGGCCCCAGAGGAGTAGGTGCGGCTGCAGCCGACCATGGGTCATCAAGAACTATGGCGCCAATTTGGCGAAAGGTTCAAATATCCCGCGCCCCTCCCATCTCCCTCATCTCAGGAGAGGGCAAGTACCCCCAGGGCACTCTGCACGCCCATAACTGCCGAGTCAGCACACGTAGATCAGCAAAGAGCTCGCATGTCTGGGTTGGACTCAAACCCGCAATAAAAAGAGTTTGAGCTGCGAACGTGAGCATGCTGCTACCGGAGCGTGTGTTTTATGGGAAGATGGAAAGGGAGTAGCTATCAAATAATATTAATAATAACAAAAATTTCTTGGCCAGTACGGCAAAATGTGGCTATGTTCCCTCCTTCTACTAAACCGTTTTGGAAAGCTGGGAGAAAAAAGAAATTGAGCAAGCCCGTAGGTACTAAGTTTTTCATTCGATCCAGCGACAAAGTTTTACTTAAAAAATGTTGAAGTAGGCACGAATGTCACTTACCTCTCAACCGTCATATTGTGCGGTTGTGGCACTAAGCGCTCCAGCTGTCCCGCACGCGTTAATCCATAGCGCAAGCACACATCCCCTCATGACGTCATATGACACATGAGAGCCATAGTCTTGGCAGTCGATATATATGTGTTACAGGTAATACGCGTAATCAGCTAGTATGTATATTCCCTGAAAAAAAAAAAAACAGTTAATACATACAGTATATTACCTATTTCACTCAGGGAATGTACATAATACCTAAAAATGTCAGTTATTATGCATATTACCTGAAATTTGGAGGTGTTTTTTATACATATTCCCTAAACTGGAAAATGAAGGGATGTTATCACTTATCATGTTCCCTCTCCCTCAAAGGCTCCAATAGACCTATGAATAATATGTTTATTCACTGCTACCCGTCATCAAGTCTTCTTTGTTACAAATTTTCATACAAAATTTGAAAAATAAAATACGATAAGAATTTATATTCATATATTTCCAACACATCTTTATTCGTAAAATTTGATATTTAAAATTCAAAGACAATACCAAAAGTGACATTTGTTACGCTTTGTTGTTACATGGCAGTTTAGAATAACACCTTGAGTTACATTTCAGCTGAGATTTAAAGCATTTGTATCTGTTTCTCTCCCATTTTCTTGTTCAATTACAATTACATTTCACAAAACCTTGACGTCCGCAAGTAGAAACCTCCTGGACTGCTTTTCTTAGAGGAAGTGTCATTTGCATATCCACATCTTCAATGGAGTATCTAGCGTACCCGCAATGTCAAATTGATTTCTACTACATTTTCCGTCTAGCACACCATTTATGGCTGCGATTTTGTACAGCTCATGAGAATCTAAGTAAAAAATCTTTTTCAACAATGATGCTGATCAAATATTTAGGATGAGTTCTTCCTCCATCAACATTAGTGATTGGAACAGGGTCACTGTCACCAACATTTGTTGTTTTACCCTTTACAGCAAACTAATTGTGAATACCAGAAGATGAGCCTTTAAGAAGAGTTGCTAGCGAAAAACTACGAGGCGTTTTCTTCTTAGTTCCCTCCTTCTGATCGCGACGCATGCTGCAACACAGTTTGACTTGTGACCTTGTTGTGAAAATTTCTGTCTCTGATTGTAAAATGGATTCTGAAGCCAAAACAGAGCAACACATTGTGGAAGAATTAAAAAAATAGCACAGCGAGAACAAAAGACTGATAATAACGCTTGATGAATACTTTGAAACAGTAAATGAATTACTTGCCAGTCACGAGACGAAAGTCAAAACCCCACGCCAGTAGCTGCTATCTACTTAAAAAATACGATGTGGCCATTGGTCCGTCACTTCTTGACCAATAGACAAGCTGCCAAAGCTGGCGGATCAACATTGATGTATAGGTTAGGTTTGTTGGGCTCCTGGTGACTTGGGATTAGGCTATGTTATGGAAATAAACTATTGAAAACTCGATCAATTTGTGGTTTTACATTAAAATTTTACTGAGTGCCTATGATCCCACATCAGCAGAGTCGTGCCTAGCGGCGCTAGAACTAGCGCCGCTAGTGTTTTAGTAGCGCAAGCACTAGCACCTCTAGGCTAGAGAATTACTAGCGGCGCTAGGTTCGTAACCAATGTCAAGCGCTAGTCGTAAATTTTTGCAGTATATAGTGTAGTATATAGTATATTACTTACTCCCATGTAAATCCTAGTTCTATGGAGAATCAGTAAAACACGTTTTTTATTTCTTCTATTGGACATGCAATAAAAAATTATATTTTATTTCTATCTTACTCATGTTTTTCCTAGCACAACAATAATTGTTACCAGATTTTCGACTAGTAGTAGATATATATGCCGAAAACTAGCTCTAGAAACTAGCTCTAGCGCCGCTAGGTTTTGAAATATGTAGCACTAGCGCGTAGGTCTAGCGCGCTAGTGCCGCTAGTTTCTTTCACTATCGCGCACAACTCTGCGAATCAGACTGTTGATCCGGCAGTATTGGCAGTGCCTAACCAATAGCCAATACCTAAAAAAAATATAAGCCGCTGAAAGGCGGCGACACTCAAAAACTGATAAGAAAACGCTAAGATGAAAACTCTGAACCAGTACACTTTGTATTCATTGAAGGGACGTTGGGTATTCTCAAAAGGGAACACATTTTGACATGGCTTGGTGGCCAAGACAAAATGATAAACAAACTGTCACAAAAGTATGCAAACATCACACAAGAGTCCATTAATCTGTTCAAAGCTCGTTGCATTGAGTGTCAGGAGAAAAAGAGACGACCTAGCACTAACGTAGCAGCCATATGATCAATCTTGAGGAAAGAATTTGGAACAAGATCCCAAGTCGATCTCACCGATATGCAGTCAATACAGGGGGGCGAGTTTCTTGGATTATGGCGTGCGAACACAATTTGATAAAATTCATTGTTCTTCGGCCCCTTTCACTGAAGCGTGCAGCAGAGGTAGCCTATCAACGATTGAACATTTTCCTGATGGTTTGTGCTCCTCAAATTTTGCAAAGCGACAATGGGTCTAAAGTCATCGAAGAATTGAAATTGCTATGGCCCTCACGGAAAGAGCAAGCACCCTCAAAGCTACGGGTTAGTATAAAGAGCGATGCTGATATGAGGACATGCTGACAGCCTTGGTTGTTGACTGTGAAACCACTGACTGGACTGTTTGTAGGAAATTCGTCCAGTTAAAATCAAATCAAGTTTCCATAGTGGTATTAAGAGGGCAACATTTGTAGCATTATTTGAATAGACTCAAATTGGGACTGACAACATCTCCTTGGCTGATGAAGTAATTTTTCGTCGTGAAAAGGAAAAAGATCTTCTGAATTTGAGGTAAATGTACAATTACTTTACTTCAATTTTCAATTAGTTAGGTTATGCACGCAAAGGTCATTTGAAACAGCTTACACAGGGTGTATTTTTTATCTTCGCAGATTTTAAATTTCAATACCGCCCGTCCCAGTCGCTGTATTTAGATTAGATACGCCGGAACATACGCCCCGGCACTCTATGAGCTATTGCCATTATGTTAGTAGGATACAGAGGACAGGAGAAAAGAGAGAGAGAAAAAAAGGGGGGGGGGTGAAGAGTCCCTGCCCAAGAAACGATCTTGAATGCACGCAAGCACGTTCAAGAGCCGCTGACATGCGGAGCTTAGAGACATCAAACTGTGTAG